>CM055875.1:607500-1025000 GCA_029582165.1 Portulaca oleracea
ATACACTCTCCACAATAGCCACTCATAAGATTCCATCTTCTCGTCCCGCATGAACGAGTAAGCTATCTGGAAGTTGCGGTTCGTCGGTGTCATGCCTACGAGCTCACATAAAGGCCACTTTGCCTTGTTTGTCTTGTACGTTGTGTCAATGAGAATGACATTTGGGTACGTACGTAGCAACTTCAACGAGTAAGGATGGCATAAAACACCGACGGCTCGCCGTCATCATAATCGACAAAAGAGACGCGTACCGAAGTTTCGCCATGCGCAAGCATTGTCCCGCAAGCCCTACCATCCAATTCCTCGCGCATCTTTGCCCGCTCGTTGTAAACTTGCTTCACGCTTATCGCAGACGGGAACCTAATCTTCAACGACGTTTGTATCGTCGCCGTGTACCTGTGTTGGTCATATCCGGACATGTTCTTTCATTTCAGAGGTTAATGGATGTCCGCGATGCCCTTCCTCGTACGATGAAGGCATGATTGTGCTTCCCGGCCACCGTCGCACACTCTAACTCGCCATTCCGCTTCGTTGCGAGTCCACGCAACAATGGCGAATTTACATTGGCACGCCTTCGTTGACGATCCGACGAGCCGCATCATCTAGATCGCTCAATTTGCCACGATACTTTCCGTACCTCCAGACTTCAAATAACACTTTAACGGACTATCGGCATCTTTCTCTTGTACGGCCCGCATAAACCTAAAACCGATTGTCGCAGCTACTCCATTGGCCCAACTTGCAATGCTTCAATATTTCGAACACATTTTGCGTTACAAAATGTGAGGAGTAATCAACGCCGCCCCCGCCAAAGTCCTCCAAAAACCTACAAACAATAAAAACAATTATTATTAATATACTAATAATAATCTGTATACTAATTCGTAATAATAATGTTAGTAGCTTCAACATTAATAAATAACAAACAATTCTAATATTAATTATCATAATAATAATATTATTAAAAAAAACATTGTAACATAATTAACATAATAATAACAATTAACAACATTATTTACCATAATGATATTATTTTAAATAAATAAATAATACTTTTAACAACATTTACTAATATTGTTAATAATATCAACAACACTTATAAACAACTTGTTTTAATAATATTAATTAACATAATTTAAACATAATAATTATAATTAATAACATTAAATATTAATAAAAATTTTATTTAAATAACAATATTAACAATAAAAATTAGCATAATTAACATAATATAATAATAATAACAACACTTCTAAACATCTTATTTATGATAATATGTTTTAACAAAATTTACATAACAATTATAATTAACGACATTTATTACCTTAATAATATTAACATAAATAAATAAATAATATTTTTTACATAAACAATAATATAAACATTTTATAAAAACTAAAAAAAAAAAATAAAAATTTTTCCCGGAAAATCAACCGCTGCTGCCATCGGCGGGTGCATCAGATCGCGCAGCGCGCGCGACGTGCCGCGCAGGCGCAGTGCCGCACGATCCGCACGGCAGTGTCGCGCACGATCCGCCGGATCTCGCGCGGCAGCCGTGATTTTCCGGGAAAAATTTTCGTTTTATTTTTTTTTAAGAATTTATATTTTACAAACTAACCTCTTGTTCTTCACTTGAATTACCACCTTCTATTGACATTTTAGGTTGAATTTCTAAAAGAAATCAAAATTTAAGAGAGAGAAATTAAGAGGAGAGAGAGAGAGAGAGTTTTAGAGAGAAGGTGAGTTGAATTATATAAAGGGCAAAAACGTCTTTTGGGGGAGCGACATTAGTAAAAAGGGGGGCGGCAAATAGCAATACCCAATAAAATTGATTTCATTAGATTCGTAATAAAAAATATTATTGAAAAGGTATAATATCGCATTTTTAATAAAAATATTATGTGAGAAATTGTTGTTAATTAAAGATAGACCTCAAAAATCATGAATGACAGATAAAAAAAATGGAGGGCGTATTCAGCTTGTGCATGTCAATAAGTCCTCCACTCGCCTAGTCCCCCTGGATCCACCACCCCTTCCATTTAAGCGCATCTGGGTCCAATAAAAAGTTGATGAGTCTGGGTCTAAGGTCGGATCTAGATTTAGATTTACACTTGGATTCATGGACTCAACCAATGAACCTATGAACATATATAATAATATGATATGAGAAATTATAATGCAAAATTTAAACAACTATGAACTTGTTTTTGTTCTTTTAACATTTCAAGTTTTTTAGATCACTCAATGTTTGTAATATGTTTGTCTTTGCTCATATATTGAATTTAGTAGTTAGTAGTTTATGCTGATGTCTAGTTATTTTTATTATGTTGAAAACAATTGTATCTATACTAAACTCTCAGTGTTATGCAAGTGTGCTAGTGGAAATTATCTCAAAAAATCGGTAAATGAAAAATATATTAGAATGTTGAACCCATTAAGGTTCCGATAAGGACCCAAGGACCTGCAAACCCGACGGGTTTGGGTCTCGGTATGATATTTATAGCCTTGTTGGATCTCAACCATTTTGGGGTATAAGTATATTTAACGAGTCTGGGTCTGGGTCTGGGTTTGGGTCCAGGTGAATCCACTCTAAACCCGTCCCATTGTCATCCCTAATTTAGGCCATGTTCTTTTCTATGGTTTCATACCGCACCTTACCACAATTTGCCACACTAACTAAAAAGCTATCATATCATACTATACCACACTTTCCACAATCCTTCCATGTCATACCATTATCTGCAGTCTACCATCTGCACAAAAGAATAGAACCTTAGCCTCTTTTTGTCAGGAGCAGGGCCGCAGTGGTGTAAATGAGCGGCTCTGAACTGACTCTGAGTTAAGAAATGTTTAGCCCGTGCTCGACTTGAAATTCGTTAAGCTAGAAAAGTTGAGGCATGGGCTTAGATTCAGTTCATTTTTGTAAGTTCGGGTTTGGCTAAATTTATTGTTGTTGTTGTTGTTGTTATTATTATTATTATTATTATTATTAAATTTTTTTCAACTGTGGTAGTTGAAATGTATAATTACTTTAAAATATACCTTTAATAAAATCGAAATTGATTAAAGAACTTGTTCCAATAAGTAATCCTATTTATTGAGATATAATTTTTTACTAAATTTAATATTTGAAGGATATTCTACCAAAATTAATTTTTTTTTCAATTATCATAGGTGAAAAGTGTAAGTACCATTAAGTCTATCATAAAAAATCAAAATTAAAATATATTGATGAAAGTAACTTATTACAATAGTTAATCCTATTTAGTGAGATATAAATCTTTTTAACATATGTGATTTATTTTGATAAATTAATGGTTATGAAATTTTCAACTACCATATTTGAAAAAAAATTTCAACTATGGTAGAATTTTGTAATTAGGGAGATAAGATATTAATTGGTTTGATTGTCATGATATTTCAAGATTATAATTAACTTGGAAAAGGAGATTGCGTGAATTTGGATGACATACTATATATTTATGATATACTATTTTGTTAACAATAACTTGACAATATTCCTTCTAATATGATATGAAGTGATATGATAATAAGATTCCTTGAGTATTATGATTTGATTTTTCTTGATTATATTTGCATAGTAAAGGCACATGCAATATCAAAGTGTATCACACATGATCAAGATTTGTCTCATATTGTGATTGCCTCCATGATCCTTGTTCGGCCAAACTTAAGTATAAATATGTGGAGCTTCTACATAATTAAGACATAGAAAAATACTGAGATTCACACAAAGAAAAGAGTTTTCATTTGCTCCAATAGTATTAAGTGTGAGAGTATAAAAAGTTGTATTGAGCTTTTTTTTGTCGAGTTGAATCGTTGAGATAATTATTTATTAGGGAGAAGATTTAAGAGTTGACAGGTCAACTCCACGCACTCAATTGGGAGGCCATATTAAGTGGTGTAATATTGAGAGTAGAGGAGACTTTATGATTGTGAGAAATCCATCCTAATAATACTTCAAGGTTAAATCCTAGAGTTGGAGAAATCTAGGCGGTGACGTACCCCGAAATTTGAGTTTAGAGGAACATCTTAAGCAACTATCGCGTTTTGTCTATCTTTTAATTTGCGTTATTTATTTAACTAGCCTAATTAATCTTTCAACAGTAATAATCTACCTTATAGTAGTAAGCAGAGACGAAACAAGTACAGTTTAGACATCGTGAGTCAAACGTGTCAAGGTAAGTTGGCCTCAAGATCTTGTTGAAGGAATGACTACGACCTTTGGATTGAAATTGGCTCAAAGACTTGGCTGGAGACTAGTTATAATGAAGTTAGATTACCTAGGCCCGATGGCAAGATGCAAGAGCCAGATAACATTCCTAAGTAGCTTTTATTTACCACTAGAAGACATCCTTCAAACCAGTGCCAATCTAGGCTCGTGCTTGTGGTCTCCTGTTAGGCGAGGAGGAACGAGTTAACCCATAACTTAGCTAGAGTCAAAGTGCGGTGGGGGGAAAGAAAATTTGGGTAGGGGCGTGTCCGTCAGATGTTTCTCTTTATGTAGCTATGGACATGCTGGCCAAACTTCCTCCCCCAGGTTTTGGTTTTAAAAAAAAAAAGTATAAATAAAAGTAATATCAATTAACCCTCTCTCTTCGACATGCACACACACACAAAAAAAACACTCTCTGTCTTTCACCCCCTAAATTTAAAGAATTTTTTTAAAAATTTTTTGATGCAAGTTGTTATTGTGTTTCTTTTTTATAATTTAATTTTATATTGTTAAATTAAATTATTTGACCACAATTACATTCTCATCTCAATTTCAGCACCTTCATTAAAATCAATTTCTTAATTGGATTATTCTAGAGGTAAAGACTACTATATCGTTAAACTAAATTAATTTAGTTTTATAGGCCTTATCTTTGCGGATATATATGAGTTTGATGCATTTTTATTTTCTAATTAATAGGATCTTTTTTTGGAGGTAAACACTACTATATATTTATGAAATTTAAAATGCATGATCATCTGGTTTTCCAAAAAAGAAAATACATAACCACCTACTAATGTTGCGGCATTGCACAAAAGTAGTAGATTGGGGGAGTGAAAAATTCTTATTAAAAAGTCATAATTGAAGATTAAAGATTCATCCACCATCTTCAAAACAAAAGACTATCCAAATATTTTTCATTTGATCAGTATAGGTCAAAAGGTTTCATCTTATTATCCATAAATCACATGTTCTCCTTTCTTCGATGAAAGATATCATACATGCCAAATTTGTAGTGTTCAAAATATATGAACATAGAGAAACCTATCGGCGCGATCATCTGGTTCCTATCCACAACCGTCGAAATTTACTCAAAAACCAAATTTTCAAGGTCCCATTTTACGAAGTGCATTTCATAACTTGGGAAATAACTGATTTTCGAGTGTTTTCTAACCTTTGCACTTGAAGAGTCTTTACTTGAAAAAAATTTGGTCTGAAAAGTAAACATTATAATTAAAAGGGACCAAAAATTGTTAATTTAATAAATATTGTTACACTGATGCATTTCATTACAATGTTGTATATTACAATGTAATATTTGATAGCCGAGCAATTTTGAACCTAAACTTACTCCATAGAAAAAGTTGAATGACTAAACAACACAAGATATTACAAGGAAATATCTAGAAGGTTACCTATATAATAATAGTTCCAACCTATCAAGTGTAGATATATAATGATGTGGATTAATATAAACATTGATACATAACATGCTAAAGGTATTTAACAGGATGTATGAGAATAAAAAATAGGAAGCTGAAGAGTTTATCTAACTTTATACGAAAATAAAGTGAGTACGTATTTTGAGGAAGATAAACGATGCTTTATCTATGTGAACAGAGTGACGACGTCCTTTCGGTATCCTCTTACAATTAGAAGTCTGGGAATGTTTTCGACTAAGAGGTCCAAGTACTCCATATAAAAATATGCTGGATGATTTACAGGAGGCGGTGGTAAGCTAACCAACACAACAGCCGCCATTCTAGAGTAGTCAAGTATCGTGGAGTTCAACTTCAAGGTGGTAAACAAAAACTTCTCCACTTGTTTCTCATTTACAACTTCATTCTTTGACATGTAATCACTAATTCGTCGTCGAGTTGCATTAAACGCTTCTAGTGACTCATTTGCTTGGGACCCACCTCCTCCTTGAGAGTCCCATGTTTTTATTGTTATAACAATTACCTATTGTACATCATAAGTAGTGAAGAGACTATTAGTGACAACGATTTTTACTAGATTCTTCGGGATTTGCACTCAATGTTTGCATAATAACAACAATAACCCTTTTTTTTGCCACAAGGCATGAATGCACGTTGTTTAAATCAATTCCCAACTGATGGAGAAGGAGGCAAGAGAGCATTTACCTCTGCATGCATTCTGAGGTCGTATAGAAACTTTTTGACATCCACTTTGAGCCCTTCAACATCAGAATCTTCTTCTGCTATACAATATACTTGAATCTTACAACTCTCAAAGCTCTCTTTGGTTAGGAGGAGTTGGGAAAGAAGTAACATGAGGCCACCATCACGTACAATCCAATAAAGATCGATTGTACCAAATTGTCTTTGATATTCATTAGGCCATTCTTCAAGACCCTTCACTATGACCACTGCTTTGTTGGCTACAATACAATCACTAATGATGCCAACAAATGTAGTAGGAATTTCAGTTAGGTCCTCATGACGCCAAATTTCAGGATAACGCATAACAACAATGTTGGGCTTGAGATTCCCGAGACCCATCGTTTGGATGACACTTCGAAAGCCAGAGGCCATGTTAGGGGCCACCATGACCTCTGCCACAGCTTCACATTGCTTGTACTCGATGAAGGCACTTAATTGCTGGCAGGCAGCCTTGGCATTTTCAACACATTCTTGATAGTCTCCATCAAGGATAGATAAAAAGATTGACAACCCACGTCCTTTCTTCTTCATACAGTTTGCAAAATCTGCAAGTTTCGGATGACATGGAACATTGTCTGGCAATTTTCCCCATGGTCTGCAAAATACTAAAGGAATAGGGTACCAATTCTTTGGGTGCACCTGATTTGCTGAAACACATATTTTATGTAGTTAACACACAATCACAAGGGTAATATCCAAGTCACACACAGACACACACAGATATGTGTGTGTGTGTGTGTGTTTGTGTGTGTATTAGGTATGTTACTAGCTAGGATGAGGTCGCCCTAATGTACAAGTGTTAAGAGTTTGGCATGGGTGTCATGTGAGACTCGACATCTTTTTTAAACCTTTTGTGTGTGTGTGTGTTTTCTTTTCCTTGAAAATGGAGTGTTAAGTATCCATATTTATCTTCGATTGCACGTGTTTAACATGGGTATGTGGCTCAAAATGAACAAATTAAGTAAACATAGTATATTAGGAAGCTATTCCAGAACATATGTTTTAAGAAATGTTATCGTGTAGGTGATTGCATTAATTAGTACCTCCAAGTGAACGAAGGCTGCGAAGGGCAAGTTGGAAGTAAGCACTCTTGAAACCGTCACCCCAGTCTCCAGCCTTTCCCTTGAGACATACATATTTGTAAATAAGGGCAGCAAGTGCTAGGGATACGATGGTGGACATCCAAGAAATTAAGAACATAATCACTGCATCATAGTTGACCAAAAGTGAAAATAATTTCATAAACCAATCAAAGATACAAAGCATGTCAAGTACATATCTTCCTACTCATGCATTTTGAATCACTATTATTTAATCATGTCAAACTGCCAATATGATATGGGTCTTGGAGAAAGACATGTAATGCTAAATCTATATTAATGCATTTCAAATTTAAAAAATGATGAAACCAAATTGTTTAAATTATTTACATGTAACAGTATGCATAAATTGTAAAATTATATTTTTATTAATAATTTTAAAATTTATCAAAATTGTGTATAATGTTTAACAAATAGGGTTGATTCATTTAGGGTGTTATATGTATTTGCTGGTACAACTAATGAACGCTACGACCCTTATAATTGATGCCCAACCATTATCATAAAAAAAACTTACTATTAAAAATCATAAAATATATTAATTTGATCGAAAAGAAATATATCATCATCCTTTAAACTATTAGTTTTACAAACTCAAAAAGAATCCCCTATGGCACCTATATTGGCTAATATATGTTTAAGAACATGACTATTTTCTTATCGAACCTTCAATGTTCTATTAATATAGGCAATATCCTTCTCCTACTTTACTTTTATACACGGTGTATGGATGCAAGCCATATGATTCCTAGCTCATTGATAACCAACAAAGTTTTCTATGGGCTTCCTTGACATTTTAGAGCAAATTAAACTATGACCCTTATTTCAATTGCATATATTATATTGTTTCATCTTCTGAATGTATATATGTATAATTGTTATTTAGTGTAAATTAGTGACAACAAGAAGTTTACCAAAAATTAAAATTACGATAGTTATATATGGTAAAGGATTCAATAGTTGATTAAAACAAGGGATGGAATATAATTGAATGAAGCGAAGAGGGTGATATATACATACCAAGACATGTAGCAGCTCCAAGGAGTGAGAGACTCCAGTGGTGAAATTTCCAACGTGGACGCCAGCTGGGGGCATCTAGAAGGTCGAGAAGGAAGCAGGATAAGTTGACACCGGCATAACATAGGAGGTAAAACATTGTGATTGCAGGAGTGATGAGGTCAAGGTTCCCAATGGCGACGCAACCAAGACAGATGAAGGCCGTAAACAACGTAGCAACATGAGGATCACCCCCATCAGCTACTTTAAAATATCTTAGAACGGGTAAAATATCATCATTTGCTATTGCTGCTAGTAGATGTGGGGCGCCTGTTAAACTTTGAAGTGCAACACCCAATGTTGATAGAATGATACCCACATATACTATTGTCGCCACTGGCCAAGCAACTACAGCAGTAAGAAACCTGCATTACCAAAAAATATACTCAAATAACGTACTCATAACTTAATAACTATACTTACATATTTCTTCTAATGCTCTGACTTATCCTTATCATGCATTCTCGCCACTACTATTACCAAAGTAGCCAAATAACTCATAAGTTCATACCTATCCCTAACATATCATCAAGTTAGGGTGTTCATTTCCATATTCTTTTGAAACACACTCATGGTTATTGGCTTCACAGTCATTACTTCTTTAGTATCTATTTGAATTGTTCAAAATAGGAATATAATAAGGAACCTTCAGTATGAAAGCAAGTAGAATGAATGATCTACAACATGATTAATACTAAACTTTAAGGAAATACAAAAACACCATAATCCACACATAATTAACTTTGAAAGAACCCTTGGGGGGGGGGGGGGGAAGGTGAATAGAGTTATTGAAATTCTGCACACTCAATGAGGACGTTAGTGACAAACCTTAACTTACCGTTAAGGCTTTCAACATAGTTTAACAAAAAAACTTATATTATTGAATGCAAATCAGAAAACGTTACATTGAGGGGTTACAAATAATTTCACTGTCCTAGAGCTGATGTCCTCAGGATAGTTACAGTGGAGCTAGTGTCCCAACTAAGTTGGCTAGTATCCTAACTAAGTTGTCCTAGCAGTGATTTTAGATGAAAGATTCAAGCAAGCATGTTGGTGATTATCACTCACAGAAACTACAATACTTAGTTTCTGTTACACTACTCACTGAGGTCCTCAGCTACAATCTACCAGAGGTCCTCCACTTGTTACACTCTCACCAATATCAATTGGGTACACATTCAGAAATCACTCACTGATTTCCTACAAGATTTCTCTCGATTTCTTCACTTGGAATCGAATGAATGTTTCAGCTTGAGGTCATGAGGTTATTATAGTCCTCCTATGGATTTCCTTCCTTGTTGGTGGTCAACGACTATATGGCTTGATTTACTTGATTTGCTGTCCTTTATTTCTTGATCGGAAATCCTCTAGATTTTTTGACAATTTGATTTGTGCCGGATATATACGCTTTCGACACTTCTTCATGTGAGATATGGTTTCCAGATTTTGTCTTGAGAAATATCCCAGAGCTATATTCTGGTCCATAATAGCTTGATTAGTTATCCTTTCTTGTTTGATTGAAATCATCCGGATTGTTTCCTTCTTTGATGCTTTATTGCTTCCGGATTTGCGAGGTTTCCAAATTTCTTATTGAGGAATATCCTGCAAACATATTTTGGTTCATAGTTACTTGTTCAATCATATGTTCAAGGTTTTGGATAGTATAAGGCTTGAGATTCTCCCCTTTCTTTCTTTCTTTCTTTCTTTCTTTCGTAATTTTGTCTTTCATATCAAAACTACTTCGTTTGAGGTCCTCGTCAAGGTTCCGTCTGAGGTCCTTGCTGGATGTAGAGATAATGTCCTTGACCGTAGCCCCAACAGTCTCCTCCTTTTTGATGAAAGACAAAATTAATTAATAACTATACTCTTTTTCCCGCTTTTTGACTTTTATCAAAAAAACTATAGGAAACTCCCCCATAATATAGCAGGCACATGTAATAATCTACAACAACTTAATGAAGTTGTTAGTACTAAGAGAGATGCTCCCCCTCAATTTGTGCCACGCATAATCAATCACAGCGCCATTTGAATAGATCCAATACGTCAAACTTTATGACACGTGAGGGACACGAGGTTGTGTTCACCTTCTGATTAGTCACCAAGGACATTGGGTTTTACTGCAGAAGTTGTTAGTGATGCATACAATGTCCTTGATTGCTCTATATTTCCTTGAGCATCCAAACTCTTGAGGGTTCATTGTTTCCTTGGTTGGATGCTAAGTGTACCTACAAAATTTTCAAACAACCTTCCTCAAGCCATAATTGGCATCAATGTGAGGTCCTTGACTACTAGTAGCAACCATGTTAGGAGGTCTTGTTCCTTTTGGAACCGTACTTGTACAATTCTAGAACGATAATGGTTGGAGTAGTGAGATTTACCGGATTGACACTCATTTTTGAGATGAGAGGACTGACCTTGGGATCTTGTGCCAAGGTAGTTGTATTGTCTTTGGTGTCATGAGTAGGATATGTGACATTGGTCCTTTCTATCGAGGTGACTATAACGCCCTTGGTCACTTGTTCTAGCTGGTAGTGTTCGAGAGACATAATGTCCTGACCTTGACGATAGTTTTGCTTCTTCTTGGGACGATGTCCCAATCCTTCCTTATTGAAGGAGGCACATTGAGATCCAAGCAATTCACCAGAGTTTTCTTCTCCCTTGGTTAGCTTAACAAGAATACTTGTGACATTATCGACCTTGGCCTTGAGGTCTAGCTTTTTCATTCTCGAGAATGTCGTTCTTAGAGGTAAGATCATTGCAAGACTTTTCCAATTTATCTTTGGACTCTTTAAGGCCCTTGATAGTCCTTTTTAGAGACTTAATTTTATCCATGTACTTAGTCTCACCTACAACAATCTTTAGAAAACAGTTTTATAAGTACGTTTCAGGCCAAGTAATGAACTCATCAAGAGTTACCTCCCTTGATTCATCTTCATCATTGTCTTGGTAGTCATCATTAGTTGTACCAACTTCGTTGGTATCACCGGTGTCTTTCCCCATAAGATAATGACAGGTAACCTCCTCATCATCACTCCAGCTGTCATTATTGTCAATCCAAGAGGACATCAGAGTTATATGACTCCTCCATTTTTTGTTCTTTCTGCTGTAGAGACTTTCCTTGATCAAGTTATCTGGATCACCACAACAAAATCAAGAAAGTGGGTTAGTTTCATTACTTGAGGAGTCCTTACCTCTTTTATTGACTCATTTCGATGAAGATCCTCTCGAGTTATAGATTTTCTTGCACAGTTTCTTGAGTTGCTTGGCTATCAAAACCAAACTTTGGTTCTTATCATCCTTATTTGACTTGCCGTTAGGACCATTGAGGTCCTTACGGACTGCTTCTTCATTTTCATCATTCTCTTCTTGAAGATGTATCTCATGAGTAAGAAGTTTTCCAATGAGGTGATCTAGTTGGAGAGTTTTCAAATCTTGAGCTTCCTCAATTGCGGTGACTTTCAGTTCCCATTTCTTTCTTAGAATGCATATAAGGACATGGCAAAATTTTTCTTCATTGGAGTAGGTTTTCCCAAGGACTTGAGAGCATTGACTATGAAAGCGAACCATTTGTACATGTCCATGATGGATTCTCAAATCTTCATTTTGAAGGATTCGTAATGCTTGACATAATTGTCAAGCCTTATTTCTCGAACTTGGATAGTTCCTACATATGTGTTCACTAAGGTGTCCCACACCTGCTTAGTTGTATCACAACCAGAGAAATATTCAAACTCATTAAAATCAAGTCCACAATAGTGAGTATGTAAGGCTTTAACATTTTTATTTGCCTTTTTTTGCTTCTTTGGCAGTATATTTGGATCTAATTTTGGGCTTCGTTATTTCTCCCTTAGTGATCATGGGGACAAAGTCTCCATTCGCAATTCTGTCCCATAGATCATAGTCTTGATCCATGATGAATGCTTTCATACGCTTCTTCTAGTGGGCAAAGTTTGATCCTCGGAATAATGGGGTTGTGCTCAAGCAACATCCTTGTCCTATATCACCATCTTCAATCCCAGCCATGATCTTTTCCACAGAGCAGTTAGTCTCTTCTTGAGTGGACTTGCTCTGATACCACTTGAAAGAACCTTGGGGGGGGGGGGGGGAGGTTGAATAGGGTTATTGAAGTTCTGCACACTCAATAAGGACGTTAATGACAAACCTTAACTTTCTGTTAAGGCTTTAAACACAATGATGTGCTCAGGACAGTTATAGTGGAGCTAGTGTCCCAATTAAGTTGGCTAGTATCCCAACTGAGTTGTCCTAGCAGCGATTTTAGAGGAAAGATTCCACCAACCACGTTGGTGATTATTACTCACAAAAACTACAACACTTAGTTTCTGTTACACTACTCACCGAGGTCTCTGGCTACAATCTACCAAAGGTCCTCCACTGGTTACACTCTCACCAACATTAATTAGTTACACACTCAGAAATCAGTCATTGATTTCCAATAACATTTCTCTCAATTTTTTCATTTGGAATCGAATGAATGTTTTTTCTTGAGGTCATGAGGTTATTTATAATCTTCTTGTGGTTGTTGGTGGTGAACGACTATATGGCTTGATTTGCTTGATTTGTTGTCCTCTATTTCTTGATTGGAAATCCTATAGATTTTTTGACAATTTGATTTGTACCGGATATGTACGCTTTCGTTACTTCTTCCTGTGAGATATGGTTTCTAGATTTTGTCTTGATGAATATCCTGCGGCCATATTGTGGTCCATAATAGCTTTTGTTGTTATCCTTCCTTGTTTGATTGGAATCATTTGGATTATTTCCTTCTTTGATGCTTTGATTGCTTCCGGATTTGTGAGGTTTCCAAATTTCTTCTTGAGGAATATCCTGCAAACATATTCTAGTTCATAATTACTTGTTCAATCATATATTCAAGATTTTGGATAGTATAAGGGTTGAGATTCTTCCCTTTCTTTCGTTCGTAATTTTGTCTTTCATAACAAAACTACTTCGTTTGAGGTCCTTGTCAAGGTTCCGTCTAAGGTCCTTGGTAGATGTAGAGATAATGTCCTTGACCATAGCCCCAACAAACTTAATATTTTTATTGTCTTTTATGGGTAGGTACTCAATTAACCTACTACACAGAGTTTCTTAATTACTTATCCTGATCACTAACAGTGAATTTCATGGATTGGTAGGCAGGTAAACAAATGAATCTAGGTATGAATTCTACTATAGACATTATAAATTTAAAAATATGTTACATACATCCGTTCTCTGTCTTAGTATTGTAATTACAATGCAATTTCTACTAGGCTTATCATCGTTTTAATTGAATAATCTTGCTCTACAATAGAAATATTGTAAGATTTTCAACATTTAAGAGAACTTTGAATACATACTCCATTCTCTCCACAAAGTTGGTCACTTAGTTGGAATATATGTTGTATTTTATTTATTATTATGTACAATCTTTATCTCTTATTAGTTTGGAGTTACTTATGTTGTTAGTTAGGTTGTTAAGACAACTGTCATTCCTTATAATTGATATCTTTGCTCGATATATTGTTAGAAGCTGTCTTTTCTGCTCTATATATGCCAACATTAACAGGTTTTATCATTCATTCATTCATTCACTCAATAAATATGGAAGTCATTTAGATAATATCTCTCTATCTCAAGTCTCTCTCTTTAAGAGTTCCTCTCCTTCTCTCCATCTTCTCTAATTCTTAGTTTTCCTACAGGTTTGTTACATGCGTGCCAATCCATGAATTTTGTGCTATATTTTGGAGTTTTGATGAATTTGGCATGTTTTGGTTGAGTTTTGTTGAGATTTTTTGGTGCTTAAGTGACTTTTATACATGATCTCATATTATAGGGAGTGCCTTGGTGTGAAAAACCATTAACTCGAGTTTATTGGATTACTTTGGAGTAAGTTTTGTGATTGAATATCTTGGGGTTGTAAAGGTTCTTGCTTAATCATTCCTTGAGTGTTTGTTGTTGTGATTGAATTTAACCCTTGATATGTTGGTTTTTGCATGAGCATTGTGGTTGTCCAATGATGGTTGTTGTAAGGTCCAGTTGGGTTTGATGGAATTTATGCATTACTATTGCCGGTATCACCTCATCTTCCCTCCACAAAATTAGCCTCACAAAAACTCCACAAGAATTCCAAGTTATACAGAACCACAAACCTCATCTGATCATCTCTACCTACCCCGTTAAATTCCTTAACTCTACAAATGGCCTCTTCGTCTAGTCAAATGGGCAAATGAGAAATCCTTCCTCCTAACCCTACTTCCAATTCCGAAACAACCCTCGATCAAATATTGCTTCGACTTGTGGACGATCAAGAACAGCTGTCGCAAGGGAAAGAAGTGGTCCAACGTAACAAGGGAGACTTCTTAATATTATGACAAGCTTAGGCCTCCTACTTGGCTTGTTGGAGGTCCTCCCCCTCGAATTGTTTATGGCCCTCCTCCACGAGGCCCCCCATAATCAAGGTGACTCTACTTTGGGGAGAAGTTCTAGTGAAGAGTCGGATGGTGCTTCATTTCAAGAGGTTCCTCGTATTCATAGGCCTCAAGATGGCTTAAACGACCGCCGAGTTGAGCCACCCTACCTTCGATGGTAGTATAAACCCCCAACAAGTTCTATGATTGGGTTCAAGAAATGGAGAAAATATTCTAACTTACAGAGTATGAGGAGAGGAAGAAATTTAAGGTGGCTATGTAGCATCTCACCAAATATGCCTCACTTTGGTTTGAGAATTCGAAGACGGGTGAGTGAAAACAAATCATAGATTAGTACAAGGACCAAGCTCAAGAGGCATATGGAGAAGAGGTTTTGTACCATCCAACTACAA
Source organism: Portulaca oleracea (assembly GCA_029582165.1). NCBI lineage: Eukaryota > Viridiplantae > Streptophyta > Magnoliopsida > Caryophyllales > Portulacaceae > Portulaca > Portulaca oleracea. The sequence goes on from CM055875.1 coordinate 622,900, forward strand.
CAAGACCTATACAACAAACTTTTCTCTCTCAAGCAAGGCGGCATAAGCACAATTGAGTGAATCCGGGAGTTCGAACAATTGTTGATACGATATGATTCCTAAGAACTACCAGAGCAAGTGATGTCAAGGTTTACCTTGATTATAAAATTACATCCGAGGTCAAGCTTTATTAATATTACTCCAATGACAATCTTTACTAGCTTTCCACTCTCAATGAAGAAAGAAAGAAGAAGAAAAAAATGCATTTCTACATCCTTCACCAAGCTAGGACAACAACCTCTCTAAGGAAGATGAAGTTTGTCTCCTATGGATTCTCGATAACATAGGAGGCCCAAGCTTGCTATTGAGAATCACCCGACTCTAAGGATCATACAAAGAGGTTAGTATGAAAAACATGTTTGAAATGAAACAATTATGGTCACTACCAAGCCGATTGTCCCACAAAAAGGGTGATGACCTTTCATGTAATCAAGGAGATAGAAAGAGAAGGTCAAAGAGGAGAACAAATAACACGAAGAGGAGTTGGCTAATCTTAAGAGATGTCTAGAAACCATTGAGCTTTATGCTAATGATGGAGAATTGCTTGTCTTGAGGAGGTTACTACACTCTTATGAAGCCCCTTTTAACAATGCTCAGCGAGAGATGCTCTTCCATTCATGATGCACGATTGGAGGCAAGGTCAGGAGCCTCACTATAGATAGTGGGAGTTGCGCGAACATCACCTCAACATACTTGGTGAATAAGTTCAACCTCCAATCTACTCCATAGCCTCGGCCATACTCCCTCAAGTAGCTTGGTGATCGAGATGACCTGAAGGTAACATACCAAATTATTGTTAATTTGTTAATTGGTTCCAAATGCAATGACTCTATATTATGTGATGTTATGTCTATGAGTGCTTGTTATGTACTTTCGGGGAGACCTTGGAAGTTTGATAGAGATGTTGTGTATGATGGCTAAAAGAATGCCTATTCTTTCTAACTTGGCCAAGAGAAGATCACTTTGTGTCACTTAGCCCCCCCACCAAATGTCCAAAGTTAAACCTGGGGTGGAAAGTGACGTGAGAAACCTTCTAATAAGATAAACACGGGAATTGAGTGCTCATGAAGAGGACGAGCAATCCTGGGCTTTGTACTTATCATGTAGCGAGCCTAATGTGAGTGAGTGTACGCTAACTCCTCAAAATTTCCGGAATTTCCTTTATCAATATGCCTCAAGCCTCTTATCGATATACTTCAATGATGATGGGTACATTTTGGGTTTTGGAGTTTGTTGGAAGCGTCATGATTTTTCATTTGATGGTGGGGTGGGTTGGCAATATGTGGAGCAAGACTTTAGTGACGAGCCTTCTTTTGATGATTTCATGGTGGAGTTAGAGATATCACGCATGACGGAGATATTCGAAAGAACCATTTTGGAGACCTTCATCCTTCCTTCTTCAAAACGTGTTAAACCTTCAAGAAGAGTAGGTAGTGAGTATAGAGTTGACATGCTCTTTGCAAAATGTTGTTATCGAGGCCCATTCCGCTCCGTGGATGCTTTAAACCCCCATGATTTGACGAAAAATCATCTCCAACATGGGGTGATTGATCCTTATAGTTCCGGCTACTCTCGAGCGTAAGCTCCTTATGGACAATTTTTGAAAGACCTTGGGGTCTCGGGACTCTTATGGACTCGGCATGCGGAATAACCTCAGTGGGTCCCGGTCAATTGTCCTAAAGCCTAAAAAATCGCCTTTGGAAGCCAAGAAAGGAGGAACGAAGAGAAGAGAAGGAAGGAAACCATAAACACGTGTGTCCCGTGTCTGGATATGAGCGTGTCTTGCTTGGCCTAGCCTTGACATGGGCGGGATGCCGGCCTGCTTGAAATTTATTCCCCATGCGTTGGTCACGAGCGTTGTCCTTCTTTTAGCAAGTGTGGACTCAATGAGTGAATGAAGTCACGACCTTAACAACATCCCTGACAAGTGTGACCCTATGCTAGAACTCTAACCCCTCGTGCAAGAAACCGATGTCACGATTGTGACACCCTAGTGTCATGCCCGAGACACAGACGATTTAGCTTATTTTGTAGAGTGTTTCCCCTTCCTTAGAAATACAAACCTTATGTTATTTTGTTCCACAACTTATATCCATTGATGATTGAAAACTCTTGTGGGTATTTTGAAACCTTCCCCCAAATCTTCATTCTTGCTTTATCTATGGTGAATGGTGGTGCTAGTGGAGTGATTTCTTTATAGATTGCATCGTGATAATGTTTATTCCAGTCTTGGTGGAATCTCTTGGCTATTCAAGGGTGATTGTTAGTGCACTTCTTTTAAACAATCTCTATCTGGATGCCTAGATCAAGCTTAGTGAGAAACTCTTTAGAGTTTGATCATACATTTTTACTTTTTGTTGCTTATTGTGTTGATTTTAGCTATATCATCCCAAATCCATAAATATGATGATGAATATGATAATTTTAATGTTGGGTATTTCCATATCCATGGTTATTATTAGATGATCCTAGGCCATAATCAATCATTAATCAATACTTTACCAACCCATATGGATCACTTAATTGTTGTGATTTCAAAAATTAATTCATAGTTAGGATATCCATTATACAATAGTTGATTATATTCCATTTCTTCTTTATTTCTTTACCCTTCTTACTTTATTAATCAACATTAAAAGTAATAAAAACGAATAGTTAGTGATTGTATGTTAAAGTTTTTGCATTATAGTGTAGTTGACTATGAAATATCTAAGCTAAAAAAAAGAGCAATAAAACTACATTGACATGTATATGTACATATGATAATTTTGTGAGATAATTCGTTCATCAAAGATCTTTTAAAATATTTACTAAAGTATATGTGACTACACTACCATAGGAGTATCTTCAATGCTTAAAATCATGCTAAAATAGATAATTGATAAAAAGCTACTCCAAATAGCTTAGTTTAACTCTAAATATATTTTTCTCAAGGATTTTGGAGCATTAAATGTAGAAACATATGACATAAGAAGAATCAATGCATACCTTAGATTTAAAATGTGTACCTGTCCGTGAGCAATTTATGTCTGGTTGCGAAGGAGCCGAACATGAAAACAGAAATAAAATACAAGGTAGTTGTTGCAAGTTGTGCAGACAACGTTCCAACAGGAATTGAGCGTTGCGTATCTTTTAATGAGGCCGATCTATTTGAACCAGCCATAATGCCAGTAACAGCAGGAAAGAAAAGCCCAACAAGTGCACTGCATGAGACAAGTATATATTCGATTTAACACTTGATTAAAATGGTTAAGATGACAATTCATGTATTAGTAGTAGAAGTATATCATTTCAGATCACTTTGAATGGTAAAGTAATTAATGTAAAAAATATGAATTTAATTTGTCTCATATTCCAAAATAAAATATTTAAAAAAATATATGTGTTAGAAAGTTGAGAAGTAACCTGAAACAACCCATCAAATTCTATATCCTGAAAAGTTTACATTTTTTAGAAGAAATCATAAGTAATTTTTTTTTTTTGTGAGAAAGGAATTGCAAGTATAAATTGGTATAACCACTTTGCAACGAACTACTAGTAAGTTGATGTTGTTAAACTATAAAGTCTAACATAAATTTCTTTGTAACGGTAAGAAAAAAAAAATCTCCATTTAAATCCTCACACTATAATGGAGATGGAAAATTAAATATGGAACCGTATCAAAAAAGAGAAATAATGTCTATAAATGTATTAATATACTCTTAAGGGTGTGTTTGGAGATAAGAAAAGGAATAGAATTAGATCACTTAGGTTTCTAATTCCTATTTTTTTTTTTTAATGTTTGGTGAATCCATTTTGGAATGGAATTAAAATACCCAAGGGATTCCAATCCCCCCCCCCCAAAATGGGTCAAATTAGAACCCTCCCGTTTTTGGGGGGTTTCAAATTGAATCCTGTGGAATTTCAACCTCTCCCCCTTCTCCATCCCCACCACCACTACCATATCCTCCCGGAAATCGCCCCTCCCCGACCCCGAGATGAAGACGTCCCAGTAGCGCTGCCTGCTTTACCAGTCCGCCCGCTCTACATGTCCACCACCGCGCTCCCTGCCAGCATCCGCCTCTTCCCAGGAGCGTCTAGGGAGACTTTGGCGGAGAAGCTTCGGGGGATGGACATCGCTAGGGACCGAATCCGACTGGACGGGCTCGTACCCTTCTCATCGACGGCAGCGCGTGAGGAAGACTGGACGGCGGTACAACGAATTTGTCAAAAGTGGGATATATTCTGAAATTTGTCAAATGTTCTCTGTTCTTTTCAGCAAATTTCACCCACTGTTGCCTTCAATTTATTTCCATTGCAATTATTGTTGTATTTTTCCACTATTTTCAGTGAATTGTTGTGCAAGTTGAATATTAATGTATATTCAGCCTATTTTCCATTGAAATATATTTGACAATACAAATGAAAATTAAAAAGTTGAAAAATATGTATTGCAATGATTAATTATTAAATATTGTAAAAAATTAATTACAACTAATAAAAATATAAAAAATTTCATAATAATCTATCCCACAATACATACAATAAGTCAAAAATAAAAATAGACTTGATTCCATTCCATAACTGCTCACCAAACAGTAGAAATGAAATTTGATTCCATTCCAGTTTTCTCCAAACAACTTCAGTTTTGGGTTCTAATTCCATACCCAATCCCCCAAATTTCTAATTCCATACCCATCCCATTCCTGAAATCTCACCATTATGAGAAGTGTCATATTTAGTAAAATAGTAGTTTAAATAAAGCATAATGGCTTAGGTAACAAATAAAGTTAGGACTCTTGGATATAAGACTTTTAGATTTGTGACTTTTAAAAATTCAACTGCAACTTTTTTGGGTTTCAATTTAACCCCTTGGCCTTTCAAGTGCATATAATGATTATGATGGTAGGCTAAATTAGATGCCTAAATAATTAGTTGACAGATAAGTGTTAAAAAGAGTTGATTAATGTTTTTTTTTTGGTCTTCCAGAATCAACATCTTCATGTACTAATGTTTATCAGAGGAAGATTGCCTACATCTGGATTCTCTCAGACCCCATGTTAGCGAGACTATAATATGGTACATCGTTGTTGTTGGTTAGTTGATAAATATGAATTGATATAAAATGCTATTATAATTTGTAAGGATAAATTTCCCAATGGACAATTTTTGGCACAAAAATATAAAACGCTACTTTTGAGTGACAAACAACAATTTTGTTATATGTTATATGATGGAACAACACTAGAGAGTACTCCAAATGCTCGTTTCGATGATGACACACCAGTGTGGTTGGCTGAATTAGATAACGACTTACGGTGAAATAATGAGTGTGAATTGGATGGATATAACTATATTGAAACTAGAAGAATTATAGTTGCATACATATTGTATGTTGAGATGCAAACAGATGATGGAACAACTGAGCAAGGGAATATTGATCCCAACCCTTATCGATGAAGAAGAACAATCATTTGAAGATAAAAAAAAAAGTTAATAAGCATTGCTATAAAGGTGTAAGTTCATATGGACTTGAACATTGAAGAATAATGCGGGTCATGAAGACTGAAGATTAAGTCTTGTTGAGTTTAGATTGTATTTATTGAGAGATAAGTTACCACTTTACAAGATTTATTATAATCTGCTCTACTTAGGAGATAGTCTTGATTGATCTTAACTGTGTATTTTAAACAACAAAGGGAACATATGTTGTAACAACTCGGATATATGGCTACGTGTGGCGTAAAGGGATTGAGATGACTATTTATATCACCAAGGTGAACCTTCATTTACGGTAGTTCATCCGTTGGGAACTTCTAAGTCAAGCGTGCTTGGCTGAGAGTAGTCTCAAGATGGGTGACCTCCTGGGAAGTTTTTCCAGGTAGCGTGGGCGCAATGATGAAGCATGTTGGAAAGACATGTGGTAATTTATGGGGCCAGTAAGCGATCCTTGAAGCAATTATCGTTAATGTACGCGACCTGGGAGAGGTTGGGGCGTTACCGATGGTATTAAAGCCGACACGCGACTGTGAGCATTGCTAGTGGATAGGAAATCCATGAACAATCACCTAGAGTAGCAAATATTTTGGAGTAGATTGTGGCACAACAAAAACGTTGTGCGCTTAAGTGGGGGTGATTGCAAAACCCCAGATATATGGTTGAGTGTGGCATGAAGGCATTGAAATGACTACTTGTATCACCAAGGTGTACCTTCTTTTACGGTAGCTCATCTGTTGGGAACTCCGCAGTTAAGCGTGTTTGGTTGCGAGTTGTCTCAAGATGGGTGACCTCCTGGGAAGTTTTCCTAGGCAGCGTGTGAGTTAGGACAAAACAAAGTAGAAAGACTTGTGCTAATTTGTGGGGCCAGATAGCCATCCTTGAAGTAGTTATTGGTAATGTTCATGGCCCGGGAGGAGTCGGGGCGTTACAGATTGTAACACCCCAGTTATATGGTTAAAGTGTGGCTTAAAGAGATTGAAATGACTACTTATATCACTAAGGTACATCTTCCTTTTAGAAATCTCATCCGTTAGGAACTCTTCAATAAGTGTGCTTGGATGGGAGTAGTCTCAAAATGGGCGACCTTCTGGGTAGTTTTTCGAAGGTAATGTGCGAGCTAGGATGAAGACGCTGGAAGGACACGTGATGATTTGTGGGACAAGTCGTTGATCCCTGAAGTAGTTATTGGTAATATGATCATCCTAGGAGGGGATGGGGCGTTACAGATGGTATTAGAGCCAACCTGCGACCATGAGCTGTGCGACTGGAAGGAAGATCTAGTGACAGTCACCTAGGGGGCAAAGATTCTAGTTTGGATTGAGGCACAACGAGTATGTTGTGCGCTCAAGTGGGGGTGATTGTGACACCCTAGTTATATGGTTAAAGTGTGGGTTAAAGGGATTAAAATGACTACTTATAATACCAAGGTGCATCTTCCTTTTAGGAATCTCATCCGTTTGGAACTCTTCAGTTAAGCGTGCTTGGCTGGGAGTAGTCTTAGGATGGGTGGCCTCCTAGGAAGTTTTTCCTAGGCAGCGTGTGAGCGAGGATGAAGCATGCTGAAAGAACGCGTGGTGATTTGTGGGGCCAATCGATGATCCCTGAAGCAATCACGGTAATATTCGTGGGCCAGGAGGGGCCAAGGTATTTCACATGTTAGGAACTATGCCTTAAGTGCATGTTTAGAGCATGACTAAAAATATAAGTGATGAAAATATAATAGCGAACTTATGTGCACTTAAGAAAACTCTCCGTATATAAGTTTGATATTATATTTGAAGATCTAGCAAAGATTTTTTGTTTGATCATCAAGGTTAGGAGACACGCTTTCCTAATCTTTATACAACTCAAATACTTTGCTAAATTCTTCATGCTACGATTTATAAGGCTATATCCTATATATATTAGAGTTTATTACTTTGTTGAAATCCCCACAGTAACTCTAAAACACCCTTAAGAGATATCTGGCGTGTCTTCAAAAGTTTAAACACATTAGGCAATAATTAAACTTGTGCTCCATCTTTGCTAAGTTAAGAGCTCATTTGTGAGAGACCGAAGTAAAGTTGATATCATTGTATCCTTATTCAGTCAAGCATGATTTAAGGTTATTGTTCAAAGTCAAAGTAAGATTAGGTATGAAGGTTCTTATAGTGTGTGACGTTGTTTCCTTTGAAATCAGTTTGAGTGTAAGTGGACATAGCTATTTGAGAGTAGTGGCGAATCCAGAAACGAAATCCAGTGGGTTCAAAGTCAAACATAAAAAGTCAAAACAATGATTCAAAAAATTTACAATATTATTTGAATTGATTGGTTAATGTGGTTCAAGACTACGCTCCCTACCTTCTTCATTCAAAGGAAAATTTATAGAATTTGAATTGAATGTGTTTGGATAAGGATACCTATTCTTAAAACCTTATTAGTTCAACAATAGTAACCTAAACATAATATGAATCTTTCTATTGTATCTTCTTTTCCTCCTTTTGTAGTAACATCATATTTTCAATATGCTCCTCGCAAAATAAATAAGTAATAAATATTATTGTGATACTTAAACACGCTAATTTAATTTAGAAATTCTATGCTTAGAACAATAATTTTTGTAATAAAAGTTCTGAAATTTCATCCTTTATTGCTAAGCGTTAAGAAATCTAATGTTGTTTGTCACAAGAATAAATTCATCTTCCATTAGTAAAAAGTAGCCAACAATCAAACCATACATCTAATAAGTATACCTAACGGATGATGTTCATTTGTTAGGGTGTGAATTTTAATTGTTGACGTAGCCAACACATTCCAAGCTTCTTTTAATGGATAATTAATAGTAACTGTCAAAATATATAATTGAGATTAAAAATGATAATAATTGTTAATTTCATAAGGACCAATAAACTTAAACCCCAATACACGTATCATCGCTCTAAGTATTAATCTCATAAAGAGTACACATACCATCGCTCTAAAACATGAAACCAAAAGAAAGAAAAGTGAACTGAAAAAGATGTTTTCCAAGTGAACGTAAACGAAAATAGGATAAGATGAATTAGTGTCATAACTTACCTAAAATCCCATTTAACCTTTCCATCTGGATCCTGTTTGCCGGCTTCGTCAGTGTTTTGGTAAGCAGAACCCCAGTTTTGTTTGAATGTTTTTATGCTTATGCCAGTGATACCCTCTTATATGTTGGACATCGTAAGCCAAACCCGCCAGTGAAGAGGAAAACAATACAAAATTGGAATAATTAGTGAAGTAAGCAACTCCTTAATAATCCAACAACATCTAATCATCCATATAACTAAAATGATGCACACATTCTATCAGTAGGCTTTTTATATACAAGATTATATATACCTTATCCACATGCACCATGGTGTTGTTAAAATGAACTTGATGATTTGATAAACAAGATGAAATAACACACGGTAACATTATGAGATATATGCTACAATTATTATTATTATTATTATTATTATTATTATTATTATTATTATTATTATTATTTATTTATTATTATTAAAGAAATAGGATAGCCTATTCCCCCCATATTTGGGAGGTTTCTAATCCCCCTCTTTGGGATGGATAACAAATCCCCGAGAATTGCTATTCCATTCTAGAAAGAGTTCTCCAAACAATAAAAACAGGGATTAGAACTCATTCCTGACCTATTCCATTCCTTTTATGCTCACCAAACAAACCCTTAACAGTGATAAACATATAAAGATCATAGAATAAACTTATAGACATCAGTTAACAGTGATATGTAATCATATAGACATCAAGCAATAAACATATGGGCATTAAATGGGAGTTGACAAGGTATTAGAATCAAAGTTGATAAGGCCGAAATTCCCCTACCTCTCAAGTTAAAACTAAATAAGGAATGGTTCATTGAGATGTTATCAATTTAGCCAAATGGGGGGAGGAACTCATAACTCACCAGCAGGCTTGTCTCTTCCAGATGCAAATATTCCAACAAATATGCAGAATACTGAGAATAACACTGGTATTAGGAATGCGGGGGCTACTTTATTGATCATCTTCACACCGCCAAATACAATAAAACACAGAAGAATAGTCACCACAATCCCATAAATTTGCAAATCATGTATATTTATTTTGTTAGGATTGTTTCCTGGTACAACAACAAAAAGTAGGTCAAAGTATCTAAATCAGCAAAATGCTATATAATGTAAAACTCACAAGTATATACATCAATTATTAAATTCAAACAAATATAGAAACAATAATGGTTAGTCAATCCAAATTATAAGTTGATATCATATTTCATATTCTCTAACATCATTTAAAATTTCACTTTATCCATCTTTGAGGTAATCAACTGTGGAGATTCAAGGATATGAAAAACACATTGCCAAAGAATTGGCAATGCTTCTTCTCTAGAAAAAAAAAGAAACAACAATGTTAAGCATAAAAAAAAGTCTCAAATTAATAATTTTTCGTTTATATTATTCCTATCTGAATATAGGCTAATTTAAATTATTCAACTAGGAATAAATCAAAAGAAAAAAAAAAGATCGTATCAAATGAATGTCAATTTTTTTATTAGAAATAAATTTTCCCAAAATCAAAACTTAATCAAAGCTTTCGCACGTAGTTGGATTTCTGAGTATCCAAACATTGATACCTCTAACATTTTGGCGTTCCTTTCTTTGCTCTTTCAAAATAATCAAATTTCAAATCTTGATAGGGTGGTCTCTCTTTCATGGAGTATTTGGAAGGCTCAGAATTAGCATGTCTTCTATAATTTGAATACTAATCTGGTTGGAGTTCTTATTCGGGCCAAAAAGGTGAGTGCCTAATGGAGGATCTTATTCAAATTGGATGGAGTTCTTCAAAATGTTCGTGAGGATCCTAAGACCTCGAAGCCACCTTTGAAGTTTTATTGGGTTTCTTGGAGGGCTCCTCTTTTCGACGTGGTAAAGTTGAACTTTAACGGGGCTAAATATAATCTTGGTGCGGCAAGGGGCTTTGTCATTCACGATTGCAGATGTTGGTGTACTTTCTACCAATCTTTCAATATGGGTAGGCATCTGTTCTAGTGGTTGAAGCGACAACTATGAGAAATGGTCTTAAAGAGACTCTTTTAAGAGGTGTCTCAAAGATTATCGTGGAAGGCGATAATAGGAATGTCACCGATGCAATTCGTGGGAGTTGTGAAATTCCTTGGTCCATCAGAAATGTTGTGGAAGATATTAAGTTCTTGTTGCACGAGTTAACTAAGTCATCTATTAATCATATTTTTAGGGAGGCCAATAGAACGACCAATTGGTTAGCTAAAGCATGGATAAATATCTCAAATTTGATTTGTTGAAATGTAGGTTTAAATCGAGAGTTATCTCGTACTGTATTAGAAAATAGGTTTGGCAAAACCCTTGAGAGAAGGGTTGTCTAACTTCCTGTACTTACCTTACAAATATATATAGAAGGGTTATCTAACTTCCTAGGTTATGAGAGATTGTGGAGGTCTAAGAATCTCTGAAACACTGTTGTAATCCTTTGATAGTGCGTGGTTCGTGGTTTTTTTTCGCTGTTTGAGTTTTTCCACGTTAATTCCTTGTAATCCTTTGATAATGAAATCTTCCCAAGTTTACTCCTCCCATTCCTCTTTAACTGTCATTTTGCAGGAATGAGGAAATACTAAATTAATTAAAAAGATTATGGAGAAAAATTATAAAATTACTTTAACTGATAAAAATTAATTATGAAGGATGGAAAATATACGCGTAAAATTAATAAAAATTATATTTAGAATATAAAATGACAAATAATTAACGGTAAGATTTTTTTTATAAGAATAAGAAAAGTTATATGGTAAAAGAAAGCTCATAATAATTACCTGTAAAAATACCAGCACGTGGCAAAGCATCGAGGAAGGTCTCAACAGCTCCCAAGACATAGCTTTAAATTTAAAGACAAATGAAAAATTGTAAGCATGATCATCTTAATTAATTTATGACAATCGTGTTTTTGCATAATTTTCCAAAAACAAAGAAATAAATGGAATGAATGAAAAGTGAATCAAAGAAATTTGTATGGCATAGACTTACAGAGCTCCAGCAACTGCGGTTCCAAGAAAGAAGCACAACCCAATGCTGACACCAACTTCTGGACCAAGGGCACGCCCAATCAGATAATATGGCCCCCCACCCTATAATTTACAACTCCATTTAAAACTCTATTTCTACTATAATTATGTCAAACTATGGTATAGCAAACACATTTAGAGTTAGCTATTTTTCTAACATCAAAAGTTTAACCAAAAATAACTCTTAGAGGATTGAAGTAGAAGCTACAATTTTGAGATTTTTAATTCTAACTTCTTGGAAATCGAGAAAGAATTAAATAGTTTCATTGTATTGCAATAATTAATCAAGGTCATTTCCTTACAAGACATATATATATATATATATATATATATATATATATATATATATATATATAAAAGAATTAAATAGTTTTATTGTATTGCAATAATTAATCCAGTTCATTTCCTTACAAGACATATATATATATATATATTCATAATTATTTTTTAAGACAATTGATATTTTTTTAATAATTTTAATTTTATGCTAGATATATGAAACCCTTTTTTAATATAAGAAATGTCAAGAAAATAATTAAATAATATACGTTCAAATTAAATTTATCGTCATAAGAAATATTTTAAGGCCCCATTCTTTTATACGGCTAGTTGCAGTGCGGTGTGGAGAAAATATGGTGGATTGTTGTGGAATATAGAAAGTCTAACTTTTAATAAAAAGATAAATTAAATTAGAAAAGTAGATTTTGGTAGATTGTGGTGGATTGTGGTGGGATATAGAAAGTTGTCGTGCGGTATGCCACCGCAGCCTACTAGGCTACCAGCCGCATAAAAAAAAGGGGCTTAGTGTAAAATTTTTATATATAATTAGTTGTAAACTACACAATATTATGTACTAATTAATAGTTCACAAGACATATATACTAATAATAAGAAATCATAAACAAGTTTAATATAAAAAAAGAAGAAATTTAAGTTTCTGCTTTTATAAAAAAAGATTGGCCATAATGTATGACTGTTTAGATGCAAAGAAGTTGTCTTAGTTGAATGGCAAATGTTTGATTTCATGTGGTTTCAATTGTTAGTGATCGTGTGCTCCATTTTACCTTTGCTTTTAACCTGGATCTTCACATTCAGTTAATGTTTTGCATATCATCATCCATCAGTAAGAAGTCTATTATATTTGGCCTTCCCTATTTCTCTCGCATAATCTGCATGCACCCCATCATTCCCACTTCTCACCGGTGACCACCACCGCACCCACAGACGACCACAAGTCCACCACTATAGCCAAGTAAGTTGTCTTTGGTTTTATTATCATTAATTGACAATTTTCTTCAAATGTTAGTCCAATTAGAGTAATTTGCTCCATTTTAATTTGAATTAGTTTAAATGTAATTATAAAGTTATAATTCTTTGAAATATTACTCGATACGGTACTAATTAGTTGATATAGTGAAATTTGGATTGGTTTAGTTATTTGTCTCTACCCAATAACTTGAAAAATGCTAATATTTTTTTTTGTGTTATCCTCATTGAATTTTAGTTTAATTTATCTCATTTTTTATTTGGATTGGATTAAATGTAACTAGTTTGAACGACAATGCGCAACAGAATTGTGTTTTAGAAAAACATTGTTATCTCTTATTGTTCAAGATAATATTAAATGATGATATCATGAAATACATTCAAGCAATGGCAGCTCGCCGAGGACAGCTACCCAAAAAAATAATATTGTAAATTTTCTAATTTATTGTTTTGATTTTTTATGTTTGACTTTGAATTCACTTGACTTTTTTTCTGGATCCACGCGCCAGTGGTCAGTGTAGTACATGTTGTAGTATTTCAAGAGTTAAGAGGCTAAAATGACCAAGTTATAAGCTAAGGGTTTGTTTTTAAGCCACATAGTTCTCTTTCTTTGATTTGAACTGGGTATGAAATAAAGAGAAGTATTAGGGATAAATTCTTTAACACCAGGTACTCAAAATATAAGATAGATCTCTAATGTCTTAGCATATGTTCCTTTTTGTTAGAACCCCTCAAGGACGTTGATAGACTCAGGCTCAATGACCTTGGCACTAGATCAGTTTTGAATGAAAGTCAAAATTCGAATATCCAGAAAAGATATGATGCACAAGGAAAGAAATCTCAAGAAGGCAGAAGGACCTTCACCCAAGGCTTCATAAGGACGTTCACCCAAGGCATCATAAGGACGTTCACCCTAGGCGAGAAGTCTCGATGCGGAAGACAGAAGTGCAGTCGAAACTGGGAAGTTTTCTGGAAAGATTAATATCTGTTTTCTCTATCCTTTTCTAACCAGACTAATTGATTTCACCTAATTGATTTGTAGGAAACAATCAATCAAGAAATTGGAAGGAAGACAATATTATGAATTTGCGGAAGGAAAAAAGATTTGCGCAAAATGGAAGGCAAGGCAGAACATGCAGATGGAAAGAATCGTGAAGAATCAGCCCTCAACGTCTTCATCCTGCTATTACAAACACATCTATAAATAGAAGACCTAGAGATTGAAGATAATAAACGATTCCACAGAAGAAATCGAGTGTGTGGAAAACAGAGAGTGCTCTGTTTTTGTGTTCTTTCTTCGAGTAGAAAGATGTTGTTTTTGTTTGAGTGAAACCAATTCCTTAACGGACTTATGTTTTGATTAGTGTTGAAGATAATAAACGATTCCTAGAAGCACTTAGGATCGATTGTTGTTTGCACCAAAACTGTGTTGGTGCGTATTTTCCAGAAATAAGTTCAATATTATGTTCGTCTGTAACCCTAAGGACGTTCACATTCAGTCTACATTCTGTTCCAAAATAAATAAAGGAGGTTATTCAGTTATCTTTTGTTATCCTTTATTTCAGTTTACTGTGGTTTATCTAAGCTGGAATCTTAATTTGAAAAAATTAAGACCCTAACGTCCTTTACCAGTGAGAAATTGTGCAGAAATTTCTATAACCTTATTCACACCCCCTCTAGGGTTCTTTCACTTTTGTTTCTAAATATTTATTGTTGTATGTTTCAAAACAGGTCCACTAAAAAATCATCAAAAGCACCATCAATTTCAACAAAATAAATGGTGTCCATAAAGATTTGAACACTAGTGGTGAGGCTACAATGCCTATTACTATGCTTATAGAGATACTAGTTGTTGTACATTACATTCTCAATATATATGATGATTTATTATACAAAAATATTCATCATTACATTTTGGAGCAACACTATTTTCATAATAGTATACTTGCATAATTTTTTCGAAAAAATTATGATTGAAAATATGGTCAAATTGTAAAAGACACTATAAAGGTCAAATGAGGAAAAACACTTTAGAATAGGGTAAAATTTAAGCACAACTGAAATGTTCATAATAAATTAGCAATCTTATGTCCTAAGAATTACTGCTTTCAGAAAACCATCCAATTATGAATACATTTAGAAATAAAATAATTTTTTACAAAAAAGCATTTAGAAAACCACTAACTGATAGCACGATTGCAACAAGAAAAAACACATGAGGTTATGAGTGCTTACTTTACCTTCATTGCACCATTTGTTGCTATTGCACTCAATGAAACCGCTGTCAAGAATGTGCACAAGCAACAAAAGGCAACAAGAAGTAACGACTCCCCAATACCAGCCATGCCCACTATCCTGCAATTCACAAACAAAATAAAATCATCTTTATTGTGTTAGTGTCCTCTCATTTAACACAAAAATAAAACAACTAACTAATCAACTAAGAATTCAAAGAATTACATCAATATAAGTCCAAAATAAGACGAGACTAATAAGCAATAATTAAAACTTATCAATACTTTCACCCTACATGATTCATTGATTTTAATGTTCTCGTATCAATCGGGATATGTTCTCTATCATTTCCTCAGTTGATATATACATCAGTGTGAGTGTGTAGGTGTGTGTGTGCGCGCGCGCACACACATACCAACACAGGTTTCATAACAAGTTCATCCCATATGTTAATTGATTTTAATGTTTTGGTATCAATTAAAGATCACTTCTCTATCTTTGCCTTTGTTTTCATTTTTCCTAGTTCTATTTCGAAGTAGACATTAGTTAGAATCAGTTTGTTTGAGGAGATATCCATGTATGTATTTTGGTGCACATGCACTGTAATCTTTATCTTCATGGTAATACATAACATCATTACATTTTTCATAAAGGTAAACCTCTCACATAATAAACCAATAAGATTAGTGTAACAAAAACATATAAACTACAAACCTTAGAACTTAATGTCGCGGGACTACTCGTTTGCTTGTAATCCGACATTCAAGCCCAATTCAAAACACACATTTCATTGAGGCTCAACACTAAACAATACAAATGTTAGTTTACACAAACATTAAATGAGATAATTATGCATCAAATTTCTCTTTTAGACATTATGGTTGAAATCTCATCATGAGAGCCTAAGATGGTGTTCAACTCCTACATTTGTATCCTTATATATTTTTTTTATTGTTTTTCATTCATTTGGCGATTATAAGGTTGTTTTATAAAACCTTCAATAAATCAAAATCCTAACAATTATAATTCATAATTTATTTTTATTTTTCTTCTTATTATTATTATCACTTGTATACAAACCATTATAATATTAATATAATGGCATCTTATTTTAGTTGTTTATAACTTCTTATATTATTATTAGAATAATATAAATATATGGTCGCCACATACAATGGGGGTATTTGACTGCAAACTTTTTGGGGTAACTATTAACTTTTCGGACACTATTAGCTTTTTGACTAAGGTGAAAAAGTTACCTGATGTGTTTGGTAATAAGGTTTACATATTAGCTTTTTGGATCCAATAAGCAAGTTTTCAAAAAACTACGTGAGAAAGCTTTTTGAGATAGTTTTTCATAAAAAACTGGTTTACCAAACACCTTTACTACAATCAGTTAAGACAAATAGTTAAAGTCAAACAGCTATCAGCTAACAACTACAAACTAACAGCTAATAGCTACAATGCCAATATTTGATAGTATTCCACTATGGACAACATACATGCACAAACACATATTTAGTATTATATTTGCATGCTTCCATGTTTGTAGTATACTTAATTAGTATCATGCTTGTTGTGAGTTACTTATATGCCTTTGGCGTGCTACTAGATTATATGTTTTGTGGGATTATCGTTAATTAAACATCAATTTTTATGTATGTAAGCACAACGTACGGGTGTGTCAAATTCATAGGTAAAAAGCAATTGGGTAAAAGTTAAATTTTTGTAACTTTTGTTATTTTCAGTAACTTTTGGTAAATTTTGTCAAATTTACCTTAATATATCAAAATTATACTTTTTTTTGTTTTTTAACTTTGGTTATTTTTGGTAAATTTAGATATGTAAATTCAGCTTATCCATGAATTTCATAGGCCCGTGTTTGTTTTTAACTATTAGAAAAATCATGTTTGGTATTTCAAATGTGTGTTTTGATGATGATACTCCCATGGGGTTGACTATATGAGATATTGTTTGATAACAATAACAATAGGCTTGATTGAGTATGAATGTGATTGTGTTAAAACTGGAAGTAGGATAGTTGTGTGTATGTTGAATGTTAAGAAGCAAACAAATGATTTAACAATTGAACAAGGGAACTATGATCACTACTAGTTATGGTGTTGTTCCCTTTATATGGTAAAATGTGGCTTAAAATGATTGCAATGACTACTATAACAAAGGTGCACCTTCCTTTTGAGAAATCATATCTTAAGAACTCCATAGTTGAGCCTGCTTGGATCATAGCAATCTTAGGATGGGTGACCTCCTAGAAAGATTTTCACGGTAGCGATTGAATGATGACAAAACATGCTGAAAGGACTAATGATGATTCATGGGATCAGTCATCGACCCTTAAAGAAGCTTCCGATAATGTCTTCAACTAGAGAGATATCAGGGAATTACATATGGAGAACATTTATCCATAAAAATTAGAAAAAAAAGGTTAAGCCTAATTGTTAAGATGCATGTTTTGATTGACTTGAAGAATGAAGACCAAGTTGGATCATGAACACTGAAAAATTAATTTATGAATTCTCTCCTCCCTTATATTGAGCATAACAACGTTTCATTACCTATTTAAGAGGAAATAGATACATCTCTAAAGACGCAAATATACATACATATAGAGTAGGTTTTTGGCTCAAAATAATAAGAAGTTAGAGGTGAGTGGCTGAAAATATTTGTTCAAACTTTATTGCACATTGTGTGGCTAAAATTTGTACTTTCTAAGGTTTTGCTAAGATAAA
Organism: Portulaca oleracea; assembly: GCA_029582165.1. Classification (NCBI taxonomy): domain Eukaryota; kingdom Viridiplantae; phylum Streptophyta; class Magnoliopsida; order Caryophyllales; family Portulacaceae; genus Portulaca; species Portulaca oleracea. Next base: position 640,771 of record CM055875.1, read on the forward strand.
ATGATGCAAAATTTATCAATTAATATTGCAAGTAGAACCAATTAAGAATATACAAGGGTGTAATTGTTCAGATCATAAGCTAAGTTGTTGGAATTAAGTCATATGCTTAGTCTTATTAATATTAATTTTTTTTCTCTAGTCATGCTATATAGCTCTCGAAACACTCCTTAATGACAAACTTCAATAGTTTTATTCACTCATCACATTGGTGTTAGTTCTCATCCTTTATGTTAGAACCTCTAAAGGTCCTTGGTAGACCCAGGCGCAAGGACCTTGGCAGACCCAAACTCAAGGACCTCAGCGACTGGAACGGTTTTGAGTGAAAGTCAAAATTATAATATTATTGGCATATAACCTAATTATTTTAGAGTGATACTTTCTACTTGTTTTAGCTGATGTGATACCTCCTTACATAATATCTAAATCCAATATCTAAATCCAATATTATGCTTGCTAATTTTTGTCATATCTCTCTTGAAGGGTATCCAACTATTTAATGAAGTCTTGGTTGCTGTAATGCTAGCAAGTATCACGTGGCCCCTAGCTTCCAACAAGAAATTAATGAGAAACTTATTTTGTGAAGATCTCAAACGACATCTTGCCAATTGAAAGCTCCTTCTAAAGCTTTACAAAGTTCGACATTCACCTCACCTTTTGGGTATAAAAAGAGGATGAAGATAGAGAAGAAAAATGAGGGAAACATTATACTCCATAAAAGAGATTAATTGTAATTTCATATCCATTAGCCTCTTGTATTATAAGGTCATCGGTTTGAAAATATACTTATGTAATGGGACTTATATCAAGTGAGTTGGGAACTCACTTGGGTAGCTAAGTGTTGTTAAAGCTTACTGAGTAGTAGATCAAAGTTATTGCATTAATTGAGTTGTAGATCAAGGGGAATGTGTCTCCTTGATTGAGTCTTTTGTAAGCTTGCCTTGGCGGTACTCAAGAGAGTTGAAGTGGTTCAATATCCTAAGTGAAAAAAAAGCTTAGGTGCGGCGACGTAACTCTGTTTGGAAGGGTGAACATCGGCTAATTTCATATGTATTATCTTCTTTAATTTTCATCATTTACATTTCGAGTTTATACCTTAATTATCCTTGGAGATGCCAAGGACCTTGACTGAATTGTGTGTTAAGTTTTGTAGCCTTGACCCAATTCCAGCCAACCACATCAATCAACCCCCTTCTACAGTTCTTTCACTTTATGTCATCTTTACTTTAGTGCTTGTAAACTATGCGCCTAAATGCAGTGAATAATTCATCTGTCTCAAAATGTGACATTTCTTAAACCCCCTATTTATATACCAATCTTTTAAAAAAAAAAGTAACAAAAACCTCTATTTAAGAGAAGTTGTCCAATATAGTTAGACTTACTACTTTATGAATCATAGATCATGAGTATTCATTGAACAAATATACACTAGTAAATTAACAAAATTACCAAGAAAATCGAATGTAGTATATGATCCCCAATATGTTTTGCAAGCATGGCAAAAATACTCCCATAACAGTTCCCAATTTGACACCAGAGACCTGCATAATTGTCTAAAGTAGCACAAATTAAGGCATATTAAAAATTCTTCACTATTTAAACAAATATATATCAATGCACAACAACAATAAACACCCACATGAATCACATTTGAAGGCAGCATGGGGAATCAAAACATGAACAAAAAAGTTATTCAAAAATTGCGGAATGTATTTTAAAAACATGATAGAAATTTAGCCTTATAAAAATAGGAATAAATCCTAAGTTAGGAACACACTCACTCACCATCAATCAAATACTATTCACTAATACGATACAATTATGTATTGAAGCACGATAAACACTGATAAATATATTTGCCATAATCATAGTCTTAAAAGGTCGACACAAAAGACATTATGGCACCTACTATTCATGAACATATTCGTTTAGACACAATGAATGAAGCACAAATTATATTAACCTCATATACGAATATTAGGTTCACCAACTTTTAGCTTTATGGTCGAACCCTCTTATAATACGATGCTGAAGACCCGAAATCATTTATGAAATCACGATTAACGTATTAATATGTTGCAAAAGCTAAGATTTAAGATAGAAATGATTGATATTGGTTCTATTGTGTTCTTGGTTAGATTCCAGAGTTATCGAGATCTAGAATATGAACTAATTGGTGGACCATAGCTCATCTTTCACCATTGACTCATGCTAGCTACCTCACTTGTTTTAGAATTTTCGACCATGTTCGTAGGGTATCAGGTTTGGTAGTGATCATACACCCGACATGTGAAGCATTTTCTACCTTGGATCTTCAGAAGATATTTCGCACTTTCCTAATGAGCTCGGGAAGTTAGTTTAGGTAGCTTGGAAGTTGAGCTTCCCTTGGATTAAGTCGTAATCCAAGAGTGAGTACTTCTCTTCATAGAAAGCCTTGAAGTAACCTTCTTCTCCGTTCTCTTACCTAGAGAACCACTAGGTCGATAATAATCAAAATACCTCATATAACCACCATGGTGAGTTCTAGGAGAATGAGTTGAAATACCACAATCCCTCTTTCAAGAATTCTAGTTGCGAAGGGGTCATGGCGCAGAGCAAATCACCCACTTGAAGTTGCACTTCTCGTACTTTCTCTTCGAAACGTTGAAGATTTTTCTCAAAGGTTGGTTTGGGTTAGGGAATAAGAAAAGAGGAAAATCAAGTTTTCCCAAGCGAGATGACATGGAGGCCGTTTGTAGAGCTTGGTTTTCTTGTGGGGTGTATAATTTGATTGGATGGAGGTTTGGGCTCTTTGTAGCTAGAAAAGTTTGAGGAGGCTTTTTGCGAGGCTAATTTTGTGGACCAAAATGGGGTGTAACCGACAAGGGGGAATGCACAACGAAGAAGAAGCCCGAATGGAGTTCACAACCACCAACAATTCAAGTTCAATACAACACAACATACACTACCTCCAACCTTTCAACACAATCAAGAAAACAACAACACCCAACAACAATGGATGAACGCAGGGTATGGGGGTACCCAAATTACTCATTAACATCAAGAACACCAAGAACAACAATAAATCACCATCAAACAACAATTTGCAAATCCGGGCACAAACAAGAGATCTCTAACAAAACTATGAGTTTTTTTGCCTAGCTTTGATACCGAATGAAGGATATGGGGACCTAGGTTCACACAAATTCATGTGGATGATCGAAATCCATCATAGAATTCATATACAAGAACAACTATTTTTAGGGTTTTAGGATTTTTGTGGATGAACAAGAATTGAAACAAGAATCGAAAGGATATGGACAATTCGAGTAAAACTCACCCAATTGAACTAAGGTGTTGAATCACTTGCTCAAGGATCTTCCACAAGAAAACAGTCTTGAGTCACCCAAGAAATCTCAGCAACGAGAGGAGGAGGAACACACACTCACAAAGAAAGAGAGTAAGCAATTCCACTAAAGGATTATTATTCATTAAATTAAGGTTTGAAAACCCTTAATTACAATGTCCCAAGTGGAGAATATTTTGGAGGCTAAACCTATGAGCTTCAAAAACTATCCCTAGTTAAGGGGATACAAAGGGAATTAAAAAAAAGGAGGGAAACAAAAAGGGGGAAATTTGGACATAAAACCCGACATTCCTAGAATCATTGTGGCGCGACAAGGATATGCGTAATTTTAAAATGAAAATGAATTAACACAATATTAACAGAAAAAAGAGTTTTGATTTACAAATGAACATAACAAAGTACAAAGTAGGAAAAGAAAACTATAAGCATAGTTTTAAAATGAAGAAAACCAAAACATATAACATGGGGTGTCAAACATAGGTTTACACATATTGAAGCTCCCGCGTGTCAAACAAAAAGGGTCATTGGAAAACAACATGTTTTGAAGTAAAATATATGCAATAATTTTAGTAACCCCCTCTAAATCTATGCCTACCCCTCTATTCTAGAAATCGTTATGGATATGCTCAAGGATTTCTTATTTCGAGCTAGAAATTCGTAAACAAGTGAAAAGTTATTTGTCCTAAAGTACATCATAAATATATAAAAGTTTTAATATGATAAGTGAGAACTCATATTACCATTTCTTTTAGGTACTTAAATACCTAAGAGAGCACGAAACACCTAGAAAACCTTACTATAAGGTGTTATCAGAGATTCTATGTTGACTTAACGCAAAACTTGCTACAGGAAAACTAAATTCATCAACTTAGCTATTTGATGTACTTTGGTTGATTTTGTACTATTTGTTCTTCTTATTTATTGTATGCAAATAGTCTTTCTGCTCAATAAGGCATCAATGAACTATAAATATCTATTAGAACATATCTATGGAATAAATTAAAACAAAAAAAAAATTAAGCCTAAAGTACTTAGGATATCACCTATCCAAGTGCTTCTGATTCATGCTTCTGTAAGCGGTTTCGACATTCTAATCTTCCTCCAAAATGGAAGTCCTTTTTTGTAGTAATAAGCTCATGAAGTACTTCCCACGGGGGAGAGTAGACGAAAGAGAGAGTTTACTAATGAAGCATTGTGCTCCTGTGGGTGGAATTCGGAGACATGTTCATACTTGTTCATATTTTGACCGCTGGCGATGAAACTATAGGCAGACTCAAGACTGGGCATTATTTCAACCACAAATACAAACATAGCTTTTATTCAGTGGATCGAAAACTAGGTATCAATCTTGACTTCGAAGGAGAAACAAAAAGACTTTTTGTTTGTTTGGTTTGTTTTAGTGCTGTAGGAAATCTGGAAATGCAGAAATAGGATAATTTTCAAGAAGTTATTCCTTCAAAGGAGCTTTTTAGTAAGTTCCTCCAAGAGACTGAGGAAGAAGCAATCATGTGAATCCATAAACAGTCTGTTCCTAATCACCTAAAGGACAAATTATGAGGAATCTTTGGTATTCCTTATTGACCACTTAAAGGACTTGGATTATTGAAGAGTTGGAGTAGCATGGTTTTAAAGGAGGACCACATAGTCCACAAGTTTATGGCCTCTAAAATAAAGGTGGAGTCTATGGCCCATTCGGAGATGTACACCCTCTTTTTGGCTCTGTCAAAAGCAGAAGCTCATCGTCTGCCTTATCATCAACATTCTAACATAATAATAAAGTTTTTAGAGAACCCTGAAGAAGCTACAGTAGAGCGCAAAACCATAGCAGTTTGATGCAAAGGTATTATTCAACACATTCCTGTGGGGAATATCTCAGACATTCGCAAAGGAAGAATAAGTCCAGTGCAGAGGGTAATGAAATAAGTGAATAATGCTATGGACTGTGAAAGGGAACTCATATTTCAAGTATTTTCTTTGCTTTGTGTTTACTAACAAGTTACATGATTGCTAGTTATGAGATTTTGTTTATTGTGATCTCCGTTAGAAGAAAGAAAAAGTATCTAGGGATAGAGACTTTGAGATTATGACAGCTACTATAGATGTGGGAGGACAAAAAATAACTAGGGGAAAAGAGGCAACCATGACTATGCTACATATTAAATTATTTGTGTCACTCTATCCTCTTCATTTCTTCGTCTACCGTAATTTATGTGTTTGTCAAATCTTAAACATTTAGACAACAAATTTGCAACACAGAAAATAATATATTATCAAGAAATACTATCATTAGATTCATAACGGTCTATCTATAAGATTATAATGTTGCAAAATTAAGGCTAGACATGTTCAAAGGTCGGATAGAGTCTTAAGTCAGTTCATTCGGGTCAGAAGTATTTGACCCCTCACCCCTGACCCGACATCCAGTCAGGTCACCCTTGACCTAAACCGTAACCGATTGGGTCACAAGTTGGATTAATAGGTCATCTTTCCCAAAAACCTAAATATTTTTCAATATATGATATTTTTTTATATTAGATTCGTTCAAAGGTCGGGTTGGTTCTCGAGTTGAGTTGGATCGAGCCTTACAAATTGTAGTTTATCATAATGTTTTCTTAATGAAATATAGACCCTAACTGGGCTTAGGGCTACAAAACATTGGAGTCGGGTTGGCTCAATTCGACCTTAACAAAGCTTGACCCTGACCTGCAAAATTTAGTGTCGGGTCAAGCGGGTCATCGGCCCAGCGATCAATTCTAATTAGACCATGAAACATCTAATAAGTCAGAGATACTAAGAGTATAATATAATCTTCATACACCTTTAATCACATAATAAATGATTTTCACAAGTGTATCTTTTTTTGATAGAATAAATCATGTATAACTTATTACTCTTAAAACCTAGTAAATATCTATCTCATTATTCCTCTCCCTTGTTCACCTTTTCTTCAAGGAGAATCTGTGTATTTTTTAAAAATTTGTCAGGAGAGTAACCCACATTTTGTTGAAACTTTTTTCAGCTGCCATATTAATAAAGTATATTCGCAAGTACCACAAAAGTTAAGATAATAATTAAAGTTGAATAATTCTAGAGATTGGACCATTGTTCCAGTCACTTAATCATGGTTCGCTTTGGTAGCTAGCAAATATCTGCCAAAGCGAACCATGATTAAGTGACTGGAACAATGGTCCAATCTCTAATATGAATAACCTAACCATGATATGAATAAGAGAGGTGTATTACAACTTTAATATTAATTTTAACCTTAGTCCTGAAGTTTGGCGCTAATCAGGAGATACACTCAAACATGGGAAGAAAAAGAAAAATAGTACACGAACCTTTTTTTCAACCTACAAGCTTTAAGGTCCTTTTTTATTCAACCCATAAACATTGGTCCAAAAAATAAGGGTTTTTAGACATCAATAATACCAACTTTGGGGGTATTGGAGACTAATAATACAAACTATTTTCTTGGACACTAGTAGTATCAACTATCGACCTATTTTCCTCCAACAGTACACCGCCGAGTTGTTATGGTTTTAACTCATCGGAAAGATGACATTACTCCATAATATGTGACGTGGAAGGCAGGTTAGTGTCCACGTCAACATTTTCTACACAAGCTCCATCTTCCACGTCATACATTATGGAGTCATGTCATCTTTCCGATGAGTTAAAACCATAATAACTCGGCGGTGTACTATTGGAAGAAAATAGTTCGATAGTTGATACTACTAGTGTCCAAGAAAATAGTTTGTATTATTAGCCTCCAATACCCCCAAACTTGGTATTATTGACATCCAATAATCCAAAAAATAAATAATAAAACCAAGGGTTCAAAAATTAAATTACTATATGCTTCAGGGTCCAAAATGCAAACAACCTTGCGTTGAATTCATCAAATTTCTGGATGATATAAAATGTAGAAAAGCATATCACACCTTAATATTAAGGGAGAGGGAGTAAAATGGTTTCCCAATCGAGCAGGAACTGTAATAGAACATATCTAAAGTGTCTAATGTGTGATAAGTTTCTGTGTTGGACTTAGACCACTTGCAAAGTGCTGGAGAAAGGCAATCCATGTTGAATATGCTTAGTTTTAGTGCTGGAGAAAAATCCATCTTCAATCTTTCTATTCTTCCCCAACTTCAAATTCTTAAACATCACATTCATTAATCACCCACATGATCAACAAATAAGAGATGACAAGATAAGAGGACATAGAAAATAGTGATGTTTGAGATTGTTTTGAGAGGATATGAGCAATTTTCATGAGTTTAGAGAGTTGCGACAATAGTTGTTAAACTCCCGATGTGGATCTATGATCCTACATCTCTACCATAAAAAACGCGTCAATCAATCCCACTCCCATTAGGTTGTTAAAGTTGCTAGGATCTTACAATATTAGTTTTCTTTGAATGTTACGCGTCAGAATCACTATACAATTCTACAATCCTATTACCCAATCCATAATCGTAAATGAATTATATTTGATAATTTTTCAACAGTATCAAGTTTAAAATTTAATTATAATCATATGAATTTGTGTTAATATTGTGAAACATGTTCTGCTATTTGTATATTGTATTAGAACCTTACAATGCTCGCCCGATTCTAACTTTTCCTCATTGAAGCTAATTAGAATCTGGATTTTAACAACCTTGGTTTTGAGAGATTAAATTGCTCGAGATTCCATAGTATCAATGAAAGGAAACAGTTAAAATGAGGAATAAATTAATCATAACAATTAGTTTTAACACAAGAGTGGTTAGTGATCACAATAATGATCAAGTCTTCAGAACTGTTCACCATCAATTGTTAACCTGAAGTGTGACGTAGTTCCAAATATATTCTAAAACCATTTCAGAAAATGTGGGTCACCCACTAGTAGTTTTTTTATATTCCTTTTTGTGAAAATAAAATTTAATGTCCTATTTTCTTTTTAGAGATACTAGCTTTAAGGATTTGTAACCCTTTCTGGAGCTCATATGAATAACCATGAACTAAATCAGTCATCTAATTTATGAGAAGATAGTACATACCTTTGGACGTTGTAGAGCAATAGACACATCCTCTCCATCTCTAGGATTAGAAGGGGCAGGAGCTTGCTCGGCAGTCATACTACAACATGAAGTATATCATAACACAAATTAATAAACATTTCCAACAAAATACTATAAATGATTAATCAAAAGGGAAATTGAAATTAAATAAACCAACCTTTGGGGGTGTTTTGATATAACAAACTAACCTTGAACATTAATATTAGACAAACTGACCTTAATATGTTGTTTTTTCCAGCAAACCACCACCGAGCCAAACTCGTCGGAAGTGTGACGTGGCGGTGGCGAAAGCTTACATTGAGGGTGTTTTAGCCAAAAAATGGAACATCAATATTAGTCACTAAGAGAAGCTTTCGTCAGTAAGCTTCTGCCACCGCCATGTCACACTTCCGACGAGTTTGGCTCGGTGGTGGTTTGCTGGAAAAAACAACATATTAAGGTCAGTTTGTCTAATATTAATGTTCAAGGTTAGTTTGTTATATCAAAACACCCCCAAAAGTTGGTTTATTTAATTCCAATTTCCCTATTCAGAAAGCTAAACTTACTCATATTTTCACAAACTTTTCTCTGGGAGAGAGGTAGGTTTATATACAAATTTCAAATAAGATATAAAGTTATATCATTAAGAATACCATAGGTCAATTAAAGTACTTGCCTTCTGTTTGATTACTTATAAATAACCTGAAAATATTTTCTTATCCATCTGCTATGGGAAGTTTTTCTCGCCCTCAATTCACTTTTTGGTCCTTACTCTTATTTGTCTCATATCATACCAATAAAATGATTTTGGCACGTCACATTTTTCATCCAATTTTCTCACAATTTTGAAAGAATCAAAGAAAATTATAAAGTCAAATCCTAACTTTCATACTTGTTAGAATTAAATTAGTGTAAATATAGATCTAATATAAATAGAAGCTTATGATTCAATTACAGATGTAGAGATTGAGATCAGTAATAATAACGCGAAGGCGATGAAGAAATCATTTTTCGATGGAAGGAAAAAAACAATGAAAGGAAATTAAAAATCAATTACAATAAAAATAGGTTACAAAACGACCCCTAACGGACATAATCCTACAAGACTGAAAATGAATGACCTCAAGTGGCATTAAAGCACATATATTTAACGAGAATACAATATCATGACAAAACTATCAAAGTATAAAAAAAAAAAATTAGAATAGAAGGAATATTTTATACTAATACCAAAAGGCATATAGTTTTGTCATACCAAACTAAATTAAGCACCTTTATATAATATAGGAAACCCAAGAAACCATGCAAAGATCTTCTGGTTAAAGTTAATATCTTAGAGTCCAAGTAGTATTAATTTGATAGGAAACAACATACATATATCCAATTCCTAATTTTGAATGAAATTGAGACTTTGTCCAAGAAATTCCCCCATAGATAAAATTTCATGGTGATGGGTCATCACCATAAGAACCTTGAAGAAGCCTAGGTTGAAATAACAACAAACAATTGATCTTCAATAAGAAAATGTCTCAAAATAGGCACGTGATTGAACCAGCTGTAAAGAAATGTAGCGTGGATTTGGTTGGATATGAATATGATTGAAGATGTTTCCATAGGACATGAATCTGAAAAGCCTTGAGATATGAGGAGAAATGCATTCAAACTGACTTGATTGATTGTAGAATACAACAAGTGTATATATAGTACATAGATTATAGGAGCAATCAAGAATGCATATTAGCTAACCACTTAACAACTTATAACAGAATGCTAACAGATTCCTAACTTACTAACAACCTCAACAGCAACTTAGTCTACATCCCCCCCTCAAGGTGGGATTGGTGGAGAAGCAACCAAGCCAAGCCTTGAAGCTAGATATTGATGTTGAGCTTCTCCAAGAGGTTTTGTCAGGATATCTGCTATCTGTTCTTGAGAGCTAATGTGATGTGTCTGAATAAGCCCTTCAGTGATTTTGTCCCGTGTGTAGTGACAATCAATATTCAAGTGCTTTGTATGTTCATGAAATACAGGATTTGCGGCAATGTGAAGAGCTGCTTTGTTGTCACAAAAAAAGGAAATGGGTAAAGGACATTGAATGTGAAAGTCTTCAAGAAGATGAACAATCCATTCAAGCTCAGACACTGTTGCTGACATGCTCCTATACTCAGCCTCAGCAGAAGACTTAGCCACTGTCTTCTGCTTCTTTGTCTTTCAGGAGATCAAAGATGACCCAAAGAAGATACAAAACCCTATTAGAGATCTGGCAGAAAATTTGCAAGCTCCCCAATTTGCATCACAAAACGCCTTTATCTCCATTTTGCTGTTCTTGGGATAAAATAGGCCTGTATCAATTGTCCCTTTGAGATATTGTAGGACATGAAGTGCAGCATCAAAATGTGGCTTTCTTGGTGACTGTAAGAACTGACTAAGATGCTGGACTGCATGAGATATGTCAGGCCTGGTTAGATTCAAATAAAGCAATTTGCCAATAAGTCTTCTATACACCCAAGGATCCTCCAAAACTTCCCCATCATCAGTAGACAACTTGAGCCCTTTTGGTAGAGGAAAAGGTGCTGGTTTTGTTGCTGTTAAACCAGCATCAGACAAAATGTCTAAGATATATTTGCGCTAATTTAAGAGAGTGCCATAAGGAGAACGAGTAATCTCAACACCCAAAAAATATCTTGCTAGGCCAAGATCCTTTATAGTGAAAGCTGAATGTAGATCCTGTTTTAATGAAGCAATGGATGTTGAATCATTTCCTGTGATCAATAAATCATCAACATACACAAGAACATGAACAACTTTGTCAGCTTTCACTTTAGTAAACAAAGAGTAGTCAGCTTTGGATTGCCGAAATCCTTTCCCAACCAGAAACTTAGTCAGCTCAATGTTCCACTGTCGAGAGGCCTGCTTAAGCCCATATAGTGATCTTTGTAATTTGCAAACCTGACCATCTTTAGCACCTTGGTACCCCTGAGGAGGAACCATATATACTTCTTCATCAATGAACCCATGTAAGAATGCATTGTGAATGTCCAATTGATGAAGATCCCATGCCTGCATAGTAGCTAAAGCAATAAACAACCTCACAGTAGTCAGCTTAGCTACAGGAGAAAAGGTGTGCTTGTAATCTTTGTCTCGGACTTGCTCAAATCCCCTAATCACAAGCCTAGCTTTGTGCCTTTCAACAGAACCATCAGGTTTGTATTTGGTTCTAAAAACCCATTTAGAAGTTAAGGCTTTCTTCCCAGCTGGTAATTCAGTAAGAGACCAAGTGTGATTCTGTTCAAGAGCAAGCAGTTCTTGATTCATAGCTTGCACCCAATCAGGATGTAGCTTAGCTTGATCATATGTGTTTGGTTCTGGATGTTGCAAGACATTAGCAAGAGAGACCATATAGGGATGAGAAAGATGAGCAAGATTGGCATGGGAAAAAAAAGAGGGTGAATGAGATTGAGAATTGATTGTCTGGTTTTGATATGGATGAGGTGCTGCTGTAGTTTTAGATTTAGATGGACAAATAAAGTCTTTTAGCCAAGTTGGAGCAATTTTTTGTCTAGATGATCTTCTGACATTAATATTTGAAATAGTAGGTATGCTGGGAGAGGTAGTAGGTAAAGGAGATTGAGTGTGAGTATTAGAAGATTGAGATGGTGACACAGAATGTTGATTATTTGAAATCTGATTCGTGAAAGAGTTTGTAGAGGAATCAATTGAGGGAGAACCTGGAGATATATTTGAAAAAGAATCCTGAGCAATGTCAGGAGAATCAGTATGAATGTGAGATGTGTTTTGAGTGTAGAAGGAAAAGGATCAGAATAGTTGTAGAAATGAAAATCAGAAGAAAGAAGGGGTAGAGCAGAAGGCTCAGAATGAGTAAGTTGCATAGGAATATGAGGAGTGCTCTTCTTGAAAGGAAATTCATTTTCATAAAAAATAATATCTCTACTATGAAAGATTTTGTTGGTATCCAAATTAAGTAATTTGTACCCTTTAAATCCAAAAGTGTAACCTAAAAGAACACATTTTTGAGCTCTAGGAGCAAATTTATCACAAATCCCTATGGTTTTTGCATAACAAAAACATTCCAATGACTCTTAAATCCTCATACCTTGGAGGTTTGTTAAAAAGTTTTTCAAAGGGGGATTTCCAATCAAGATTTTCCATTGGAAGTAAGTTTATTAAATGTGCAGCAGCTAAAATACATTCTCCCCAAAAGTGTTTTGGAAAATTTGCATGAAATCGGATTGCCCTTGCAGTTTCAAGTAAATGCCTATGCTTTCTTTCAGCTATTCCATTTTGTTGTGGAGTTTTGACAATAGAACGTTGATGAAGAATTCCTTTGCTGTCAAAATAATCTTTGCAAATTTCATTAATAAATTCTGTTCCATTGTCACTTCTAATCATTTTGACAGTAGTATTAAATTGTGTTTGAATCATGTTGCAAAATTGAATCACAGCATACTTAGCTTGAACTTTGGATTGTAATAACTGTGTCCATGTCATCCTAGTGAAATCATCGACAATGGTAAGAAAATAATGAGCACCAGAAATGTTTGCAACTTTATATGGACCCCATAAATCCATATGAACAAGCTGAAAGGGGAAGGTTGAATGAATGCTGCTTTTATTGAAAGGATGTCTGTGCATTTTAGCAATTACACAAACTTGACGAGAAAAATCAGCATTGAGATGTTCCTTACACCAAGGTATATGCTGTAATTTTTACAGAGAGGTATGTCCCAGCCTTGCATGTATTATATCATGGCTAGGAATTTTACAAGAAGAATGAAGAGAGATATTGACTGCTGAAAGTTTATTAATGTGAGAAGAAGAAGAAATAGTTCCAACTTGATGCTTGATCTTATATAGTCCATCAAATTTGTGTGCCACAGCAAGCACTTGTTTAGTTGTAATGTCCTGTATGTAGCATAGATCAGGATAGAAAATGGCAAACAAATTGAGATCGGTTAAAAGTTTAGCAACTGATAGAAGACTAAACTGAAATTCAGGAACATACAGGACATTTTTAAGAGTTATATTGGAATTGATATAAACATGACCTGCTTGAGTAACAGTTTTTGTTGTGCCATCAGGTAGAGTGATGGATACAGGTTTATTCAGGGTAAAAATAGGAGAAATCAGGCTTGAATCATGAGTCATATGGTCAGATGCTCCAGTGTCAACAATCCAAGAACCAGAAAATTTGTTGATCATAGCACAGCACACACTAAATTGAGTATAAGCAGAATAAGGCATACCTGCAAGATGAGCAAAACCCTGATTGGGACTCTCACTAAATTGATTCTTCATCACCTTCACAACTTCTTGTGCGAGGGCTTGCAGATCAATTTGACCAGCCCCAACAGAACTCTTAGCCACAACCCCATTATCAAGAGGAGTTTCTTGATTCATTGAAGAATCTTGTGTAAACACATGTGCAACAACTTTGTTTTTCCCTTTATACCAATCTGGAAAACCATGTAAGAGAAAACATTGATCAACAGTGTGGCCATTTCTTTGACAATGTGTGCAGATTTTCCTTGCTTGTTGCTGCTGTTCTTCTTTGGATCTCTCTTGTTCTTGTTGTATTGGTTTGATCCTCCATTACCCCTAGCCATCAATCCAGCAGATTGATCATGATCCTGATCCCCTGAGACTTTAGCCACAACAGCAATCTCCTTTCCAGTAGATACTCCACCAGTCACTTTCCTTTGTTGTTCTATTCTTTCAATCATTTGACAAGCCTTGCTCACAGTAGGGAGGGGATCCATAAGAAGAATCTGCCCTCTTATTGCATCGTAACTTTCATCAAGATGAAGCAAAAACTGCATCAGCTTCTGCCTTTGATCAAGCTCAATGGTTTTCTTGATGGTGATGCAGTTAGGATGAGCTGGTTGACATTCACACAAAGGAATGTCACTTAGATCAGTCATCTCATCCCAAAGCTGTTTCAACTTGGTGTAATATACTGCAACCCTATTGTTTCCTTGATACAAATCAGCTATTTCTCCTTGAACCTTGAACAACAAAGGCCCGTTGCTTTGTCCAAACCTCTCAACAAGTTGAGACCAAAAATCTCGAGCAGAGCTAACATAGAGAAAAGTTCCTGAAAGGTTAGGATCAATGGAATTCAGCAGCGAACTGACCACCATACTGTCACACCTCATCCACTGCTCATAATTGGAATTAGTAGATGCAGGTTTGACACACTTCCCATCTATGAACCCCAACTTCACCTTGGTTCGAAGAGAAATCTGTGCTGCTCGACTCCATTGATGGAAATTGGTACCATCCATTTTGACATTTGTCAAACTCATACCAGGATGATCAGAAGGATGAAGGTAAAGAGGATCTGTGTTGTAGTTTTCATTGGGAATAGCCATATTCGAATGCAAGCTCAAGATAGATTCTGATCAGTGTGATCAGAGACTGATTGTAAGAAACAATCAGAAGAAAGCTTCAGGAAAGAAAAATCCTAAGCTCTAATACAATGAAAAGCCTTGAGATATGAGGAGAAATGCATTCAAACTGACTTGATTGATTGTAGAATACAACAAGGGTATATATAGTACATAGATTATAGGAGCAATCAAGAATGCATATTAGCTAACCACTTAACAACTTATAACAGAATGCTAACAGATTCCTAACTTACTAACAACCTCAACAGCAACTTAGTCTACAGAATCTAGCTTTTATTGGATGATATCTTATTGAACCCAATTGAACCTACTTGTAGCCTAGCTGAATAAGTCGAGCATTGGTACCACTTATTAGATTCCATCCCAGCCCATGTACCAATTGTTAACATTAAATTTGCGCAAGGATGGATATAATATGATGAAAGATCCTCCTCTATGCAAAGGACATTGTTCTATGCAGGATCAAGGACGGACCAAGGACGTTTTCTTAAACGTCACACCAACCACAAGGGAATAAATTTCGAAGTGAAAGACCAAAGAAGAAGCAAAAACCAAATTAGGGAAGTATCTCACAAATGATTCTCTGGAATTCATTTTAGCCGCCTATTTCTTTGTTAAGGATTAACTAATTGTTTCCTTATTTCAGGAAACACCTAATCAAGGAAATAGAGAAGAAGATCGAAGTAGAGATACTCTAAATCAAGACCAAGAAGGAAACAATAATCATGGAAGTTGTCATTCTGCATAAAGATGGAAGGAATCCAAGATTGCAACGACATTATACAAACGACTCTATTACTTCTGGAAGATGCATGAATAGAAGACATCTTGCTCAAAGAAACCTAACTATTCCACGGATGAAATAGGGTGTATCAAACAGATTTGTGTTTTTGTTTGAGTGATTTCGTAAGCGAGAATTTTTGTAAAGAGTGCTTTCAAGTTCTTAACGGATCTAGAACTGTGGTAGACTCTTGTAATCAAATCCTAGACGGACTTAGGATTTGAATAGTGTTAACACCAAACGAAGGTTTGGTGGGTGTTCATCCTTCAACAAATAAGAAGCGTCCTTAGCAAGGCGCTTGGTTCTAAGTGAACCTAAGGATGTTTACCTTAGGTCACTTCCGCTACAAACAGTTTTCATCTTAATAAAGGAGGTTATTCAGTTGATATCTATTGTCCTTTATTTGATTGTTATTACCGAACTGTTTTGAACCTTAATCTGAAAAGATTAAGGTATTAACGTCCTTTGTTCTGTGATCTTAGTGCAGAAAAATTCATAACCCCTATTCACCCCCCCCTCTAGGGTTCTTTCATATGACAATATAAGCAAATGAGATAATCAATTTAGGGATCTGAATATAAAGTAAAATAAACAAAAACAATGAAAAGGTGATGAAGACAATATTGTTCATGGAAAACTCAAACTCAACAATCTCAAGACCAAACAACACAAAATAGACAATAATTGTGAGATATCCCAGGGAGCTATAACACAATGAGATATACGAAGATTGATGTAAAGGGGCGTGAAAGCTCAAGTAGATATGGATAGAACTACATGATCCAAATCTCAATTGATATGTTTTAATTAAGGGGTTGTTTGCATTTTGAACCCCGAAGGATAAGGGTATTTATTTTCTTGACCCTTGGTTTTCATTGTTTATTTCTGGGACCCTAATGTTTATGGGTTGAATAAAAAAAGAGTAAATTACATTTACCCTACCTGACATTTGTTCTAATAATTTTTACAGACCCGACATTTGTGAAATAATTTTTACCTTACCTGACATTAAGTGTTCATATATTTAAACCTCCCAAGATATTTTATATTTGATTTTTGTCGGATTTTTCTAGCGAACATTAAAAAGATAAATATGAATTGTCTTTCTTACTCTTGATATTAATTCATATGGCTTTCAATTAAACATGAATTGACGTTTTTACCTTTAATATTAATTTATATGGCTTTTAAACCCTAACCTGTGTTCTACTTTATTCCTTCGAAAACCCAATCCCTCCCTATTCTGAAAATGAAAACCCAATTATAAAATATCTTATTAAATATTAAGGGTGAAAAATCAATTATAATGGAAGAAATATTTTATAATGAAAATGAAAAATGTAAACGAATTAATATTAAGGGTAAAAATGTCAATTAATATTTATCTTTTTAATGCATGTTCACTGGAAAATCCAACAAAAATCAAATATAAAATATCGTAGGAGGTTTAAATATATGAACACTTAATGTCAGGTATTGTAAAAATTATTTCACAAATGTCGGGTGTGTAAAAATTATTACCACAAATGTCAGGTAGGGTAAATGTAATTTACTTAATAAAAAAAGAACTTAAAGTTTGTAAGTTGAAAAAAAGGCCCGTGTATTGTTTTTCTTTTCTTCCCATGTTTAAATTTATCTCCCGATTAGCGTCAAACTTCAGGACAAATGTTAAAACTAATATTAAAGTTGTAATACACCTCCCTTGTTCATGCCGGAACTACTTAGACCATGGGTAATTCATGGTCTAATTAGTTCCTACAAAAGAGAGGTGTATTAACCTTACTCCTGAAGTTTGACGCTAATCGAGAAATAAATTCAAACATGGGAAGAAAAAGAAAAACAGTAAACAGACATTTTTTTTAACCTACAAACTTTAAGGTACTTTTTTATTCAGCTCATAAACTTTAGAGTCCCAAAAATAAATAAAGAAAATTAAGGATCTAGAAAATAAATACCCCTTAACTCTGTGGTCCAAAATGCAAAAAACCATTAATTAAGTCAATGTCATTGGAGGAATATTAGAGTAATTAAGCAAATTGAACACTTTTTGAGCAAATGATGATATAAGTGGTAATTTTATCTTTCTTGTGCCATGGGTTGAATGTTGTAACTTTGTCTTCAAACTCACAATGGAAATCCTATAAAGAATAAATTAGCAAGTCGAGATATCATACTTGCTGACAAGATCATAAATAATGCTCCAATCAGACTAATTTTGTCGTTGACCTAAAGATATTGATCACTTCTTATGTAGTTACCTTGAAGATCTTTGAAAATAAAATTTCTATAGTGCCCTACCAAAGGCCAGGTCGATCTAAGGTAGCTTGTACTTTTAGAGAAAAATATTGATTATTAATATATTTTCTTTAACTATCTAATCAATCAAAAATAAACTTTAAATCCAAAGTTATAAATTGAATTAATCGTCAGTGAATATAACCAAACTGAGATCAGGATAAAGTAGTAGAGCACACTAAAGGCCGCCATCTCCTTTGTCTAGTAGACAAGGCTACAGGGGCGGAGCCATAAATTATTTATCAGGGGTGCCGGTTTGTTAATAATATTGTATAGCAACTGCGTCATAAGTTCAACTTTCAAACTATATATACTAGCAAATACCCGCACGTTGTTGCGCCTTTAGATTAAAAATAAAAAATAGTAGAAAAGATACTTATTAAATTTTTTGGCACACAATGAAATGTAAAGATAAAGAATTGGAAAATACAAGCCTATAAACAATTTTAGAAATATTGATTAAATTATTTAGAATTTTAGTATAAAGTGAGAAATAAGAATTAATATATATATATATATATATATATGTTAATTGGATTCTAATAATCCCTACTTTCACCAATTGGACAATGGTGGACCGTACTTTCACTTTGTATTTTGGTGGTCCAAAAAAAAATAAAATTAGATTGTAGTGGGATATTTTCAAGGGAATCATAAATTTTGTGTTGCATTTGATTCAAAACTTAGTATAACACTTTACAATGATTTTTAATGAATTTACAGCGTTTCTCCCAATTTTTTTTTTACTATTTTTTTACGATTTTTTCACTTTTATTATTTTTAAAAAATCATAATAATTATTCGGAGTCTCAAAAAAATAATTTAAAAAATGTTTTAGAAACTGCAATTCAAAAAAATAATTTAAAAAATGTTTTTAAAAAATCATAATAAAAACAATATAGTGTAGGAATGAAAAAAATAAGAAGAATATGGAGGTGGATTTCGTACCATTATAATCCAATTTTTTTTTTGGACCACCAGAATACAAAGTGAAAGTACGGTCCACCATTGTCCAATTGGTGAAAGTAGAGATTATTAGAATCCAATTATCCTATATATATATAGTATAAAGTGATAATCTAGTTGAAAAGATAAAAAGAAAAGACCAAATAAATATATAGTTGATATAGATGATGCAATAAATTACAATGAAAATTAATAGAAGAAGAAGAAAGTACGCATTAGAAAGCTGATAAATGAAAACATAAATTAAGAAGGCCTTTTAAGTACAAAAATTACTAAAAAGTTGAAGGATTAGAATATTGCACTAACATAACTCAAACCTACAACCATTAGCATCATTTAACAACCATTCAAAGACCTACCATTCAACCATAAGATTAACTCATGCATAACTTTCCAGCTATCCTTACATGTACATTTTCTGGAGTATAGGGGGGCCCATGGCTCTCACTAATCCCCCTCTAGCTCCGCCACTGCAAGGCTACGAGCTGCAATTTGAGTTGAGGGTTTGGGCTTAGTTAAAGCCAGTTTAACCTTCGGTTATTCATTGAAGCTAGCAATCAAGTGTTGTCACGAGGTCAAAGCCATTGTAGTCCTGGGTAAACAGTGAAGCCTAACAAGTGTTGGCTCAAGATTTATGCCCAAAAGTTTAACACAATCTTTGAAGATTAAATGAGAAAAAATAAAGGAAGAGAAAGAGTACGTTGCTTGTTAGTCTCTTTAGAAGAAAACTAACGTACACAAAACAAATTTTAAACTGTGAATCAAGAATTAGGACAATAAGGTAAAGTTAGAAGTACCTCTGGAGTTATCTCTTAATAGAAACATAATCTATTAGAATAGAGTTAAAAGTTAGGGGAAAAAAGTATAAAATTATTTTATAAATTACTATCTAAATGCATGCAGAAAGAAATAAAAGGGAAAAATTAGTAAGTTAGAATTACATATTATACATGCTTGGTGATCAAATAATAATTACATAATTATCATAAAGAAGATAAAAGGGAATTATGAAGGCAAAAGACGACATGTGTGCATTAAGCTGAATTATTAATTGACATAAGTCCTATAAAACTTAAATTAAAGTAATTAAAATAAAATGTTACAAAGCTTACTATATAAAATTAGGACAAAAACTTGGTGTCCACACTCTAGTACTATTTGATTCTCCTCTTGTTACCTAATTTGCAAGTCATATTTTAATTGTTATATTAGAGTGAAATTATAAGATTTGAACCAAAAAATCACACTAAAGTACTTTGTATTTTGTGAAAATAATTTTTTGGCACCTTTGTAATGATTATTAAGTGCCTCAATTTTTTGGTTTAAGAATTTCGTGAACCCTGAACCGTCGGATAATTGCAAGAATTCAAAAATCTCGCCAGAAAATCGCTTAGTTGTTTTAAATTGAGGATGAATTTGTTTGTTTCATTCCAAATTGAGTTATGAGCTTTGTTGGATACATATTTAATCATGTTTGGATTCAATCAATTTGATTGTTCATAGATTAACTATCATCATTGCAATTTCGAGGATAAATCCTAGAAATTTAAATTGGATGATCTTAAAATTTAGGCCTATTTTCGTTCATTATTTGTTGAAATTAAGTGAAGAATTTTGAATCTTACATCTTCAATCACGTTTATGTGCCTTCAATTTTGAGTTCCACTGCTTAAGTTTTCAGGCCATTGTAATCTAGAACCATAACAATTTTTTCTGGTTTTGATTTACTAGTAGTGGTTAAAATTATGTTGTTTCTACAATATTAATGTCGAAGACAAGGTCAAGGTCCTTCGCTTGCGCATCCACGAAGGACCTTAGGTTTTAATGAAAGCCAAAATCCGGAAAAGGGATTTTCCTTATATTATATATTCTGATTATATAATATATACAGATATATTCTGATTGTGTGATTTATTTGTAGATATAAATAATAAAGAAAGCATAAGGAAAACAAATCAGGAGGATTGTGCAATCAAATACAAGACCAAAAGGAAAGAATCCGTTGGATGATTGATGATTGAGGAAGCATCAACACAAAAGGAAATAAAATCAACAATGAAGGCAAGTTACCGTTGGAATGATTCCAGTTCAAGCATCCAAAGTCCTCTATAAAAAGGACGATTGAAGAATTGAGAACTTAGGCGATTCCATGGAAGTAATCGCGGAGTGAGAAATCCGGTGGGATTTCTGAGTGTGTAGCCAATGGTTCGGTGGTGAAGGTAGCCAGTAAAGGACCTCTGGTGAAGGGATAACCAAGGACCTTGGTGAGCATTCGTTGTTTCCACATGTGGTGGTGAGATGATGTGTATCAGAGCCTTGACGGACTAAGGATGTGTGAGAGTGTGCTTTAACGTAATCCATCATGTTCCAAATCGCCGCTAGGGTTTTATTTGTAGCTGTCTCAAGGACCTTCGGTCTTGGTCAGTGAATCTATCAGCAACTGCCTTCGGGCTGTTACTGCTTGTTTTATTTAGTAAGTGTAACTTATTCTTTGATTGTTATAAATATAATGAGGTGTTTCAGTTACAATGTGTTTTGATCCTTGGTTTGAAACCAAGGAAGTTTGCTCTAACGTCCTTACCTAGTGTGAAGATTTTAATTGTGAAATTCATCCCTCTCAAGGGCCTCAACAAGTGGTATCAGAGCAGGTCCACTCAAGAAGAGACTAACCGCTCTGTGGAAAAGATCACGGGGGATAGTGAAAACAACAAGAAAAGTCACGGACGTAGGTGCATTTATCTATAAGGACATTGACAAGGTAAAAATTTAAATCATAATCCTTATATCCTTTATCTAGCACAAACCTTGAGGTATGTCGTCAGTAAACCATTCATTGATCAAATTTAATTATTGCATGAATTGAGAGGGATGACCCTCTCTTAGTACAGACAAGTTTATCAAGTGTTGCGGGTTTCTAGATAACCTCTAAAATATACTAGATGTTGTACCAAGGGAGAGATTCCCTATTGACCTTATGATAATCCAAAAATGGAAGAAGGATTTATTGTTGCTGAATTTTGTCTTTCATCAAAAAGGGGGAGATTGTTGAAGACAGGGTCAAGGTCCTTCGCCTGCGCATCCACGAAGGACCTTAGGTTTTAATAAAAGCCAAAATCCGGAAAAGGGAAATTTCCTTATATTATATATTCTGATTATATAATATATATTCGGATATATTCTGATTGTGTGATTTATTTGTAGATATATATCATAAGGAAAACATAAGGAAAACAAATTAGGAGGATTGTGCAATCAAATATAAGACCAAAAGGAAAGAATCCATTGGATGATTGATGATTGAGGAAGCATCAACACAAAAGGAAAGAATCAACAATGAAGGCAGGTTACCGTTGGAATGATTCAAGTTCAAGCATCCAAAGCCCTCTATAAAAAGGACAATTGAAGAATTGAGAACTTAGGCGATTCCACAGAAGTAATCGTGGAGTAAGAAATCCGGTGGGAATTCTGAGTGTGTAGCCAATGGTTCGGTGGTGAAGGTAGCCAGTAAAGGACCTCTGGTGAAGGGTTAGCCAAGGACCTTGGTGAGCATTCGTTGTGTCCACATGTGGTGGTGAGATGATGTGTAGCAGAGCCTTGACGGACTAAGGCTGTGTCAGAGTGTGCTTCAATGTAATCCATCATGTTCCAAATCGCCACTAGGGTTTTTCCTATGACGATCCTTATTTGTAGCTGTCTCAAGGACCTTCGCTCTTGGTCACTGAATCTATCAGTAACTGCCTTCGGGCTATTACTTCTTGTTTTGTTTGGTAAGTGTAACTTGGTCTTTGATTGTTATAAATATAATGAGGTATTTTAGTTACACTGTGTTTTGATACTTGGTTTGAAACCAAGGAAGTTTGCTCTAACGTCCTTACGTAGTGTGTAGATTTTAATTGTGAAATTCACCCCCCTCAAGGGCCTCAACAATTAATTTGAGGCTTTTGTTGTATGCACGTTTAATCATGTTTAGGAGAAATATTTTTGAATAAACACAAATAATTTCATTTGATGGTTTTATTAAAAAATTTAGCTAACTTTTATCCAACTTTGATGCTGCTTGAGAGTGGGTTCTTCAGAGGTATCATGATGGATCTTTTCCTGACACGTCTTGGTATTTTCTCTCATCAAGTTGGTGTTCACACTTCAGACTTAATCAACTTTATCTTTTTTAGTTTCGTTTGGGTTCTATTTTGACATTTGATATTTTTCGATTGCATTATTGATAATCTATGGACTTCTTGTTCAAGTTTCAATATGGTTTTCCCCTAGTTGAACCATGTTAATGGCCTATTTTGACTCAATTGATTTTGAGTAAATTTATAGCGGTTCTGAAGATTAGAAGTTAGTTGTTGGTTTTTGACCCTCTATTTTTGGTTCTTTGTTAAGCTATATGAAACTATTGGTATTTCATGCGATGAATCTACTTAGTTTAGCCTAAGTACACCGATTAGTGTCAAAGCATGGTTTGATGCTCTAAAGCTTAAACTTTTGGTAGGTTTGTAGTCCTAAAATCCACTATTTTTAGTCATTTCTTCCATCTTTTCTAACATATGACCAAGTTACAATTTCCTTACAAAAAAGAACTTAAGCTTCTTGAAATATCCTTTATGATAACTTGTAATGTCCTGCCCCTCCCAAGTCATAGGTCGTAGACATTACTGATAATTGCTTTAAGGATAGCAAATTGACTCCATAAATCACCACTAGTCCTTCCAGCGTGCTTCGTCCTCACTCAACGTTGCTTGGGAAAACTTCCCAAGAGGTCACCCATCCTCAGACTACTTTCAACCAAGCACACTTAATTACGTACGGAGTTCCCAACGAATGAGATTCCAAAAAGTAAGGTGCACCCTGATGATATAATTGGTCATTTCAATCCTCTTAAGCCACAGTTAAACATAGATCCTGGGTTTTACAATCACTCCCACTTAAGCGTACAACGTCCTTGTTGTGCCTTAATCCAAACCAAAATCTTTACCTCGTTAGGTGACTTCCCAGGGATGTCCTGTCCACTGACATATCTCACGGTCGCAAGTCGGCTCTGATACCATCTGTAACTATGACCCCTCATAGGCCACATACTTTACTGGTAACTGCTTCGAGGACCGCTGATTGGCCTCACAAATCACCACGAGTCTCTCTTTGCATGCTTCATCCTTGCTCACACGGTGCTTGGGAAAACATTCTAAAAGGTCACTTCTCCTGATACTTCTCCTAACAAAGCACGCTTAGTTACAGAGTTCTAACAGATGAACTTTCTAAAAGGATGTTGCACCTTGGTGATATAAGTAGTCATTTTAATCCTCTCAATCCACACTTAACTATATATTCTGAGTGTTACATAGCTAATTCTAGTCACCTTAAGTCTTCCCACATCTTTCAAGAGCCTCTATCAACCAATGTGGAAAGAATGTCGCCTTTGAGGTGGTTACAAATTTTCTATCTCCATAGGACCCTCATTTAGGGTGATTAGAGAGGCCAG
Source organism: Portulaca oleracea (assembly GCA_029582165.1). NCBI lineage: Eukaryota > Viridiplantae > Streptophyta > Magnoliopsida > Caryophyllales > Portulacaceae > Portulaca > Portulaca oleracea. The sequence goes on from CM055875.1 coordinate 665,108, forward strand.
AGATAGCTAAATAAGAAACTTGAGGATATAGTGCCTCTCATTTAAGAGATCTTTGTGTGACAATGTTGATAAAGGTACTAGAACTCTTAAAGGTCATAGTGCAAGGCTTACAGAATAAGCATTCCAAGAAGAAACTGAGGCAAATATAGGGAGGAAAGCAAAACTAGTAGACCCAAGACAAGGCTTAGGTATTATTTAAAGGACGTAAAAGTTGAGTCTAACTTTGATGCGTGCTTAGATTAAGATTAGTATTTAGAATGATTACAATATTTGGTGATCACCTTTTATATAAAACAAATGATGGCACACAAGCTAGCTATACCAAGTATCGTGTTTAAAGCTTAATAAATATGTTTCCCTCTAGTTTTAGAATTAAAAACAATCAAGGGAATGAAACTAGATTTCTCAATGCCTTGAGTTTAACATTATGAAATTCTCCGAAAGATCTACAAGCAAGATTTTTGTTCCATGGTTTTCTTACTGAAACAAACTGTTAAGAGTGTCATTGAGTGCATTAGAAAGGTTTAACAACTCTTGATGATGCAAAACTATGTTGAATCTCAATGCTAAGTTATGGAAAACTTCTCAATGGCTTCTAAGATAGCTAAGAAGTTCCATTTATAACCTTATAACACTCTAAATTATCTTTTCAAGTTAAATCTATTAATATGGAGAAATGGAAGAAGGATAGGAAGTTCTCAGCCAAGCTTTTTGTCAAGGTTACCTCACACTCTAATCGAAACTATTCTAATAAGGCATGAGGATTATCTATAGAAATTGAGCCCACTAAATCTACTTTAAAAAGGACTTTGATTGAGCCTTCAAATAAGTTTGGTGGTAAAAAATGCGTCAAATGTCACCATTGTTGACATTATCAATATGAGTGTCCAACCAAAATGTTGGATTAACTCATAAGAGAGTATCTCAACATTTATTTTGAAGATGACATCCAAATCCTGTTATACTATGAAACTAGAATTGTTCTAGATATACGGGTGTCAAAATTTGTTTAAAGAACACTCATGTAAGGCACTAACCTTTATTGGAGATGAACAGTCACTTGAATTATAGAACAACAGTTTCTTGAAATTGAAGATCTAAGGATCAAATCATTGCAACGGATCTTGCTCATCAAGATAGATCAACATCAAGTGAAGCTCTGAAGACAAGAGTCTATTGTGTTATGCTTTATAATATATTTACAACTATTATAGATTCTTGTTAATATGGAACACAGGAGTCGGCTTTTATTAATCTTGGACGTGTGTAAAAAGATGTTGGTAGCACTTTCTAGGAAAGGTGCTCTAGTGAGCATGTTCGTAGTATGATCCCATGCTAAATTCGTGTGTCTTTAATAAATAATGAAGTATAGTTGCATGTGAATATTTGGATAGCTTAATCGATTCCACAAATTTTTGGTAAGAAATAAGTAAATGAATTGTGGAAATATTGCTAGTTTCTGAAACTTGATACAATAAAACTTGTTTCCTTGTTTATTCCTCATCGAAATTGGTTGAAGGAATCTAAATTTGGGGAGTTTTTTGTTTTCTCATGGACCGTAGACTAAAATGAACTTTCTTCAAATAAAGTTAAGTCCTTAGAGTTTAGTATAACATGTTTTGTATTTCAACAACTTATCTAGTACTGATTAGAGCATTGATGAATGACTTTGAAAGAGTTCATCTTTCAATTTTGTGATTTACAATCCTTGTGTAATTGTATGGGAGCACCCCTTGTGTGGCTATAATATGTGGGTAGTTATTCTTTGTGTGGCTAAATCAGTTTAAGTCCTTGTGTAGCATTAAACGTAGTGGTTGAGAGTTTAGGTTGCATAGGTAAACAAATCTCATTATAAGTCTCGCACAGTCGCATGTGTCAAGCATTTGGCCAATGTTTAGTGATGTTTGGTTGAAAACCCTAAAAGATAGGGATGTGCATTTCCTGTTACCCTGTCCTACAATTAGAAACCATGCCCTTACCGGCTTGAATGGTTCCTAAAATTCAGGAACCTTAATCTTACCTATTTTGATTAGTTCCTAAATTTAGGAATCGTTCCCTTGCTATTCTAGGTTATATTCCGAAGTAGTCACTTCTATACAATTTATATTATTTTCTGCCTTGTTTTTTTAATATATAGAAAGGTGCTGCATTTTCATACAAACTACTAATGCATCGTTTGTCAAGTCTATAACAAACAAGTCAATACATAAATAGAAAATTATAGAAATAGTCTAACAAATTACAAAGTTGTACAAAAACATATAAATAGCTAGTCTCTTAAAAGTATAAAATCTCAATAAAATTACAACTTCACATTACTTTACCAATAGGTAGTAATGGCTTCTAAAAAATAAGGTAAATAATTTTACTTTTTAAAATTTATTTAAATAAGGTTTCAGGTTCCACTTCAGAGTAGCTATTTTAGGAACCTTACCCTTACCCCATTCCCATTCAATATGTTCCCGAAGTTTAGGAATCTTACCCTTACCCATTCGACCAATTCAAGTTTTGGAACCTACCCATTTGACTGGTTCTGATCAAGTTCCTAGTTTTGAATCTGGAGTCGCTCACCCCTGCTACAAGAGGTATAGCAACTTTTACATCTCATTGGGCATGAGGTGGTTTTTTATTTGAAATTCGTGTGTTTTATTTTATTCAACAAAGTTTATTGTCATGTTCTACTTCTATCTTAAGAACATACCTGAATGATTGATTTTAAGCTAGATGAAACTAAAAATTTTGGTAACCACAATTCGCCCCCTTCTTGTGTCCGTGCATAAGTTTATTCTATCAATTGATATCAGAGTAGTGTTCTCAGTTACGGGTTAACACCTACAGAAGATCTTGGAGATGAATACTCAACAAGGAACTATTTAAGATTAACTTGTGCCCATACCCCTATATTGCAATGGCCAAAATTATAATTACCAGAAAACCTAATGATGAAGTACATCAAATATGATGACTACCAACTATGGTCGCTCATCAATAATTGTCATTTCTTCCAAAAAAAAAAGAAATAACCTAGGGAAGAGGAAAGCAGGGAACAAAAATCAATATAAAGGTGCCCCAAGTTGAATGTGAGCTTGATTTTGATGATATGAAGATGTTGGAAAAGAGTGCAAAAGACAAGAAGTTGTATTTTGGTCTTAGACCTTATGAGTACGGTAAAATGTATTAGTGTGACTTGGGAAAGGATACTTGGGATGCTTTACAGGTAGCAACTGAAGAAACAAATCAAGTCAAGTTGTCAAGGAGTGAGTTGCAGATAAGGAAACAAGAGATGTTTAAGATGAGAGAAAGGGGAATTGTGATGGACATGTTCTACTAGGTTCACACATAATATAAACAAACTGAACTCCTTTTAGAAGTCTTTCACCATAAACGATTGGTGAAGAATATCCTACATTTCTTGGCATGTTCATTGGCAAGTAAGGGGACTACCATCCAAGATAAGAAACATATGAGTACTCTCAAGTTGGCGGATCTGATTGGTAACCTCAAAAGTTATACACTCATAAAGGAATAATAAGATTAAGGATGAACCTATATGGCACCTTACATTGCTCTTAAGGCCATGGATACTGATGATTTTGAGTTGGATGAGGAAGAGACAACTCTCATGGTAGGAAGTTCAACAAGTTTATTAACAAGAATATACAAAACTTCATGAAGGTAACCTAAAACAAATCTAAGAACAACCCTAGGAAATAGAGTTGAAACTGACATGAAGATTGTAGTCTCGATCACTTCACCAGGGACAGTCTATTAGTTAAGGAACAGTAGTAACGTGTGTGCACCATAACAGACGAAAGAAACCAGCTCAAGGGAGCTCATCCAGGTGCTTCATAAAGGTGAGAACAATTCATGAGCTAACTCCTCAAAATAGGAAGACGATGAGTCCTGGACAGAAGAGGCCTAATTTGCTCTCATTGCTAACTTGTTATTAAGGAACTTGTCACCAGATTGTTCTTTAAAACTGATGATGGATATGTCATTCATGATGGAGGATTTAACAATGTTGATGTTGCTTTAGTGAAAATGACTAGGAATGTGAAGGACTCATGATGATTGATTAGAAACATAAATCAGATGAAAGAACAAATATGTAAACTCTCTAAACAAAGAACCTTATAAATTAAGGAAAACATTTTAGGAGACATGCAACTTATTGCAAATAAAGAGTAACATGTAACAAAAAAAAAAAGATGCTAGAGGAAACAAAAGATACAAATTGAAAATTACCTCCGGAGACCCAAAATATTGACTAGAGAATCAAAACCAAACAATTCCAACTTTGACTCCCCTTGGACACTGTTTGTGTCAACGTGAGATGTTGAAGAGTTTTCTCTCCCACTTGACCTCATATTGGCACCTGTAATTTTCCTACAATAATAGCCATTAAGTTAAGTTGTATACAACCACATAAATTTTATCAACAAAACAACTAGCTAATACTTATAACATTTATAAAAGAAAAGAACAAAGATATATAATTGGTGTAAAACCTCGAAAATTATGGATTTTCCTACCATAATGTATTAAACTTTTTTTTTTGACTTCATGTGCCCTATTGAATCATTTTGTTATTACTCCATTGACACTCGAGCTCATTGGACGGTTGAGTGACTAACAAGGGTAATTTAGTAACTTAACATTTCTAATTAAATGATCTTTCATTATTTTATGTGAGTAATTTATCAACTATTCGGGTTGATAATTTTTAAATATTTTGAATAACTAATATTATAATATAGTAATAAATTTCAACTGAGTTTGTAGTTATTTTGATTTTTAGTAGCTAATTAGGGGTCAAAATACCCCATTATAATACTAAAATCCTTGTTTTTCTATACCCTAATCCTTTTTCCCCTTCTATCTCTCTTCCTCCCTTTTTCTCTCTCCCATCGCTACTCCTCCCTACACTTGCCACTACTATGCCAAGTATCGCAATGCTACCGCCACCTATAGTAGCCACCACCACCGCTAGCACCACCAAGGTCCACCACCACCACCAATGCATCCTCTCTCTTTACCCTCTAATGTTTCCTTGTCTCTCTCTGCCATCCACTTACGCCACTGCCACACAGCACCACCGCTACAATGAACTAGCACCATCGTGTCACCCCTTACCACATGGACACTGCCGCCGCCATCGGGAACCGCCATAGTCGTAGCTAGAAAACCCCCAATACTTTTCCTCTCTCACTTGAACCTCTCATCCACCCTTTCTTCTCCCTCGTCAGGCCTCCCCCCCCCCCCCCCACTAATGGACGAAGGCACACACTACTGCCTTCAACCGCCACCAGCCACCAGAGTCAAAGTAACCAATGCAGCTACCGGAGCATTCAAAGTTGAGTTGTTGCACTGTTGTTGTTGTTGTTGTTGTCTGCTGCTGTTGTCGTTGTCGGTTGCTACTGCTACTCCGCCGCCACTTAATGTCGGCGATGACCACACTGACCCCCTCCACCTGTCTCTATCCAGCGAGCTCCAGCCAACCACCACCCTAGACCGTAATATTGTTATTTCATTTTTTTATCATTATTGTCATGTTCTACCTTATTTCTAAGTTTGTCGTTTTGATGAAAATACTAAGGGTTTTGATGTTTAGATTATTATTATGTTCATAACTAGAAAAAAAAGTAATTTGTTAATTTCCATATGGTTTTAATATAGTGATATTATTTAAACCGAAAGTTTACGTAAAAAGGATTATTGTCGATATTACAATTACTTTATAGTAAAAGTTGAGTTCTTTTAATTATTTCTCAGTTTTACAAGTTAAATTTTTAGTCTTTTGGTTTAAAAGTTGTGTTGATGTAATTTGTTTCAAAGTCTTTGTTTTTGGTTGTGTGCTAACTTTAGATGAGTAACTTGTTTCTATTAAGGTTAATTTGAGGCATCATAGTTGACCTAGCTTGTGAAGTAATAAGCTTTGTAGGAAAAGTCGATACCTTGCTTAAAGTTACAAAGGTTTTGGCTAAGTTCAAGATTAAACATGAAGTATGAATCTAACCAATTTTCATATGATGACTTTGAAAACTCTCCATAATTAGTGAAGTGGAATGAATATGAAATTTTTGGACTGTAGGTTCCCTAACTGGTTAACTTTAATGTGAATTTGGAATTTTGGTGGTTGATGATTATAGAGGAAAATGTTGATGTTTTGCCTAAATAGTGCAAATCTAGACCAATTGTTGTTTTTATAATTTTGGACTCGTTGGGGTTGGCTTTGGGTTTTGTGATCAACATAAAAGTTGTACAAGACTCTCTAAGGCTTCCGAAAAGTTATAGATCATCTTCATAGAATGTTAGGAGGCCGAGGTATGATATATGAAAATTGGTGTGAAAATCTATCAATTTTTGGAGAGAAAAAGAATGAAGTTTTATGTTGATTAATGGTATAAATAGTGTTGGTAAAATTAGGTCGGCCTATTTTGGAAGTTGGGGGTTTGTCTTGTTTTTCGCATGCTCAAACACATTTAACATATGTTTTTCCAGCTGTTAAGGGTAATTAGATGTGGTTAGTCATCCTAATAACTACCTTATCCAAGTCACTCTTGTATCATCATCCTATCCACAATGTATTTCTTCCCTATCCAAGAGTGCACCCTTCCACTATAAATAGGGGTGATTTTATGCCTATATATACTTACTTTATTCCTTCCATTTCACCCCCTTCTCTAGACTGTGACTGCAGCACATCCTAGTCAACGTTGAGAGTTCTATTGAGTCTCCTCCTTGATCAACCCAACTTTTACGAGCTTTTAGCCTTCTTTTATTTTCTTATTTTATCTTCTAAGGCCCTTTAACCTAGATATAATTTTTAATATCGTTTACTTTGTTCAGTAGTGACTAAAGTATGCAGATTTCTATGTTTTTAGGTAATCTCACACTTTATGGTGAAGAATACATGAATTCAGGATGCTAAGGAAGAGTGTGAGAAGAAATAAAAGGGTTAGAAAGTGAAGAAAGGAAGCAAAACCAAGTGAGCACAAGCTGTGCCAGTTTTAACACAGGTTGTGCTAACTTCTCAAATCCAAAAAGACATCACAGGCTATGCCAAATTCGGCACTACCTGTGCCTACTACAGTTTATAGTTTTTTTAATAATTTAAATCAGAGATAAACGGTAGTTTTTCAATATAACGTTCATTCAAGTTTTTCTTCTAGGTTTTGGAGAGAGATTTCTCTCTATCCTCTTTAGAGGCTTAGGGTAGTTTTTAGGTTTTAGATTATGCTTTACAAGAATTTATCTACACCGTTTCAGGATTTCACATCTAATTAATGACCAAGTTTGTTTTCTCTTCTCTTTATATCTTTATGTTTATTTATTTCCTTGTTAGATTCATTTCGTTGCTCTTTAGTTACTTCAATATGTTAAATAGTTGTTAGTTTTGTATTGTTTGGCTTGCGATTGATGTATTTGATGATGAATTAATTTTGTTTAGGCTTAAATTAATGCTTGTAATGTGAGGTTTTCTCTTTTCCCACAAGATGTTCGATGAAATGCTCGAGAGAGTGTTCATATGTATTGTTTAGGCAATTGATTTATGCTGAGAGGTGAGATCAGTTTGCTAGTATAGGTAGAGAAAACAATTACGATTTTGATACGAGAGTGTTGAATTCTGACTACGTCTAGGTTGTTATTCCTATAGTTTAATTAGACTAATTCTGTGAGAATAGGCAGTTGGAATAGTTAGGCTAGCCCTTGATCCTTGAGAGAGGGCTCAGGCCGAGTCTTTGACACTTGAGAGAGGGCTTTGACGTTCAATATGTTGCAATCGACCCGTCTTAATACTCGTTTAGAATTGGTAGGTTAGGTCGTTCAAATTTTGGGAGTACAAGTTAGCAACTACATGATTAAGGGCATGATGGGCAAACAATGATAGTGCAATCAATGGCAGGAGGAGGAGGAGGAGAAGAGACACTCAGTAATGGAATATGTTTGGTTAACCAACCAGTTGGAAGTAATAGTCTTCCAAGGATCGAGGAATTTCACGGCTTTAGAGAAAATCTTGAGCAAACCAGTAGTCATAATCCTTCAAAGAAATATGGTTGTGGCTTTTGGGTATAAGAGATGGAATGATATCAACATAACCACATTGGGAAAGGTTCAACAAAACCTTGAGCAAACCATTAGTCATAGCCATTAGAGGGCATTAACAATGCATTAATTGTGACAACCAGCCAGGGAAAGGAGGAGTACGCGCAAAGTAATAGAGAGAAGATGATTGAGAAGGCGCGGAAAACAATTTCAAAGAAAGCAGCGACACTCCCAAACACATTGGGTATGAATCTTTTGATTAGCCAAAAAAGAGCATACAAGGACTTCCTGGAAAGCATGAAAACACAATTTGGGAAGGAGAAAAAGAGAAAAGGCCTTAAGAGAAAAAGTTCAGTAATACCTAGCCAAATAGTGGAGCAGTTGCAGGAGGGTTGAATTATGAGAATAACTTCTTGGAATGTTAGAGGGTGGAGATCTTTTAGGAAGAAGAATGTTGTGAGAAACCTCATTAAGAAATAACATATTGATATCATGGGCATTGTAAAGTCAAAGCACCACAACTTATCTTTATGAGAAATTAGAAAGTGTTGGGGCAAAGTAGATGTGGGGTTTATTGACAATGAAGCTATAGGGAAATTAGGAGGTTTGGTGTTGATGTGGAATAAAGAAGAGTTTTAGGAAGAGAACCAATAAAAAGGAGTAAGATTGATATGTGTATAGGGCAAGTTCATCAATGATAATTTTACATGTACGATGTGTCTAGTTTATGCCCCTAATAGACATGAAGATGGGTTGGTAGTATGGGAAGAGTTGAGAACCCTAACAGGTAAAATACAAGTTCCCCTAATTATGTGTTGGGACTTTAATGAGGTACTTTTACCTTGTGAAAGAAGGAGTTGTGACAACATGACTGAAGGAATGATGAGTTTTGCAAACTTTCTTTGAGACATGCAAATGTAGGATCTGTCAACAAACAAGCCTTACACATGGTTTAGAGCAAATGTCGCGGGAAGAATAGATAAGATAATTGTTGGTAATGATATAATACAATGATTCTAGCAGATCAAGGTGTATAACAACGTAAGAAATGGTTCAGAGCATAGGCATTTAATTCTGAAAAATTTATAATTAGGTTGGGGTTGACATCTTTTAGAGTAAATGATATCTAGCTGGAGGATCCAAGATTTAACAAAGCTTTTCAAGAAGAATGGGGAAAATTAGATAACGTCCATGTACAAAAAAAAAAACTCAAGGCAATCAAAGAGCTCGTGAAAAAGATGGAACAAGGATGCTTTCGGCCACACTGACTTGAAGATAGATGATCTGGAAAAGAAGAATGAAAACCTAGATGACAAGGATATGGTCACAGGTCTGAAATAGTGTGATATCCTTATAAGATAGGCTTTAGAGGCTCAGTTGCATAGTTGGCAGTTGAAAAAAGAAAGATTGTGGAAGCAGAAGTCCAGGTGCAAATACGTAGTAGAAGGGGATAGGAATACCAAGTACTTCCACTCATTGGCAACCATGAGAAGGTCAAGAAAAGTCATTGAAAAAAAAAAGGTTGATAGCCAAGGTTTTCAAGGAGCAGAACAAGCCAAAGGGGCAATTAGAAACTACTACAAAGAACTACACAAAAAGCCTAAGAGAACAGTTCAGATAGATTTTGAGAACTTGGGGCTTGAGAAGTTGAATGAAGAGGATAAGGAGCTATTGGAGATTCCCTTGACTGACAAGGAAATACTGAAAGTTGTCAACAGTTGTGGTCCCATAAAGGCACCAAGCTATGGCGGATTTAATTTGACAAGCATAAAGAAGCTTTGGCACATAGTTGGCCAAATGTTTTGCAGTCTCATCAAAAACTTCTTTGATAATGATCAATTTCCAGCAATGATTAATATCACTTGGGTTACTTTGATCCCAAAAAAGAAGGATACAATTGACATAAAGGATTACAAGCATATTCCTATGGTAGGTTGTATATATAAGGTCATCTCGAAGATATTGAGTAGCAGGTTGAAGAAAGTCCTAAAAACAATGGTGGGAGAAGAGCAGATGGGTTTCATTGCAGGTAGACAAATCTTGGATAGAGCATTAGTAGCAAATGAAGCGGTTAGTTGGTTAAAAAAGAAGAAGAAGAGTTGAGCTCTACTAAAAGTGGGCTTTTAGAAAGCTTATAATACAGTGGATTGGGGAGCTCTAGATATGGTATTGAAGCACATGGGTTTTGGGGACAAATGGAGACAATGGATCAGGAGATGCATAAGAAGTGCTAGTATCTCAGTCATCGTCAATGGAACTCCTACAAAACAATTTAGCATGGGGAGAGGTTTGAGACAAGGAGACCCAATTTCTTCTTTTCTATTTGTGCTGATGGGGGAGGTCATGAACAAGTTGATACAACGAAAGGTGGAAATAGAAGATATGAAAGGATGGGATGTAAGTGCAAGAAAATTTAGGATCACTTATCTGTAGTTTGCTGATGATACTATAAATTTTACATAAGCTGAGGAGGAAGAGCTTTTTAACATCAAAGTTATGCTGAAGACATTCCAAGCTATCTCTGGACTGGCAGTGAATTATGAGAAAACTAACCTCATTGTTTTTGGCAGGGATACGCAATGGAAAGAAGACATGGCAGAAAAGCTGGAATGTAACTTAGCTTACTTACCCATAACTTATTTGGGTTTACAGTTAGGAGCATCAATGAGGAAAAAGGCTTCATGGAGACCTATTGTTGTCAAGATTCTAGCTAAACTACATGGGTGGAAATCATGTTGTCTTTCGAGGGTTGGAAGACTAGTATTAATCAGAGCAGTACTAAACAGTTTACCCACATATTATCTTTCTATGTACAAGATGCCAAAAGGAGTTGTAGTGGATATCATAAAGTAACAAAGACGATTTTTATGGCGTAGTAGCAATGAAAGAAAAGGGTCAACACTTGTGGAGTGGGAAATCATATAGAGACACAAAGATAGGGGAGGTTTGGGTGTGAGAAATCTGATTATGAAAAATGCAACTATTCTCTTTAAGTGGTGGTGGAGATATACCACTGAAGAAGGTGTCCTCTAGAGGAAGGTGGCCCAAGCCATACATAATGAAGACAAAGCACTGCTACCTTCAAAGAAAAAGCCACTTATATCGAGTCCATGGGCTGATATCAAGAGATTTTTCAGTGGTGAAATGGCAATTCATAAGGTACTTAAAAGCTCTTTTTAACTCAAGCTGGGAGATGGGAAGAAGATCAAGTTTTGGGATGGCCCCTGGCTAGATAAACTTGAACTTAAGGAGGCCTTTCCAAGGCTGTATGCAATGTCTTCCAAAAGAAATCAATTATTTATGAGATGGGATGGTTTGAGGGTAGCATATGGAGGTGGGTGTTGGCTTGGAAGGAAGCCTTAAATTGACAAGAAATGGCAGATGAACAAGTTTTAAAGAGGAAGCTAAGCTCTAAGATCCCAATTTTGAACACGATAAATGATCTTGAGTGGCAAGGGGGGAAATCTTACAATGTTAAATTAGTTGTAAGATAGGCCGAGGAGATGGAGTTATATGGAGTTCAAGTGGATACTTTAGTAGGCTCTATTTAGAAGAAGATTGCTCCCCCAAGGGTAGAACTATTTACCTGGATAGCTTTGATGGGGAAGCTGAACAAAAGGGCAATGCTTGTCCATAAAAGAGTTTTGCAACAAAGCTTGGATGTATGCCCTTTATGCAATAATCACACAGAATACTTAGACCATGTTCTAATGAGTTGTCACAAGACATAGTATATCTAGAGCAATATAATGCAAGAATTGGGGTATCATATTTTGCAACCAAGTTCCATAAGGTTGTTATATGAAGCATGGATGATGGTGAGTTTCAGCAACAAAACGAGAAGAGCCTTGTGGGTGACTACCTTCTTTGTAGTGTTATGGGCTGTTTCGAATACAAGAAATAGCTTGGTGTTTAATAATGAGGAGTTAATGCAAGAAAGTATATTAATGGACACACGGTGGCGGACAACTCTATGGGCATCAGAAGCCAAAGGAGTTGAGAATTTTTCTCCAACTGAATTGGCTTGTAACTTGTCAATAGTGCCTAGCAGATTTATGTAGATTTATGAAAAGGAAACAGATAGGGAAACACCACAAGTGAAGGTGGATAAAGAAAGGTGTGAGCTACTGTGGGTTCTTGTCTTCTAGATGGAGACAATATATGCTACACAAAGACACTAGAAAACAATAGTATCGATTGTGCTTTTGACGAGATTGTGCAGTTTTTGTATTACCTTTTTAAGCTTTAGGCTTACTTTCATACTCAACTTGCTTTTCTTCTTTGTTTTTGGCCGATCATGTGATTGTAGTATTTTGGGGGAAGTGTTGGCTTTTCTGTTCTTTGACAAACATTTAGCCTTTCCAGGGTGGCTCTTGCTGTTAGACAGGTTTTTTTGGTGCTCAGTGCACCTAAGTTGCTTGCAGATGAATACATTGGTCTACTTGGCCACACCTTATTGAAAAAGAGGCATAATGCATTCATCCAAAATTTAAAATAATAAGAGAAGTTGAGCACAACTAGAAAATAAAATCGAATGAACAATCTCTCAAAAGATAACAACATCTACACAAATATGCATCATAAATATGTACAATGCTAAGCAATTTGCAAGTAATAATAAGTACCCGTTATCATCCAAAGAGATTGAAGATTCCAAAGATGACATTTCAAGAACTGCACGATCATGGGGATCCACTGGTTTGTTTTTCAATTTGAATTCTTCTCGGCCTTCAATTTCACTATTAAGCATTTTGGATTCTGTTATCTCACATCAGATGAAAATCAACAAAATTCAATTCATCTATCTCATAATCTAAAAGGAAAAGACGACGTGGGGAATAATGTAAACCTAAAATTTGGCGAATATAGTTTAACTATGAAAGTTAAACCAAAACTCATTTTATGTTTGTTAGATTATTTGTTATTATAAATCACAATGAATATTAATTACTATCTCATAATCTTCCACTCTTTTTTTTATCTTTTCTAAAATTTTTATTTCATATTATTTGTTATTATAAATCACAATGAATATTAATTACTATCTTCTTTTACCTTTAACATTAAATGAACAGTAAATGTTGATTTTAATTTAGAATATTTGACTAATTTTCTCAATAACTTCCGTATAATTTTTTGTATGTATTTTACCCACTTTCTCAAAAAGTTACATAAAAATAAATAGAGTAGTTATTTTTCAACTTTAGGGTCATCTCCTAATATAAATAACAAAATTATCAATAAAAAGGAAAAGAGGTGAAATAGAAATTGGAGCACTAATGTTTCCCATAAATATTTATCTATCAAGTATAATTGTGCGTTATGATCAATGTTCATTATGGCATAAGTTTAATTTATTTTGTACCATAAGAAAAACCGCAATAAATTACTGAAAGGTACCCTATGTTTTACAGTATCTATTTTTATGGGACCATATTATGGAAAATTATTTCTAGGTACCTTGTATTTCTAGGTACTTTTTTTTGGTGACAAATTATATTATAGATTTATTACAAGATCCCCAAGACTATCTAAAACTGCAAAAAATATCACTATCATGATAAAAGCTTGTCAATTTATATTTTTGCCTGCATTAATATTTGTTTTAAAGAATTACTCCCTTCGTTTCATATTAATTAACACTTTGACTAAATTTTGACCGTTAATTATTCACAAATTACAATGAGTTACAATATGAAATTATCTCCATTCTAATTTTTAGTAAAGTATCTATCTAATAACGTTAACTTCATATTGTAACTCATTGTAATTTATGAGTAATTAACGGTCAAATTTAGTCAAAGTGTCAATTAATATGGAATGGAGGGAGTAGCTTAGATCTCTTTTTCATTGGTTTAATTAATTTTATTAAGCATGGTGGGCCTATAACCACAAAATATAATATCTAAGGTATAAGTAGTAGGTTATGATAATTAGTACCATTAAAGTTATTATATTGAGTTACGAGTTTTTATTTAACTTGTTTGTATAAAAACCTCAAAAAAACATATTATTGCAGGAATGTCTCTGCTTAAGGTCATTCTCTATAAATTTTGGACTAAGTTGCAAAGAAAAAATCACCTAAAAATAGTTTTCAAAGAAAATTTGTCACCTGAAAATAATAGGAAAATTGGAATCTAATAAACCAAACTTTTGGTCCATTTTGATCTAACAAACCAAACTTACCTTTTTGCTAATGACATACCATACTTAACATTATATTTTTTTGATTGAACATCCACCACTTTTCGGTCACCGGAAAAATGAGGTGGAATTTTTTTGTGCTAAGGTGGACTGTTTTATAGCCAAAAAATAAAAGAAAAATGTTGATAGCTTGTGTTTTATGACTTGACAACCCTCTTCCAATCTGACTCAGGTTCAATCAAAATAATATAATGTTAAGTATGGTATGCCAATAGCAAAAAGGTAAGTTTAGTTTGCTAGATCAAAATGAACCAAAAGTTTGGTTTATTAGATTCCAATTTTCCAAAATAATATACAAAAAAATAGAAGGCACTTGAAAATCATTTCTAAAAACATTGTCCACAAGAAATAATTTCTACAAAACAGAAGGTACCTATTAGTCATTGTTTGAGAAAAAAACGTTACTATATTTAAGGATATTTTAACCTTGAACATCCATACCAACTTAGAAAGTTTACGATGTAGAAATAACTTATAGAAGGTGAGATTAATCATGTCTCAAACTTTATTTTTCAATTTATAAATTATAGAAGGGGAGATTAATCATGTCCCACACTTTATTTTTCAATTTATGTATTTATTTATTTTTTGAACGCTAAAAACGGGGCTATATTAAAGAGAATTCAAATAGTTACACAGGTCCTGACTCGCCAGATCATAGACTGAATCAGGCCACCCTATCTCCCAAACCCTCTCAGCTATAGAGATTGGTTGGAGATGGGCGAGATAGTGTGCCACTGAATTACCGCCCCTGGGAACAAATAGCCAACTGATAAAACTAAAATACAAGCTAATTTTTAGAATGTCGTCAATAATAAAATCAAGGAAAGAGTCACTCCTACTATTATTTCTAAGCTTGCTTATAACTGACTTGTTGTCTCCTTCTACCTCCACCCTTGTGTAGCCATGACTGTGAGCTTGTTTGAGTGCAAATAGACACGCAGCCGCTTCTTCTATCTCTGGTGTGGTCCATCTTGGCGTTTGTTGCACTCCACACAACAACACTTCACCCGTCGCGTCCCTCAAAACAAATCCCCGTCCACTTCCAGCACCTCCAACCTGTCCAGCGTCAAAATTCAGTTTGTAGATCCCTGACACCGGTGGCTTCCATGACTGCTCCTTTTTCTCGGGTACCTAGGTTTGCTCCTTCACCTCCTGAAAGTTGTGCACGAAATTGATAGCTCTCCGTGCCGAGTTTAATAGTAAGCCCACCTTCTTTCCGTGCACAAACCTGTTCCGGACATTCCACGTTTCCCACAACATTGCTACTGGTTCCCCAAAGGTATCCTCCTTCAGCTTATCTCGTGCATGAATCAAATAATCCAACATTGTAGGCGCTTCAAATCCCCACACATCCTCCCCCATTTCACTGGCCGTCCAGATTTTCGTGGCTAAAGGACATCTCAGCAAAGCGTGATCATCCGTATCTTCAATAGCCCCACATATGCTGCACCCCTTGTCTGCCCCTGAAATTCTCCGCCCAATGTTTGCTCTCGTAGGTAGTGCTCCCTTTGCAACTCGCCATGCAAAAGCTTTGATCCTTGGTGGAATCTTCAACCCCCAAAGTCCTTTCCAGAAAGCTTTCAGTTTTTCTTGGTTCGAGGATGATCCCCCACCTGTCTTCAGAGTTTGAATGAGGTGATAGGCCGATTTTACTGTGAACCGACCGTTGGCTTCAAAGTGCCACACAAGCTTATCTGCCGGCCATGACTGACAAAGAGGTATCTGAGTTATTTGCTCCACGTCACAGGGCAGAAAAGTTTGATTCAGGAGCTCTTCATTCCAACCTCCTCTTTCCTTATCAATAAGATCCATCACTAGCATATTTGTATTGTTACCCGTTCCACATGGCGTAACCAGTTTGAACGTATATGGCCGAGGGATCCACCTATCCTACCAAGCTCGAACACGACTTCCGTCCCCAATGAGCCATCTGGAACCTTTCACCACCACGTCCCTTACCCCCCAAATACTCCTCCAAGTCATACTAGGTTGGTTTCTAAGCCTCGCCTCTAAAATACTGCATTCTGGGTAGTAGCGAGCTTTCAGGACTCTACCAACTAGAGTGAACTCATCATGCACCAATCTCCAAAGCTGTTTAGCAAGCAAGGCTTCATTGAATGCCTCGAGATCGCTGAATCCCAAACCCCCCTCTGTCTTCCTTTTGCACAGCTGCACTCCATTAACCCAATGAATTTTTCTTCTATCACCTCTATGTCCCCACCAAAACCTGTTAATGATCGCTTGAATCGATCTACGTAACTCCACAGGAAGCTTGAAAATACTCATTGCATAGGTGGGGATGGCTTGGGCCACCGCCTTTATTAGCACTTCTCTCCCCGCCCACGAAACGAACCGATCAAGCCAACCTAAGAGACGCTTCCTGACTCTATCTTTGATAGGGATGAAAGCTTTGGTCTTTGCTCGTCCAATATGTATAGGAAGACCCAAGTATTTATCTTGCGCCAACACTTCCCTCATGTCCATAACTGGGAAATGGTCTGTCTTTTACCAGTCGGTACCCCTTTACTGAAATGTAAGGTGGATTTCTGCACATTTACTTTCTGCCCACTAGCTCCCTCATACTCCTTGAGAATGTTTTTTAACTTTCCAGCTTGATCCTCCGTTGCTTTGCAAAAAAGGATTGAGTCGTCAGCAAATAAAAGGTGTGATATACTCGGGGAATTCGAGAATACCTTGTGTCCCGTGATCGACCCTGTTAGTTCAGCATGACGAAGCAAAGTTATTAGTCCTTCTGTTACAAAGAGAAACAAATAAGGTGAAATCGGGTCTCCTTGCCTAAGACCCCGTTCCGGCTTCACCCACCCCCTCGGTTGCCCATTCAACATGAAGGAGAAAGTGGCAGACTCCACACAGTTCAACACCATCCTGACCCACTCACCTTGGAATCCCATTCTGAGCATAATCCGACGGAGAAAATCCCACTCCACCCTGTCGTAGGCTTTCGCCATATCAAGCTTGATGGCCATCGACCCGCCCTTCCCCCTTTTGTTGCCCATGGAGTGGAAGATTTCATGAGCTATCAATATATTGTCGATAATGAGCCTCCCCGGAGTAAAGGCGCTCTGGGTATCCGAAATAATCTGCGGGAGTAACTTTTTCAGCCTGTTCGTGATAGCTTTTGTAGCAATTTTATATATGACATTACATAAGCTTATAGGCCGAAAATTTGTCAGAGAAGTCGGGTTTGTTACCTTGGGAATCAGTACCACATGGGTATGATTAATCCCTTCCGGGATTATGTCTCCCTGTAGAATTTGTTGAACTACATGAGTCACGTCAGTGCCCACAATGTCCCAATGACGTTGGAAGAAATACGGGTTAAATTCGTCCGGCCCGGGGGCCTTATTTGGATTCATAGCCATCAGTGCCTCCTTTATTTCTTCACTAGAATATGGCATGGTTAACATAGCATTCATCTCTGACGTTACTCGAGCCTCAACCCTGCTCAAAACCCTTTCCGCTGCTTGACAACCCTCACTTGAGAACAATTGATTGAAAAAAGAAGTAATGACACCCTCCATCTCCTCTTCAGAATCCACAACCGTGCCATCTTCTTTCTCCAGCTTGTCTATTATGTTTGTTGACCTTCTCACGGTAGCTCTAGCATGAAACCACCGGGTGTTGGCATCCCCATGCTTCAGAAATTGAACTCTAGAGCGTTGGGCCCAGTAGATTTCTTCCTTACGACGCAACCCACTGATCTCCGCCAGCAACGGAGCCCTATCCTCCCTTCGCTTTGCTTGTTTGAGCTGTTGTTCTAGAGTTTTGATTCTTCGTGCTATATTTCCAACATTCTCTTCACTCCACTTCTCCAGGGCCTTGGTACAATGTGCCAATTTTAAAGTTAGATTTTGCCCAGCGTCTACCAACCCCGTGTCCTGCCAGGCCTTTTTGATCGCTTCCCTACACCCATCTTCCTCCATCCACACATTTTCAAAACGAAATCGTTTCTTCCTCATTCCCCACTTTTTCCTCTCACCCTGGACTTTCAACCAGATAGGCAAGTGATCTGACAACTCTTCATCTAAATGCACCACCTTGGCATCCGGGAACATGGCCATTCATTCGCCTGTAGCGCAGAAGCGGTCCAATCTTTCCTCCACTAGCTCCGCCCCTTCCCTTCGATTGGTCCACGTAAAATCGTAACCTTCAAAACCCAAATCAAAGAGCCCCACTTCCTCCAGAGTTTCACAAAAATTATTCAAAATACTTTGCGGCTTAAGAGGGCCCCCTTTTTTCTTATAATTGTAGAGAATTTCATTAAGATCTCCCCCTACAACCCACGGAAGTGTGGAGTGGGTTTGGAGATCCCTGAGAAGCTCGCAAGTGTGTGTCTTCATAGCTGTCTCTGGCCATCCATATAGCCCCGTGAATCTCCATGGTCATATCCCTTCCCCCTCCACCTCCACATCAATATGGTGAGCTGACCCAGACAAAAATGTCACCTTAACCTCCTTCTTCCAAAACATCGCCACTCCACCCGCCCTACCTCTTGGGTCTATACAAACCCCATCATCTCCTCTCAGCCTTGCTCTAACATCTCCCATCTCCATGCTGCTTCTTTTAGTCTCCGAAAGGAAGACTATAGATGGTGACCGTCTCTGTAAGAACTTACAGAGTGTTTCAACTGCCGAGGGGTCACCTAGCCCTCGACAGTTGTCGCATAGGATCATCATTGGTCTAGGCGGGGTTGTTGAAAAACCTCCGCCTCTGGGTAGTTTTGAAGATATTTTTTGTGCTCTCCTGTGTGATCCACTCCACTCTACTCTCCTCCTCCGCTCGCACCTTCTTCCCTCTTCCTTTTCAATACCTCATTACCAATACTGATCTCCATTTCATCATGTCCTCTCCCTCCTTATTCACCTTTGATACTAGGGACTCGACTTTGTAGGAATGTCAGCTTTTGTCTTGCCCTAGGGTGAGTTACAGAACTTTTCAGAGTTTGGTACAGCTTCTTCTCCTCCTGTAAATCAGCTTCTAGCCCTCGCTTTTTTGTTTTCATGGGAGACGCTTTCAACCAGTTTCCATATTGTAATTGGTCAGCAGGGGTCTTCGGGTCTACCTCCTCAGAGTTTCGAAGCACATGACCCAACCTTCCACAGCCATGACAGAAGTCCGGTAATTTGAAGTATTTGAATTTTATCCAGATAGACTTACCCCCTATCTTCACCATCATTCCTCTCTTATCCACACCATGCATGTTACATTTATGTCAACTCTGAAACAAATACTCTTATCCACACCATGCATGTTATCTTCCTCACAGTCCACAAACACCCCAATTCTATCACCAAGTACTTTAGCAAAAGCAGGCGTCTGTCTAACCGCAGGGACGTCGTATGCCTTCGTCTATATTCTCACCTTCTCGAACACTATCTCTGAGTACTGTTCCGTTCCAAGCCATTCTTTCACGAGCAAGAGTTTCCCATCAAAATTCCAAGGCCCTTCGTTGAGAACATATTGTTTGTCCTCGTCCGAGAAGAACTGAAATAGGAATAGGTTTTCTGCAAGTTCCCTAAACACCAATCCGTACATCGGCTTCCATATATTCCGGAAGACCGTCTTCATTACCCTAGGGTTAAAGGAACTTTGAGTATAAAGATGACCCACCAGGCTTAGGGCAATCTCCTCCTCCTTCTCTTGTGGGATCTCCTCCGTCACTTCAAACATTTCCTCTTCTTCCTCCGTTAGTTTCAATTTGCCAAGATCCATCTCGATACCAGAATCCATCGTTTCTTGTTTCGCAAGAAAACAACCCGCTGAAGATTTTATCGCAAATTTCCTCCGTCAGACTGATAATGTCTCGATCAACGGACTATAGGGAGTCCCCTCTCACCACCGCCACTCTGGATGGAAAACCAGCCCTCACCACGCAGACAGATATCCTAGGGTTTACGTCGCCTCTAGGGTTTTCTCTGGGGGAGTACGAGGAAGGATTTTATTTATTAGTAATAACATAAATTATCATAATTTATGTATTTATGAAAAGAACTAAACACGATTACTTTATATAGTATATGAAGATGTACCATCAAGCTTTTTTTTATTATTATTTTTCTAAGATTGATGGGCTAAAGTTGAGTACAAAAATAGTCATAAAGTTCTTGCCCCACAATAGGCTAAAAACATAAAACATACAATATAACTAATCACAAAAGCCAACTACCATAAAATACAAAATTGTGTCTTTAGGATTTGGTCTAGCGTTTTCACCTCGACCATCAAGACTACTTCATATCTTATCCTTCTACGCTTGATAGACCTGGATTGAACCTCAAGGAAATATGAATGGTAATGTGTTCAAATTGTTGGCTAAAGAAACTGGTGAGTAGGTTATTCCTTACTTGTGGTTCTCCAAATTATAACACTCTATCTAATTGAGCGTACGACCAATGCGTATCTTTTTTTTTATGGTTTTCAAAGATTAATCCAAATCTATGATTACACATATACCATATAATTGAAAAAAAAAATGCTATGCACAACGTTTTCCTCATCTTATTCTTGAATTGTATGTTCACCCATGCCTCATACATCAATCCAAGGCTATTTGATTGTGTTAGGGTGTGACCTAGATCATGCAATACTTCCTCCTAAATTTGCTACTTAAAGCTACGATAGTGCACGATGTGCAATGTATAGTATATCAAGGTCATACCCACCGGGACTTGTTTTAGCTTATACACTGGACTATTCTACTGCAAAGGATGTTGGATCGATCAAATTTTGGGTTTTACTAAGCAACTATCAGTACTCTAATCAAAGCAGTAAACTTATTTGGGTTTTATTAGATTTATAAGGATGTTTAGGAGAGTTACTCTAGCTTTTCAATTAATGAGGAACTATTTCCAACACTCAGCAATTTGCACAAGTTCAGGATCAATAATCATTCAAATGTGTTGGGTTTATGGCCCATTGGATTCGCTAAGGTCCAAAACGGCAAAGGATACAGTTTTAATCTAATTCTAATTCCCTCTCAAAACATCAACTCAAGGGTCCTGTCTCACCATAGCTTTTAGTGCTAATCTCGCACCAATTTTGTCTAATTTTGGGGCCAAACAATGATGGGTCGATTCCTATCTTATCTAAAATTAGGCTCTGCTATTAAACTCATGGGTTCGATCCCTTTTCCCCTTCATTCATCAACATCATCTCTCCTACTTAGGACAACGAGGTTAATTTCAATTCTTCAATCTCTCTCCCCTGCGAACCCAATTGCAAGCTGTGGGAGAACAACATGGGAAGATTTGAAGGTTCATCGACGGACTATCATGGTTTTTTCGTCATCCGCATGGGAGAGAATTGCAGCTGGGTTTGATACTGATATTGATGGTAATAGGATTAATAATGAAGATGGGTTTTTGGCATTCTCAGATGAGCAATTGGTGAGTCAATGTGAAATGGAGACGACAAAATCTTCAGGACCAGGTGGGCAGCACCGCAACAAGAGAGAGACTACAATTCGTCTCAAGCACATTACTACTGGGATTATTGCCTAGGCGGGCCGTCTGTGGGCTTACCAAGGCCAAGCGGCTTTTGAGTCTTTGGGCTGAGCAAGGCTAAGCGGATTTTGCTGTTCCATGGCTGTTTTTGGGCTTGGAAACTTGCAAGGCCGCCTTGCCTTGGCGTCAGGCAAGTTCAAGTTCAAACGACCATAACTCTTTCATGCAAACTCCGATTGAGGCAATTCAAACCTTATGATGTGTACTTTATACTTATAAAACTAATTAAGGCCAATAAGGCTTATCGAAAAAATGGATTCAAAAGGGTGAGCACATGTTCTGGGCTTGATTGCGCCCTGATCCAGTTTTGTGGGCATGTGGGTCAGCTAAGGCCAAGTGGCCTTGGCAGCCTGTTCTGGGCTTGATTGCGCCTTGGGCCAGCTCTTTGGGCCTGGTGGTTTTAATTAAAAATCTAGTGGCCTTAGATCCGTTCTGTTTTCTCTTTGTCCTAGGTTTTCTCCTCGATGTATTTTCCCGATATAAAATCTGGTGTCTACAACCCCCATGCTTAAATCTAGCATTCCCCTCAATGCAAAGGACTAAAGGCTAACAAGGAAGGGTACGAGAGTAGGACTATTCGTCGTGAGGAGGTGGTGTAGGGTGGTCGAGTTTCTGCAGAGGGTAAGGTTAGGTTGGGAAGTTTTTAAACTACAAGACTGAGGTTATCGAGATGTGTGTTAATCGAGTTAATATTCTCAATTGGGCATCAAGGGTTATGCGGGTTGGGGTGGGTCTTGAGGTGAAATTTGAGGTGGGGCCTGGGGGGATAGGGGCAGGAGGCATAAGGGGAAGCCATAACATGTTATGTTGGTTCCGAACTGTTTGGTGTTCATGGGGAAGTGCACAACGCACATTGTTTGGATAAATCCACAAACGCATATCATAGTTATCGAAAGCACATAGACCAAAGAAAACAAGCCAAATGTTTCCCCCAACTCTATCTGGTGAGAGGGGGTTAGGGTCGATCCCGAAGTGACGGGCGCGGTGGATATTGAGACCTTTTACCATTATGACCACATTTGGAGTTGGGTATCCGTGATATATGCATAGCAAAGAAGGCAGCGGGGTCGAGATTAGCATCGTTGTGCAATATTGAATGAAATATATACATATCCGATTTTGTTGCCTTGTTAGTACTATCGGGCCTCCCAAAAATCACACAAGACAGAATTCGATAGGTATACCTCAAATCAAGGTTTGTAATTGGAGCGTGACGCGGTGGGTGAATGAGAATAGATAATCCTTGCTTGAGTATATGGATGAGGATGGATGAATAATAGGCTTGATCTTCTTATTTCAATACAATGATCTTAAGAAAACCATAATCACAACCTAAAGAACAAATCAACAAGGAAATTGAACACAAAAAGAACTGGATATGATCTTGGATAAAGGAAATTCCACCACCAAGACCTAACTGTTGGGTTTTAGGTGATCTATTTCCAAAACAAATACAGATTTATCGGTGTCACAATATTTATAACAATTATAAAGCAATTAACCACCCAGGAAAGAGTACAAGACAGACCGTGTTGGGTGAACACGGACCGGGTTGGCCTCAAACATTGAAAGAGAAGTTAGTTACTAGGCTTTTGTTAACCCCTTCTCCAAGCCACTAAACACGATAAATATGGAGTTTATCTAAGAGATTCATTGATCAACTGTTTCAGATATCTAGAGAGATACCTGGGTGATTTCCTGAGTTCCCCTCTCTCCCTGTTTAACAGCTATTTTATTGTTTCATGAAACAATCCACAAAATACCCTAAACACATACATCTTGGATTGAGATTAGTCTCAATTGGGTCGATCTAGCAATCGAGTTCCTAGAGTGCTGCATGGACCTACAGTAGAGGATTTCTGCATTGTAATCTCAAAGGTCAACCTCTTCTTCAGCCGGATTAGCGATCGGGTATAATACTAGGCCAACATAATCTTGGAAGAATCATCAATATTATATGAAACTTTCTCACCAAACACAATTTTGGCTTTTTAAAATTCATCCCATCAAAATAGTAATTTGGGCTCCACACAATTAACCCAACACCAAGATGTGTATTATTGTTGAAAGGAATGCACACCTCAAAATTCTTGAATTAGGTCATGTTAAGTGTAGGTTAATTAAGGGTCATAACAGATACTTTATCTTTAATTTCTCTTGATGTCCAGTTAATCCAAAACATAAATAAATTGAAAAATTAGGAATTAATAAAAATAAAAACCAGAATAGAGAAAGTCGAGACTAGCTCTAGACTGTTGTTCATGACACATGGTCTAGTAGAAACCCTAAGTTTTCTACCTTGATAAGTAAGCTTGAAGATACTTCTCAGATTCAATGAGGTTTTTGTTTTTCAACTTTCCATTTTTCATATAGTTTCAACATTCAATATGAAATTTATTTAAAATCTTTAAAAAATCAAATCAAATTTGGTGAATCCAATTTTAATTAGAGTTGTTGCATGGTTAATCTTTAATGAGAGTTAACAAAATCAAATTTAAACTCTTAAACCACAACAACGAGATTTAAATTTGACATAGAGGTTAAGGATTCAAGAATTAATAAATTTTCAAATTCGCCATTGACAAAACATACACTCTCTATTAAATATTAATTTTAATGAAATAGGAGAAAAAAAAAGTGGTGAGGCATTTAATATTTAATCATTAGGAAGCATAAAATGAAAAGAAATAAATGAAATAAGTTGCAATAATTAGATAACAAGAATGAACGTGTCGATATATTTAATCTTAAATTAGTGAAGTACGCATTGAAGAACTAAATCTTTATGTAATTTCAATAATTATAAACAAAATAATTAATGTAGAAAAACATAGCTAACTTCACAATAGAGAGTTTAATGTAGGAAAT
Organism: Portulaca oleracea; assembly: GCA_029582165.1. NCBI lineage: Eukaryota > Viridiplantae > Streptophyta > Magnoliopsida > Caryophyllales > Portulacaceae > Portulaca > Portulaca oleracea. The sequence continues at coordinate 689,752 of CM055875.1, forward strand.
AATTAAATTGCAAGCATGAAATACAGAAAGTGAAAGAAAAAGAGAAAGAATAGCCCGATGTCAATACTCCTAGGACTATTCTAGTGTCAGGATTGTAGAAGGCAAAAATTTGTTAGCCAATCAAGACTTGCCATGTGGAAATTCAAGTTATTTTAATTCGACCAATTATAATCCGCCGTATGTCAAGATTAATTATGGTGGATCATTTAATGATAAATTAAATGAAATTATATTTCTGATCAATTAAATTATGTCACGTGTCATGGATTACACATAAATATTTTATCCTTTTTTTAAAAAAAGGAATTAAATGGGCCTAAATGTTGACCCAAGTTCTCTATAAATAGGGAGTTTCTTCCTTCATTTTGGGAGAGGTTGAAAAACATCAAAGGAAGAATCAAAAGCTCTCATACTCTCTCTCTCGAAGACAAGAAGCACAACAAAGCTTAAGCTCGTGCCGTCCATTCGTGGAGATCAAACCACCTTCTCTTGACCGGGATCAAGTCTCTACGACCCTCGTTCAAGACCACATTAATCCAAGACTATATTCATTCAAGACCATATTCACCCAAGACTATATTCATTCAAGATCACATTCATCCAAAATCATATTCATTCGAGACTCGTTCAAGTTCATTCAAGGAGATCGAATCGGAGGAGTTACATTTTATTTTGTAACAAATACACAGAGATTGTACTCAAAATCCTTTGAAATTAATATATTATATATGTTCACTAATTTCTTGTGTTTATTTATTTAGACCCGGAAATTTGTGTTTACAAATTTTGGCATGCTCGGTGGGACATCTCTGCCTCTCGTCTCTTTCTCCAAGAACGAACCATTTATCATTCGAAGAAGATGGATCCTAAGAATAACATCTATCATGCTTTGAAGAAAGTTTCTCAAGCCAAGTCACAAGAATCAATAACTAGTGCAACATCCAATGGAGTAATCACAAGAAGGATGGCCAAGATTCTCGCTGTGGAGGCCGAGGAACAAGTTGCTGTGAGTGCCCCGTTGCAAATCTTCAACTCCAACTTGCCGGGGGCAAACCAAACTACTTCCACTCAAGCCGTTGACCCGAAAAAGATGGTCGCTCAATGGATTTATGAAATCCGCCACCAACCATTGAGTGAAGAGGATGAAGACTATGAAGATGGCGAGAAAACGCCAAAATCATCAAGGGATCCTCTCTCATCCGATTCTAATACCGACTCTATCGACACCATTATTATGCCGGTCATGGTCACAGATGCCATTAACTATGAAGAAAAATTCAGGACTATGAAAGAAAGCGAGGAAAAGACTGAGCATATTAAGCGACAAGATGAGCGGATCAAGAAATTGACAAAGAAATTAAAAAAGCGACCCACTAGCAAATTTGACGAAGGTTTGGGAGATGGAGATTCCGACAGAGGATCCAATCATGAAGACTCTGACGAAGAAGAGAAATATGAAGAAGGTTCCGGCTTAGGCTAATTGTCTGTGGAGCGGATCCAAAAACTAGTAGCTGACACGATAAAAGCTCAGATTGAGGGAGGCTCTTGTAAAACTCAATTGTACAAGAAGCCTTACACAAAGAGAATTGATGCACTTCGCATGCCTTAAGGCTATCAATCGCCGAAATTCACTCACTTTGATGGTAAAGGGAATCCTAAGCAGCATATAGCTCATTTCATCGAGACATGCAATAATGCTGGGACTGAGGGAGATCGACTGGTGAAGTAGTTCGTTAGAACCCTTAAAGGAGTCGCCTTTGATTGGTATATGGACTTGGAGCCAGAGTCCATCGACAGTTGGGGAGAAATGGAGCAAGAATTCCTTAATCGATTCTATAGTACTCAGCGCACCGTCAGTATGATGGAGTTGACAAACACGAAGCAATGGTACCGGGAGCCAGTCCTGGACTATATCAGTCGCTGGAGGTCACTCAGCCTTGAGTGCAAAGACCAATTGTCTGAAGCCTCCGCTGTCGAGATGTGTATACAAGGTATGGAATGGGATCTGCTTTATGTTTTGCATATGAGTAAGCCAACAACTTTTCAAGAATTGGCAACGGGAGCACATGACATGGAGCTCACAATTTTCAAACATGATTCGAGAAGACCAAGTGTTAAGGAGAAACAAACTTCACTCGAGGGCACGTCAAAAGGAATTCCTTCATCCATGATTTTTGGAGAGAAAGAATATCCTTTCTCTGATGGTGATACACCTGAACTACTTGATAAACTTCTTGAAAAAGGAATTATTAGACTTCCAGAGTCAAAGCGTCCAAGTGAAGTTGGAAGAATCAATGACCCTAAATACTGCAAGTATCATAGGATCATTAGCCATCCGTTGGAAAAGTGTCAAACTTTTAAGGAGCTTGTCATGAGGCTTAAAAATGAAGGCAAGATCGTATTCGATGTAGATGAAAGTGATGAATCCGATTGAACTTATTGCAAGTTGTCAAGTCAAGTTAAAAAAGACTCAGGAGTCATCCAAATCAAGACTTCCAAGTCATCCAAATCAAGACTCACAAGTCAAAAATTCAAGACTTTCAATCATCCAAATTAAGACCCACAAGTCAAAATTCAAGACTTCCAAGTCATCCATAAAAAAAACAAAAACCCTCACAAATCCAAAATCAAGACTTTCAAGTCGAAGTTCAAGACTTTCAAGTCATTCAAATCAAGACTTACAAGTCCAAATTCAAAATTTTCAAATCGAAGGCTCTCAAGTCATCAAGTTAAAGACTCCCAAGTCGAAATCCAAGATTTTCAAGTCATCAAAATTAAAGACTTCCAAGTCAAAACCAGACTCCCAAGTCATCAACACTAAAGAGTCATCAATCCAAATTCAAGACTTTCAAGTCAAAGACTCAGAAGTCAGCAAAATGAAAGACTTTCAAGTCAAAACTAAAGACTTTCAAATAAAAGGTTCTCAAGTTATCCAAGTTAAATACTCCGAAATCAAAATTCAAGATTTTCAAGTTTGAGACTCCCAAGTCAACAAAGTCCAAGACTCAAGTCGTCAAAGAATGTTGAATTTCCAAGGTCTAGACATTCGAGGCATCAAAGATCAAGAGGATCAAGTGTTCAAAGGCGTGATGCAGACTCATGCGGATAAGTTGTCTTCTGATTTCCTATACATGGTCAAGACGGGTCGAATTGATGTCCCCAACCGAGGATGACAATCAAAGGACACCGCTTGTCTTCTGATTTCCTATACATACAAGGGTAATTACTCGTAAGTAAGGTGAACCCATTAATGCACCTTGAGGGGTGAGCATTTAAAGGGCTAACCAAATATGTAAGGTCAATCCATTGGTATACCCGAAGGGGTGACATCCAAAGGCTAACCAAATATGTAAGGCGAACTCTTTGGCATAACCCAGAAGGGTACCATCCAAAGGTTGTCCAAGTTTGTAAGCAAGGTGAGCCTATTGATGCACCTCGAAGGGTTAGCATGCAAAAGGCCAACTAAAAATGTAAGATCAACCTATTGAGGCACCTTGAAGGGTAACACTCAAAGGCTAATCAAGTATGTAAGGCTAACCCATTGACACACCTCGAAAGGTATGTATTCAAGGGTTAACCAGAGATATAATTCGTCTTGTGAAAGTGACATCCCTTAACTAAGGAAGATCTCGTAACAACTATATGATTTTCAAGTTTACAAATTTTGTACAAGGCTACTCGACTTTGAGTTTATAAATGCTTCCTTGATGATTAGTATCAACTTCAAGTCTTAATGCCTTCTCCAACCAAAAGATGTGAACTTGCAACAAGTATTAAAAAAAATTAAAAATGTCCAAAACATGCAGGATGAATGAAAGTCACGCAAGGCAAAGAAAAAAAATGAAGGTTTCCAATGTACATGTATTGGTTGGTATGTACAAGTAGAAAGAGAAGAAACAAAAATCAAAATTGGAGCTAAGCCACTGTCTAGAGAAATAGAAAAGACAAAATGTATTTTCTATATTCAAGTTTAACAAACTGCAAAGAATTTGATTTTGTGAAGCCACTTTGCTTGCCTCTTTTCATTGATCTTGCCTCTACTTATACAAGAGAAGATGCTAGGGAAAATAGCTAACTATCTAATCAAATAAACAATCTTCCTAAAATACAATATTTACACCAGAAATACAATATCAGCAGCGTCATAGGGTGAGGATGAGACACCCCGATGTATTTTCGATGTGCTTTGTTCGCTCATGAAAGACAAGATTTTTTGATATGTGGAGGGTGGCTTGGCTATCACAATGCAGCGTCATAGGGTGAGGATGAGACACCCCGAGACTGGACAAAATGGCTTTCAACCATTTTAACTCAGACGTTGTCATGGCCATAGACCTATATTCAGCTTCAGCCGAGGAGCGAGATACAACATGCTATTTTTTCGTCTTCCAGGACACCGGAGAACTTCCAAGAAAGACCAACCAGCCAGTGAGAGACCGCCTGCTCAATGGACACCCTGCCCAATCAGCATCGCACCACCATGTAACTCCAAGCTACAGTTACTACTCAATTGTATGCCTTGACCCAGATTTCCTTTTAAATATCGAACTACCCGCAAGGCAGCGTCCCAATGTTCTTCACGAGGATGTTGCATAAATTGAGACAAAATATGCACGCTGTAGGACAACTCTAGGCGTGTGAAACACAAGTAGATGAGCCGACCCACTAAGCGACGATACCGTTCTGGATCGTTTAGCTCTTTGCTTGTGGACAAGGCAAGTCGATGATTTTGCTCCATCGGCACCTTGGCTGGTCGAGCCCCCAATAATCCAACTTCAGAGATGATGTCAAGTGCATATTTTCGTTGACATAGAAAAAAATCTTTCATGCCCTCGAGCTACCTCCACACCTAAAAAATACTTCAAAGTACCCAAGTCCTTCATATGAAAACAAGAACTAAGGTATGCTTTGAATTTATGGATATCCTCCGAATTACTTCCAGAAATAATAAGATTATCAACGTAAACCAGAACATTCAGCTGAAGGGTCCCTTGTTGCAATGTGAACAAGGAATAATCAGAATACGACTGTATAAATCCATAAGACTTCAAAGCAGTGGACAATTTGGCAAACCAACATCGAGGAGCTTGTTTCAATCCATAAAGTGATTTACGAAGCTTACAGACCTTCCATGGAGTCTCCACTTTGAATCCGGGTGGTAGCTTCATGTAGACTTCTTCTACCAAATCACCATGTAGAAATACATTGTGCACATCCATTTGATGAACTTCGCAATTCTTGGCGGCTGAAACAGCTAAAAACACACGAACTGTGACCATCTTGGCTACTGGAATAAAAGTTTCAGTGTAGTCAATCCCTTTAGTTTGATGATTCCCAAGAATCACTAGTTTGGCCTTTAGCCGCTCAACAGTGCCATCTGAGTTATACTTGATCTTGTACACCCATTTGCATCCTAGAGCTTTCTTCCCTTGTGGTAAATCTGTGATTGACCAAGTATTATTACTCTCAAGAGCTTCAATTTCACGTTGCATGGCATCGCGCCATCGCTTGTCCTTTACCGCTTCAGAGTAATGAATTGGCTCTCGCTCTATCGTCAAAGCTGCAAGAAACATCCTGTGCCTTATAGAGAAATTGTCATAATTCACATAATGCGCGATAGGGTAAGGTGTACCTGAAGTGTGCTGTGGCGAGGGTGTTAGCGAAGATGGACTAATTTTCTGAACAGTGTAAGTGACATAATCGCGCAGACGAACTGAAGCCTTCTTCCTACGTTGCCCTCGACCCAACACCTCTCGTTGTTCTGGTGTCAAATTGGCATCCTGATTGTCATCTTGGCCAACATGCTCCGATTGTTCAATTGGTGGATCATCTTGTTGTGGCTGAGCACACTCCTCACGAGCTAAGCATTCATCACCCCCCCTACTACGGACATTGACGAGTCCCAAAAATCTTCATTATTCACCTCGACGGAAGGCAAACCTTCACCAGATTGGTTTGCAAAAGGGAAAATATCTTCAGAAAGCACAACATCACAAGAGACAAAAAATTCATGTTTTTCTAAGTCATATAACCTCCATCCCTTTTTCCCATAGGGATATCCAACAAAAATACAACAACGACTTTTGCTTGGAAATTTGTCTCTTGTCCTTATATGAGCAAAGCACAAACAACCCATAACACGGAGATGGTCGTACGTAGGGTCTTTGTCGTACAATACACTATAAGGTGTTTTTCCCTTTAATACTGAGGAGGGGGTTCTGTTTATCAAGTACCCAACCGTCAACACACACTCACCCCAAAATTCAATAGGAAGAGAGCCCTGGAATCTCAATGCTCGAGCTATGTTCAAAATATGTTGGTGTTTCCTTTCTACCTGCCCATTTTGTTGAGGTGTTCCCACACAAGAGGTTTGAAAAATAATCCCATTATCCAGAAAATATTTTGCATACAAGTAAACTCAGTCCCATTGTCACTGCGTACAATCTTATCATGTGTATCAAATTGTCTCTCAACCATAGAGAAAAACATTCGAATTGTACGAGAAACCTCCGTATTGTCAACAATCAAATATATCCAAACAGCACGAGAAAAATCATCAACGATGGTTAGGAAATAGGATGCACCACAGGAAGAGGCGATTTTATACGGACCCCACAAGTCACAATGGACAAGTTCAAAAATAGCCGAAGCCTTATGCTCGCTAATAGGAAACACATCTCTACGTTGTTTTGCTCGTAAACAAACATCACAATTTTTATTCAATGTATGTTGACAATGCTTAAAATCAACTCCAGGAACTAACTTTATCACTTGTAGGGATGGATGACTGAGTCGCTTGTGCCACATATCAAGAGAGACTCTATGATCAGCTTTCATCGTCCGAATGTGAGGAATCCCGCGAAAATAGTAGAGTCCATCCCGTCGTTCACCCGCACCAATCAGCATCTTCGAGGCACGGTCCTGTATAACACACATTCTATCAGTGAATATGACAAAGCAAATACTGTCATCAGTGAAACTGAAATCAAGTTGCAATCTAATCCAGACACATAGAGGACATTTTTCAACCAAAAATCTCTATGAAGGATGATACTTCCTTCCTTGGTGGCAAGAGCAACACTCCCATCTGCCAAACCCACCGGGAAATATTGTTTAATTTCCTTCAAATCATGGAAAGCATCAATCGTTCATGTCATGTGATTCGATGCTTCTGTATCAATAATCCAAGAAACAGGCTTACCAGTCATCTTCTCAACAGTTGCAGGCTTTGACCTACTCAGCAATTGGAGAATCGCCTCCTACTGTTCGGGATTCAATCCGGGCAGTGATTTGACATTATTTTCTGCATTTGCCGCATTACTTGATGTACTGGCCTCAGCCTGAGCAGCGTAAGCACGATTCGTTCCTCTGCCTCCTCGAACACCTCCACGGGCTCCTTGAGTCATATTTCCTTTGCCGCGGCCTCCGTTTTTCCCTTCTCTTCTTGGCCTATCACCCCACCATTCAGGATAGCCAATGACAGTGAAACAGTTCTCAGATTCATGACCAATACGCTTGCAATGAGAGCATGTCATGTTTCTGTCCTAGCCGTCAGTTCGAGCTCGCACTGCAAAAGACATCACAGTGTCACGTTCATCTTTCCCACGAGCAATACTCTTCACCCGCTCCTCCTGGACAAGAATCGAGTAGACCTTGTTTACACTGGGCAACGGATCTTGCGCCAGAATGTTCAATCTCACAGTCCCATATGTTGTTTCATCCAATCCCATCAAGAAAGAGTGCACCTTCTCTTCCTCCCTTCTCTTCTCTAACTCTGCTCCAAGATTGCATTTGCATTTTCCACATTTACACGCAGACAGTTAATCATAGTTAGCCAATTCATCCCAAAGTTGCTTGAGTTTCCCGTAGTAGTCTGCTACGGTCATCCCGTGTTGTTTGCAATCCGCAAGGTCTGATCTCAACTGCTGACTACGTGGCCCATTGGTGATGGAGAAACGCTCTTTAATATCATTCCAAAGATCTTCTGCCACTTCCACATGAGAAATGGTGGAGCGCAGCTTTGGTTCAATGGAGTTTCGAATCCATGACACTAACAGAGAGTTGATCGTTCACCAATCTTCGAGATCTTCTGATGCTTCATCTCGTCATTAGGGGGTAGAAACGCAGTCAACTTCACAGGGTAAAAAATAATAATAAAAATTAATTACTTGACCTTTTCTTCCCTTTGCTCTCGTGCATTGGGGAAAAGCTACAAAGCACTCTGAAAAGGTTGATGTGAGGCAGGGCCATAGCCATGAGGTTTGCTTTGAAAATTAATCTAAAAAACAATTTAATTAAAAGAAAACTATGAATGAATGCATGCATTAAATAATAGAGGAATACATAATTATATCGAAACACATGGTGTACCATGAGATAGATATGAAATGAAGGGAAAAAGAAAAAAAAAAAGTGAACAGAAGTGCACATGGGTGAAATAAAAGGCAAAGTTAGGCAAAAAATAAAAGTGAAGCCCTTTTCTGTGTCTTTTACTTTTTGTTAGAGTGATGAAAGTTACAGGAAGAGGAACACACTCTAGAACAGTGACATTCATCTGTTTTGGGGTTTCATTTTATTGCCTTTGATACCCCGACCCAATCCTCAGTAGCCTGTTTTTTTCTGCTTATATGGAAAGGAGAAAACAAGATACAGATGCCTTCCCTTCCTCCGCCATAATTATTAATTATCAATGAATGAATGAATGAATGAATGAATGAATATTGTTTCTATCTCTTCAACTCAACTTTCTCTCTCTGAATATATTCCACTGATTCCCATGAAGAAAGAGAGAGAGAGAGAAAGAGAAAGAGAGTAATATTTGTCTCTGATACATACTGATGACTGAGAGCGACGACTGAAGCTGTCTGTCATTAACCAACCCCCCCATGGCACTGAAAAACATGGCGTCTTTCATCTCTATTCGCATTTCAAAGGACTTTCTTACAAAAAGAGGCCAGCGAATAAAGCTATTTATTACAATTTTATCAATTCTCTTTAATTTTTAAAATCACTAATGTAGAGATAGATAAGATATATGAATCAATATCTTTGCTTGTTTAACAGGAGGTGTCAGATCACGTCATCACGTTTCTGACCAACAAAGATCTCTAGCATAGCCCAAATAGATTCTCACTCTCGCCACAAAAATAATATAATAATATATGATTTTATTATTATTATTACAAAAACAAGCACTAGTACATTACAAAGGGAACATACAAATGATTTTCCACCCGCGCGCAATACCGTACATTATATTAGGGAACCAAAACTTGCCCATCATATCATAGTTACTCTCATTATTTTAGTCTATAGTTTTCACCAAATTAATGAACAAATAATAAAATAAGAAGACTCCCACCTGCACCCTTGTAAACTGGAAACTGCAAACAGCACGTCGTTTAACTAATACAACTCTAAGCATGCACTACCATTAAAGGCATTAAAAACAAGGCAAATATATTTGGATTGAAGAGTTAATTAAGAGAGTGTTGTTGGCATGGATTATAAATTAATTATCGATCGTCCTCAACTTGGCTTTCAGCGAGTGAACTGTTTTGGTCCTCTGGTAGTATTGTGGTTGTTTGAAAGTGTTGTTTGCAGGCGTGGCATGTGATTTGCATAAGAGTGGAGGTTATTTGCTTGATGGCTTGTTCCTTGAGTGCTTGGGCCTTGTCGAGCTCAGCCTGTGCTTGCTGTCTGATACGCTTGGCATTCGCAAACTCAGTCTCGGCCAGCTCGATCTGTCGCTTTGCCTCCCTCCTGGCCTCCTCCGCATACGCCTTCTCAGCCATTGCCACTTTCAGTTGCTCACTTGCCTGCTCCTTCACAATCGCAGCTTGGCTCGATGGGCTACATGCCGTCCCCCCCAAAACCTTGTTGTTTGAGTTTGCGTTGGAGTTGGAGTTGGTCTCTGTGGTGATGGTGGTCGCCACCTTATCTGTCAAGTCCGAGGAGGAGCCGATAGACAGCTGCAGTGCAGTGGAGAAGTTGGTCGTCGTCTGGTCATAATGATCAGTCGCCTTTGGGGACACTGATGACAGTTGGAGATCCAAGATGTGAGCATTATTACTGTCCGAGGGGAGTCTAGCTACGGTCATTGTCATCCCAGGATTTGTCCAGCCAGTCTCGTTGGATGGACTGGAGCTCGATGCAGCACGAGACGAGCACACTGTTGCCGTTGCTGCTTGGTGATTGTGATGGTGTTCCGAGGGGCGAAGACGACCCATGTGACATGCATCCTGGTGCTCAATGAAGCTCTCAACCCTACCATGATTATTATTCAAAGGCACACATTCGATAGATCGATCATGAGATGATGGAGCAAAAAAAAACAAGAACAAACGCAAATTAACTAAGGCGAATGAGTCAAACACATAATGAGTAAGGTTAAACGAATAAATTGTTTTTATGAGTGATGGATGTTTTGAAAAAGTAGAACAAAGTGACGGGTATTCTCCATTCAACAGCAAGCTTCTTTCCGGGTTTATTTGTCTGTATACAATTTGGATGAGTAGTAAAGACAAACATATAAAAAGAATAATACTGTTGAACAACATGACATGTAGTAGGGATAGGATAATATCCCCCAACATGAACAAAAACCATTTCATAAAATCCAAATTTCATTCATTTATTCATATTGATTGATTTGCCCCCATTTATATTCAAACTAATTAACCCTGTCTTCATCATCTATCATATCCGCAAGGATTAACCTTATCAAACTTTAGCTCTCACAAAATCACACAGGAGAACTATATGATCATATAGTAAACATATTCACTTTATATTAAATTAATCTATAATCACTACCTAACAATTTAACTAACTCCAAGTTAACTGGAATAATGACTAAATTCATGGGAATCTGTGTGTATTTTTTATATCCTCAACCATGAACTTGTTCATAGCATTTCATCAAGCTAGAGCACATGATCATCAAGACATTTATAGTGGGGAGATGATTAACGTGAAAAGAAAAATCATTCCACAGAATTCCAACCCGATCAACTCAACCCACTGAATTACTCATGAGATGAATAACGTAACTATTTTTACAACTTTTCCGCCTGCTAGATTATACTACCTCTATTCCTAATTATTTGTCCTTAAAACTATTTTCACAAAATCAAAAGATATAGGGAATGGAGCAAAAAATTTATACATTGTCAAAAATGTTCTTGAAAAAACCCTTGGAAAGGTGTAAAAAGTGTATTTATTAGGGATGAAATAAGTATCATAGTTATTGGAAATGTAAAAGTTAGGTAATTAGACAAATAAAAAGGGACGGAAAAATTAAGTAATTAGACAAATAGAAAGAGACATAGATAATATTAAGATAATCATTTACGAGGTATGAACTCGATCAACTGCCACCCAACTCAAGCTACCCAATACATGAATCACCATGCTTCCAACATTTTGGTTACTGTTTTAATCCCAAAAAAAAGAAAAAAAAAAAGAAAGAGAACATTTCAGTCACTGTTGAGATAATGCTAGGGAGGGAGGAAAAAATGAAGAAAATAATAACTCAGGACAACAAGTCGATCGATCAAAATCTGATTATATAGATAGTTATAATACCCACCTTTTGACTTGTAGAGTTAAACAAAATTAATAGAATAAAATCCACCAACCAGATTATTGAAGCTAGGTTCAAACTAAAAACCAACCCATATATAACAATTATATATTATGAATCAGCAAAGTCGTTATTTATTATAAATAAATATGTTAAATGAGAAAGTCAAAACCCTTGGTAGGTTCCTGGGCTCCCTCAAAAAACTACTGTTAATTGTTTAATTAGAGATGAAGTGTATATACATATAGGTGATATTAAATGAAAATGTAAGAGTATATAGGTAGGTACCTGGAGAAAACACGGCCACAATCACAGGAGTGACCACGGGTGCCACAGGTTTTAAGATGAGCTTTGTAATCAGACTGAACTGCATATGCTTTGGAGCACTTATCACATACCCACTGTTTATGGTTACTATGCTTTCGTCTGAAGTGTTTCTTGATCCCAACCAAATCCCCAAGTGCATGGCAAGGGTCGTGGTGTAAGCAGGTTGGCTCTGGGCACACAAATACCCTCTTTCTAACTACTGGATTCTCTCTCTTTAGGAGCTTCCATGGCACCTTGTGTCTCCTCCTATGCATCTGCAAGTTCTGGTCTCTTTGGAACCCTTGGTTACAGATCTCGCATACATATCGATCTGATTCTAGCAGCGTCTTTGGGGACAACGACACTACTTCTGCATCCGGATCTGCTCAATATATATCACAATTTCTTACAAATTATTCAATTATTATTTGATGATGATATATAGTGAGATAGAATTAATTACATGAATAAAAACCTACCAGGGGTTCCAGCAGGTCGCCGTTTGCGTTTGCTGCTACTCCCGCTTTCCATTTGGGTGCTGTTGAATTGCTCATCAGATGGAGCTGAAGAAGAAGAACCACCCAACATTTGGATTTTCTTTTGGGTCAAGGGTTGAGTGTAATGTATGTGCACAAGCTATAGAATACTAATAGTGCCTTTCTTTTTTTTTTATTATCTAAAAACAAATTAAAAAAACAAATAGGATTATTTGAGAGAGTTGAGGCTAATAATGAGTATGGAGTGTATCAGTTGGAAGAGATTTGGAAGAGAGAGAAAGTAAGAGAAGAGAACATGGAAGAGAAGGAAAAGGCACCATCTTTCGGTTCCCAGCTTTCCTGCTGCTAACTTTATCTTTTAAAATATGGCTTTCAATTCAGCTTTTAGATGGGAAAACCTTTTTTCTTTTCTTTTGCTGCCCATCCTTTCTTCATAGTTAGCTAACTCTATTGCTCTAACTCTAACCCTCACTCACAAGCACATATATGCTCCTTTTCTAACCTATCTCTCTTGCTGCGCCTGACTTGTTACTAAATAAATATATAAACAAACTGCTAAAAGAGGGGTCTGTGAGAGAGAGAGAGAGAGAGAGAGAGAGAGAGAGAGAGAGAGAGAGAGAGATGAAGAAGAAGAGGGGACGATATGATGGTGGGGTTTAGGAAAAGAGAGAGAGAGAAGGGCGATCCAACCACGTTAGGGTGAAGTTGAACCCACAACTCGCAACTGGACATAAAAGAAAAACATCCCCACAAGGAAACAAAAGTCTCATCATGCCACCACTACTACTGTAACCACTGTAAATCTCCATGCATACAATACAATACAAGTATTCTTTTTTTTCTTTTTTTTTTAACAATTATAAGGGTTACTTGCTTATTTTTTTATTAAATTCTATATTTAAATAATCCTCAAAAGTATATATAGGATTCACCATTTATACCAGGATGGTACAACCATGATGATACAAGACCTGGTCAATGCACTATGCTACTTCTCGATCCCCATATTTATTCCAAATTTCAAACACTACGTAAAACAAAAGATTTTTCAGTGATTTTTTACATTAATCTTTTTTTTATGACGCCAGTATATATTATGACAGTATATTGTGTGATATTGTGTGATATTGCCAAGTATCTTTGTGATATGTTAGATGTGATTGTTTCCTAATCTCATCCCCTTAATCCCTCTCCTTGATGATTTCCTAAAATCAAGGGATTTGTTGTATCTTCTTAAGTTGTATATATATTGATCTCCTTCATCATCAATAAAGACAAGGAAGATTAGAGAACTCTTCTATCATGATTATATTTCTTCCCTTCTTCCTTCATTTTCTTCTTAAGTTGTATATATATCCGCTTCCTGTACTCAATCCGGCCATATATTCAACCCATGGCCAAAACTGAAGAGAAGAAGAGGTTTGCGATAGAGCCTCATTCACCATACTATTTTCACCCATCCGACGGTCCAGGACTTCTGATCACAGCGGAAGTTTTTGACGGTGATAATTATGATCTTTGGGAGAAGGCGGTGAGAACCGCTTTGAAGGCAAAGAACAAACTCAGGTTTATTGATGGAACCCTAGAGAAACCACAAGTCACTGATGGTGATTTTACTGAATATCACGCTTGGGACATGATGAATTCGATGGTATGTTCGTGGCTTTTGAATGTAATTGAACGAAAGCTACGACCCAGCGTGGCTTATGCAGAGACAACAAGAGCAATGTGGGAAGACCTGCAGAAAAGGTATGGGGTTGCTAGTGCTCCTAAAATATATCAACTGAAGGCAAAGATTTCTGAGTGCAGACAAGGAGGCATGAGCGTTATGGAGTTCTATTGCAAGCTGAGAGGGCTTTGGAGTGAACTCGACAATCATGTCAAAATTCCCAGATGTACCTGTAAGGGGTGTACCTGTAAGGGTTGTGAGTGCAATGTCTCATCCAAGATCATGGCCATGTTTGATGCTGAAAAGTCATATCAGTTCCTTCTAGGACTGAATGACGATCTCTATTCTCAGATTCGTGGTCAGATACTTACTATGGAACCGATGCCATCCCTTGAGAAAATCTTCCATATCGTGTCTCAAGAAGAGCAACACAAGAAGCTCGTGATCAGTCGAGATGACAGGACAGAGACCGCATCGGCATTCGCTGTGAGCTATGGCAACAAAAATCAAACCTCAAGCGAGAAAGGTACGTGCAATCATTGTGGTAGATTTGGTCATGACGAATCCAACTGTTTCGAGATCATAGGTTATCCACCCAGTTGGGGGTCTCGAGGAAAAGGTAGAGGACGAGGAAGAAGCTCACGAGGTGGTCGCACTCTTGGAAATAGAGGCAGAGGGGGAGGCCGCGAAGCCGCTTGTTCTGCTGAGGTTCTAGTTTCTGGACAACAACAACTTAAGGAACAGAGTGTGAAGAGCAAAGCAACAACGTCCTTTCTGGATTCACAACAGATGAAGTTCAACGACTTCGTAGCTTGATCGAGACTCTCAAGCCAGGGTATGAGAAATTAGCAGGTAAAACTCCTTGGATAATCTATTCCGGGGCATCTCGACATATGAGAGGGGAGTTCAAAACCTTGAGCATAAAAGAAAAGTGCAACCCATTCCTGTGAACTTGCCTAATGGGACAAGTATTGTGGCAAATATCCAAGGGAGTATGAAATTGAGCACTCAAGTAAGTTTGGACAATGTTCTATATATACCAAATTTCTCCTGCAATTTAATCTCTGTGGCTCAGTTAGTAAGAGAATTAAAATGTATTGTGATTTTTGACAAAGACTTGTGTGTAATACAGGACCACACCTCGAAGAGCCTGATTGGAGCGGGTAGATTGCGAGGAGGGGTCTACTGGTTGAACAATTTATCGCCATCAACAGATCAAGTCAATGCGGTAGGCTCTCACAACTTATGGCATGGACGCTTAGGGCACCCTTCATATCAAGTTTTGTCTTTGATGTCTAAGGATTTCAATATTAATAGTAGTAGGAATAACGGAGTATGTGACATTTGTTTTCGTGTTAAACAAACTCGCAATCATTTTGTTAGAAGTGAAAGTCATGTTAAAGAATTATTTGGTCTTATTCATTGTGACATTTGGGGTCCCTATAAAGTGCCTTCTCTTTGTGGGGCTCAATATTTCTTTACAATCGTTGATGATGCAAGTCGGGCTCTCTGGGTTTATTTGTTAAGAGATAAAGGGGAAGCATCAAAGTTGCTGCAAAATTTTGTGATCATGGTAAAAACACAGTTTGCAAAAGATGTGAAAATAGTTAGAAGTGACAATGGGCTTGAATTTCTATCTGGGCCAATGCAACAATTCTATCAAGAAAAGGGGATTGTGCATCACACGAGTTATGTAGACACGCCGCAACAGAATGGTCGAGTTGAGAGAAAACATAGGCATATCTTGAATGTTGCTAGGGCCTTGCGCTTTCAAGCTCACTTGCCTCTTGATTTTTGGGGGAGAGTGTACTTACCGCAGCTTATCTAATCAATAGAACTCCTAGTAAAGTTTTGAATGGCAAAACCCCATATGAGATCTTGTTTAGCACTAAGCCATCATATGAGCATGTCAAAATGTTTGGTTGCCTCTGTTATGCTCATTTTAGGCCAAGGACTAAGGACAAATTTGCCCCTCGTAGCAGAAGATGCAGTTTTGTGGGATACTCTTATGGTAAGAAAGGTTGGAAAGTCTATGACTTGGAGACAAATGGAATTTTCATTAGTCGTGATGTAGTTTTCCATGAGACAACCTTTCCGTTTTCTACTCATAAAGTTGGGCACTATGAAGCTGATAGATTAATTGGGACCAATAGCGACATTGATGAGATTTGCTTGAACGATTGGGCGTTTCTTGAGAATGAAGTTGATGAAAGCATACCTTCTGGATCAATGGAGGTAGAAGAGTCCACCAATGAAGTGAGGGGGTCTCAACAGCCTAAGTCGGAAACAAATGATGACGTTGGGGTAATAGAACACATGGAATCACCAATCGACCATGCAGATTCACCTGGGTTAGATATGTCTGGAGACAGGGGGAGTATTGATAATACTGTCACATGTCTCAATCACGACAGTGACACTCGACCCACTAGAGCAAGGCGAGCCCTGTCTCATCTTGATGACTATATTTGCTACACTACTAGAGCTCCCAACCCCTCTCTTGCATCTTCACCGCCACAGGGCTCTTCAGGTAATCCTTACCCCTTAGTCAATTACATCACATGCAATAATTTCTCTGACAATCATAAAGCCTTTCTTGCCATGATTACAAAGATTGTTGAGCCTAGGCATTATCAAAAAGCTATTAAAGACCCTCGTTGGCGACAGGCCATGTCTGAAGAAATTCGTGCTCTTGAAGAAAATAAAACTTGGACTATTGAAGACTTGCCTCCCGGGAAGAAACCAATTAGTTGCAAGTGGGTCTACAAAGTTAAGTACAAGTCAGATGGCACCATTGAACGGTTCAAAGCTCGGCTTGTAGTGAGAGGTGACCATCAGTTGGAGGGGTTTGATTTCAATGAAACATTTGCCCTTGTAGCCAAAATGTCTAGTGTGAGAACTTTCCTCGCCGTTGCCGTAGCCAAAGGTTGGCAACTTCATCAGATGGATGTTAATAATGCGTTTTTACATGGTGACTTAGAAGAGGAGGTCTATATGCGTCTGCCACCTGGTTTTTCTTCCCATTCACCTACGAAAGTGTGCAAGCTGCGCAAATCCCTATATGGCCTACGTCAAGCACCTCGGCTATGGTTCGCCAAGCTTTATTCGAAGCTTACATCCTACGGGTTTGTGAGATCTTATGCTGATTACTCCTTGTTCACATATCGCAAAGGTACTGTTTTTTTGGCTCTTTTGGTATATGTCCATGATATCATTTTGGCCGGCAATGATTCTAAAGCGTGTCTTGAGTTCAAATCTTACTTGAATGATTGTTTCCGCATCAAGGATCTTGGTGCTTTGAAATACTTCCTTGGTATTGAGGTCGCTCGTGGACCTCGTGGTCTGTTTCTTTATCAACGTAAATATGCGCTTGAAATTGTTGAAGAGAGTGGTCTTTTGGGGAGTAAGCCAGTAGATTTTCCCATGGAGGAAAACAACAAACTTGCACTTGCCAATGGTAAAGTGTTGGATGACTCTTGTCGTTATCGGCACTTAGTAGGGCGCCTAATCTATCTCACAATTACGAGGCCAGAGCTATGTTATGTTGTTCATATATTGTCACAATTCATGCAAGAGCCAAGGGAAGAACATATGGATGTTGCCCGACGAGTTCTTCGATATCTCAAAGGTACACCAGGTTATGGGATTTTACTACAAGCTAACTGTGACCTTCAAGTTCGTGCATATTGTGATGCAGACTGGGCTGCTTGCCCCTTGACTCGACGATCTCTCACTGGGTATCTTGTCACTCTTGGAGGGTCACCAATATCCTGGAAAACAAAGAAACAAACGACTGTCTCACGATCCTCCGCTGAAGCTGAGTACTGTTCGATGGCTGCAACAACTAGTGAGTTAGTCTGGTTGAAGGCATTACTTGCCTCTCCTGGGGTCTGTGTCATGATTCTGCCATGCATCTATCTTGTGATAGCCAGGCTGCTCTTCACATCGCCAAGAATCCAGTGTTTCATGAGCGGACGAAACATATTAAGCTTGATTGTCACTTTGTGCGGGAAAAGTTAAAAGCTGGTGAAGTCACTTTTTCATATGTTCCATCCAAGCACCAACCGACAGATATCTTCATTAAAGCTCTCGGACGGAAGCAGTTTAGCTACCTACGGGGCAAGTTGGGCATGATTAATCCCCATGCTCCACCTTGAGGGGGAGTATGACAGTATATTGTGTGATACTGTGTGATATTGTGTGATATTGCCAAGTATCTTTATGATATGCTAGATGTGATTGTTTCCTAATCTCATCCCCTTAATCCCTCTCCTTGATGATTTCCTAAAATCAAGGGATTTGTTGTATCTTCTTAAGTTGTATATATATTGATCTCCTTCATCATCAATAAAGACAAGGAAGATTAGAGAACTCTTCTATCACAATTATATTTCTTCCCTTCTTCCTTCATTTTCTTCATATATCTAGTGTTTTCAATTTATTGCCTTTAAGTTTGTGATTCAAGTTGAATGAACTCTAGAGGTATGAATAGAGTTACAAAAATTATGCACATTTGACAGCTAAGGACGGTAGAGCACAAACCTTAAATTTATTTAAGGCCCTTAAAAGATATTAGAATTGAATGATATTATCAAATGAATCTCATAAGACAATACAGTAAAGAATAGTTACAGATGTAGAAACAATTTAGAATATAATGTCCTCCACCATAAGACAACCTCAGAGGCAACCACATTGAGGACCTCAAGAGACAGAGGACCTCAAGAGACAGATGACCTCCTGAATTAGTTTTGATCGAAAGAACAAAATTAATGGATAACTCAATGAAGTATCTGAATCATATATTCCATTCTTATATATGATTATTCTCTGAAGATATCACATCTTAATAGTTACACTTGTCTTTATAGAT
Organism: Portulaca oleracea; assembly: GCA_029582165.1. Taxonomy (NCBI): domain Eukaryota; kingdom Viridiplantae; phylum Streptophyta; class Magnoliopsida; order Caryophyllales; family Portulacaceae; genus Portulaca; species Portulaca oleracea. Next base: position 708,681 of record CM055875.1, read on the forward strand.
ATTGAACGAAAAAGACAAGGAAACAACTTCCAAAATATGGATATCAAGAATCAAAGCAGAAAAGGCAAGAATTAACAAGCAAGGAAAGCAATGGAGAAAAGGCAAGAATCAACAAGCAAGGAAAGCAATTGAGAAATCCGTTGAGGATGAAGAAACTGCCTATATAGAGGCCTTAATTGTCCTCTCCAGAGAGATAATGATTCCAAGGAAGTGTAATCAAAATGTAGGAAATTTTAGAAGAAAATTTCTTAGAGTAACCATTTGTGTGTGAAGTGGTGAGATCTTTGTAACCAGATCGAAGTGTGTTTTTCGTGAGGACATTATAAGCATGTAGCTAAAGAGAGAGTGAATCAATCTTTACTGAGTTGTTCCGGCACAAAGCTCTTTGGTGAGGCTGACCATCAGAAACGGTGTCAAAGTTCCTTCCCTTGTAAGCAGTCTTGAGGACCTCATTGTCCTAATTCTGCGGAGTTTTCTGATCCCCTCCTTCTCTTATGTACTTAAGTTCTATTACAATAAAGAAGTATCATTAAGCTATTTATATTGTGTTATCTGTTTAACGTCCTCTGTGAAATAAGTGCAGAAACTTCCATCAACCTTATTCACCCCCTCTAGGGTTCTTTCAATAAATGTTCTCAATGATCAAGCAACAACTATCTTGGATCAACTACACCTTATCCTTCGCGCCAACGACGTCGACGAATGATCGCTCACAGAAATTCACTATCTTATGTTATATCTTCCTCACCATACTCCCTTGGCTATTGACCTCACCAATTCTTCCCAACTAGCTATAGATACTCACTAATACAATTCTGTTGGCTACAATCGAAAACTCAATGATCACTCTTTTAATTTGATCACTTACAAAGATGAAAAAAATTACTCAAGAAGTTTATCACTTTCTTTCTTTCTTGCTACAATCGATGATCTTTGGGTTGAAGCTCGGGGCCTTTTATATCCATCAGATTGCCCCTTTCCTTTTTCTATTTCGTTTGGGGTTGTTCATCGGTTCAAAACGAACCAAACCGGTCCGAACCGAATAAGAGGAAAAGTCCAAACAGAAAATCGAACCGAATAAAATCGATTCGGATCTCACTTTATTCGGTACAAAACCGAATAATACACACATTTGTATGGGTTTTCACCGAACCGAATAAACCGAAAGACGAATAAGGCCAAAAGTCCAAACCGAAAACCGAACCGAATAAAAATTGGTTCGGTTTGGACCGGTTCTATTTGGTCGGTTTATTCGGTTCAGAACCGAATAATGCACACCCCTAATTTCGTTTTATGCAAAATCCTTAGTTGCTCTAATATTGGTTGTCAACAATTTTCTTACTTTTTCTTCTGATTTATTTCTAGATAAAATGCTTCCTATTTCCTGCAAAAATCAAACACACAATCAGCTTCTACATTTTATCCAATTGTTGGAATTTCAATTAATTTTGGAAACTAAAGGGACAAGAAATCTTCTCTTTCAATTTTCAAGTGATGTGTATACTCGAATTGTGCCTAGCCAAGCAGTTGTATCTGCAAGGATTTTGAGGGAGGAATTTTGACCTTCATATCAAAACGTCTCCCTCCACTGTGGGTATCCTTGGCAAGTGTATCGTCAACGTTTTTCCCTTATCTTTCATCAACGTCCTCAACACTGCATAGAGGAGGCTTCTATAATCCCCCCCTTTTATTATATGAAAGGTGAAATTTCATACAACAATATGTACAATAGACATTAAGCAGAACAGGTAGCATAAAACAAGCAATCAATAATCAACATATATAGGTTCCTATTTAGTCACATATCAACAGTTCATCATGTTTCTTCCCCGTTTTTCCTTTCATGTGCAAAAGAAAGTAAGGAGCAAAATTTTTGGAAAAAGCGTCAGAAAAAAAGTTTTACAGAAAAAACAATAATTATATAGCAACCAGAGTATAATTAAGTGGGGGGAAGGGGCATCAGTAGGGCTGATAGAGGGAACCTTCTTCGAGGGAATAGATGGATTGGGGTTAGCAGGAGTAGTGGAGGTTAGAGTGGTGGGTGTAGTGATAATGGTGTCATGCAACTTGACGGTGTCCTTGAGAGACTCGGCAACGACCTTGATCTCTACCACAGAGTCTACCAACACAATGTTAGTGTCCTTAAGGGATCTAGAGCCGGAGGTCCTGGTTATTTGTCATAAGCTTGTTAATATGCTTTTGCAATCCTTTAGTGGCGTCCTTGGCAGTAGTATTGGAGGAGGAGACTTGAGCTTAATACACTTCATCAGAATGAATCCAAGAACTATCAAGTTGTGCCTTATACTCGAGAGCTTGAGAGTGGACAGATTAATGGTAGGGACAGAGATGGGAAATTTATCAAAATCAAGAATGAGAACCTGGAAGACCTTGAAGAGTTTTTAAGGAGGTTGCAGTAGCGCAAGGGGTCAGATTAGCTGTTGGTAGCCTTGACGGTGTACTGAATGATGATTTCTAGTCCCCCAAATCAGGGAGTTTTTCGTCTAGGGGATTGAAGAGCAGGGAGGCAGAGACTTTGTTGATGGTTTTCTTGCACGTCCCCTAGAGCGAGAATGGTACGAACGAGGATGTAGTAGAGAAACATGTCCACAGAAAGGAGGCTAGTGTAGTGAGGTTGTTTGTTGGAAGAAGGACACCCAAATTTGGCAAGAAGGTCTTGGCAGAGATCGACACCAATTTGTGGGGATTTAGGGAAGTCTATGGTGAGGTTGAGGACCTTTCAGTGAGAGGAGTGAGGTAGATTTGACGACAGAGAACAAAAGGTTTGAATTGGGGTTTGGTGGCGTTGGAGGTAAAGTACTAAAGATTGGAATACAAGAGGTGAACGAGTTTGGGGTAGAAAAGGTTGTCACAGTTAAAGAACCCTTGGCACCCTGGAGATTCTAGGGTGGAGAGAGGAAGGAGAAGTTTGTATTTTGGAGGTTTTACAGGTTGACATGCTCGCATGAGAGGAGGCTGTTGAACTAAAAATTTTGATGATTTCTAAATGTCGTCAAAGTAATAATTTGCTCTACTAATAAGATAAAAGATTTTGGATTCAAACCACCTAAATATATATGGGTTGAATTTGATCATTAATCATCCCAATATAAATACAACCAAGGAAAATGGCCCTTTTGGAAATGTCTTCGGTTGTGTTTATTCGCAAAGGAAACAAAAAAATACAGCTAAACCGAATTTGCATGATCCCATTGATTGATTTAAAAATAAATAAAATCACCTAATGGATATTTAGGTCCGTCTAAGTGAGCAGCTTCAATTAACCATTCTTTTTATTTTATTTTTTTGCGTCTGCCATATTATTGCTAGTAGAGAAAAAATAATGAATGCAAATGGATGATGGCTTCCGCCAGTTAAAAGCCAAGCCCCCCACGTATCCTATTTTATTGTTGTCTTAGGGTTGAATTAAGGGGAAGTTAACCGCATTGTTGCTTCTCTATATAAAGGAAGGCAAGACAAGTTACAAAGGGGTTGGCTTTCGGTGGGTGAAAACAAAACATTTCAGGCCTAAGAAACTTGGGAAGCGAAGAAGATCCGACAGAGCACTTGCAACCAGGAGAAGACAACAACACAAAGGTATCAAACCTGAGTTTCTCAAATGGTTATTGTTCACCTTGGATTACCTTCATTCTTCTAAAAGCTTCAACCTTCTGTTAAACGCAAGAAAGTGTATCTTTCCATGGAGTTAAGCCAACCACAAGTCTGAATGTTTCCGGGAACTCATCATCAAATCTGGGTCCTAAATACGGAATCATACCAGACGCGCAAACCAAACCCCGACTCCACATTGGCGTGAGCCTTGCACTCACAACCTAAGTCCCGATCTTGCTGAGTCACAAATACATGGATTCTTAGGAATCCCGGGTCCCTCAGGACCCACTAAATCTGGATTCTTAAGAATCCCAGTCCCTAAGGACCCATGAAAATTGGATTCGTGAGGATCTCGGTCCCTAACGACCCATAAAAAAATTAGATCCTTAGGGATCCCCGGGTCTGTAAAGACCCATCGTGATTCTAGTTCTTGCAAGAGCTACTACAATTTTGGGTTTTGACACCTCGATTCTGCTGAAGCTACCATATCATGCACAAGCTGTAATATTTTAGTTTGCAGAACCTGTAACATTTTGGTTTATAAAATGTAAGAAACGAACCTATGTTGTTGTCTTGGTAAATATGGCAGCAAAGAGCAAATTTGTTATGTCCCTGGATTTATTTTTCCAAAGACCAAGAAATCAAGTCTTGGCCGAACAAAGTACGCATTAATTGAAATGAATGTGTACTTTTGTGGTGCAATTCTCTAATACCAAGGAAAAGAGTGTGTGTCTTCAAATTATAAACTCTGTGATAATAGCAAAACAATGTCATACCAATTGAAGATGTACGTGTCCATTAATACTAGTGCCCAGTGGATGTGGATACTAATTCGGGTAAAGTCATAATTGAATTGGACACGTAGCCAAATTATGTATATTCACATATTTTGGTACACATATATGATGACAAATTGATACAAATAGAAAAATTATTTAGAACTACGTTGACTTGATCCCTTAAAATTAAGGGTACGTAGGAGACTCGATATTAAATTTTCGGGTTCAGTCACAAATCCAAAAACTACTAAATTAAATTTTTGGGTTGATATTTGAGTCCTTTTATTTTTGTGAAAGACGAATAAAACATGATCAGGTTACGTGTCGTGAGCCAAATGACCCAAGCTCCACAAAAATGTCAACCGACCTTGTCAAATTCTCAAATCTTCCAAGCGGTCCAAATTCGAGCCAAATAAAATACTCAAGCTCACAAAAACCCCCCGCTCTCACAAAAAAACCCAAAATGTCTATTTTTGACCCTATGTTACGTATTATATGTGACAAAAACAGATAAATAGGTAATCCGTTCAAACATACAGGTTGGTATGTCAAATAGCCAAGTCCACCAAATGGACCAAAAACCAAACCCATTACAAAAGTCTAACCTTGCAAATATTTTCCCCCATTTGTTAAAATGGCCAAGTTTCAAGCTTCTTACAATTTACAGTTACGAAGTGTTTTCCTGTAACCAAAACGAGTCAACTCAGACACAGGTTTTTCCTATTGTATTTTAGGTCCCTTAAATGGACCAAACTCGAGCCAAACACAAAGTCCAAGCTCTCAATTTTGTCCCACCGTCCTAAAAGCGCTAAATTCAAAATCTAACGACTCCTGGTTACATGATACATTTTTCTCGTAACCTGAAACTAGCCAAATGCAAGTTCCACGAAATGATCCATTCAACCTTTCAAGTCCGTCAAAGGGACCAAATCCGAGCCAAACACAAATCCTAGCTCACAAAAATTCCCCCCTCTTTCCCTAAATGCCAATACGGTTACATAATATATCACATTGTAACCGAAACAGGTTAAATCCATACTCCACAAACTTATACCTTCCCAATCCCATGTCCATCAAATGGACTAAACTTCATCCAAATAAAAAGTTCCAAGCTCATAAATTTTCGTTCGAATTTTTATTCGAGCTGTAGACTCAAACGGGTCCAGAACTATGTCGATTTGATCTCAATTAGAGTACGTAGGAAGCCCGTAACAAGTACATATACTAGGGGTGCAATCGACAAGTCAAATCAAATCATCCGACCCCATGAAGGACTAAGTCAGAAAATAATAGAAATTACGGAATGGCTATAATATTAATATGGCCAATGTATTTCGTAACAAATTCAAGTCCCCGCCTCGGCTATTTATTTAGCCGAACAAATAACAAAAATGGGTCAAAAATAATGGTTATTAATTTAACCTAAATCAAACCCAAATAAACATCAAAATTTCCCAAACAAACTACGATCGGTTTGATCCCCTTTAAAAGGGTACGTAGGCAGCTCACAATAAATAGTGAGTGCAACCCGAATTCCAAATTAAATCAAATTTTCCCCCTAACATGCACATGAAGAATGTGTACGGGTAGTACCCTTCCTAGAAGGTGCCTATCCGGCCACTATCTGATGCAATTAAGTTAGGGGTTAGACATAAAGCTGATTTAAATTTACCTCAACTAAAATAAAACAAAAGAAGGAAAGACAGTTAAACAAGGCGAGTCGGAATCAAAAGTTGGTCTCCCAAATGGGGACGTAATTAAGGAGGTCCATCCTCTTGAATAGGGTTGTACTCATAGAAAATAATAAACCGATATATACAAAAATATGTCGGGAGATTGTGTGGGCAATTTATTTAGTTTTATTTTATGTTCTTAAATTTTTTGCTCAACATAATTTTTGGCACGCTTGGTGAGACCCTATTTTCCTTTTCATCTCCGATTTACTTTGTTATAACTTATACATGTTTTTTTTTTGCTTCCTTTCTTTTGTGTTTGTTATGTTTGTTTTGCAGGAAAAATGGCACGCAAGGTGACAATCAACTTTGAGGAGCTCTCTCTCACCGTGGTAGTGAAGCACAGAGTGATAAAGACCAAGCGAGACGCTCAAATGATCATAACCGTGGGAGCTCGATCTCTACTAATGGAATTCCCACTCTCAAATGTGTTGGACACGTTGAGGGGCCTTGAAAAGGCAGTTAGGCCCGCCCCTGACACCAACCCCCCGTTACCAAGAAGGCGATCAAGAACATCAGGCGCAATAAGCGCCGGAGCGACAAGCGTCGTGCGAAGTCTAACGCACCTCGACTAGCTCCGTCACCAGCCTTGGATTTGGCCAAGGCAACTTTAAAGAAGGCCTCTCAACAGGGGGCATCACCTAGGACACACCCCATAAGGGTCGAGCCATCTTATCAAGCACCTGTTCCCCGTTCGATGCAAATTCCGATACGGAGGGAGGCCCTGTTAAGGGACATTCCGACAATTCAATTTCAAGCCACAAGCTTACCTAGGTAAGTTAGGATGCCCGCGCCAGTTCGAAGACAATCCAAGGTCTACACACCATCTCAAAAGAAGGCGTGGGTCCCAAAACAGGGGGCATGGTCGAGAAACCAACCTCCTTCTTCAATAAAAAACAAGGATCTCCCTGTTCCTTTCGGGGAAGGGACCTCGGGAGTCAAGAAAGCTACTAAGACACACCAAGTGAAGAAGATCTTCATCGGAAGTATACCTATCAACATCCCTATAACAGAGGATCCTCCTGTGGCCCAAGCAACGATGACGTTATATACGGAAGAGAAGGTCCCTATCAAAACCCCAAAGGTGAAGTTCATTAAGCCGTTAAGGTCAAACGCCTCAAAAAGGGTGCTAAGGCTTTTGTTGGCCAAGGAAGCCGCCATAACCCAACCTCAAGTTTCTACAAAAGGAAAGGTGGCAGCTTCAAAATGTCAATGTGATTCGAACACCAAAAGTCTCGAATCGCAAGACAACAGCGACCCGATTACAAGATTAAGGGTCAAAGTTATAACCCATGTCGTGGCAAACTCTCTACCTCCTACCATTTCCATCAATCGAGATGATGAAGAGAAGTTCGAGGAAGGGGGAGAGGATATAAGCCTTACCGGTAATGGATTAAGGACTCTTTTCCAAGAAGAGCAAACTTATGTCGTCAACTCACAAGGTACAAATACCCAGGACGACGAATCACTAAACATGTCCGTTCTCATCACCAGTACTCCTTCTCTTGAAGAGAAAATACAAGAGCTTCAAAGGAAGCTCGAAGAAAAGGAGGCTAAAAACGCCACCCTTACCGCCCAACTTCGGGAAAACGAGGAGAAGGAAAAAGAGGACAGTAGTAGCAGCATAGTTATTACTCCGCAAGAAATAAAGGAGGTAATAGCTCAAGGAATACAAGAGTACCAAGTGGCTATGAAGGCCCCTATTTTGGGATATAGAAACCCATATCCAAGTCACTATGACTCGATTCCTTTCCCAAAAGGCTATCTAAAGCCAAACTTTGAGAAAAGTGATGGCATTAAGGGTTCACCGCATGAACACTTGGCTCACTTCTACTCCGCAAATGGAGAAACTGCACTCAAGGATGCCCTAATAATCAGGCAGTTTGTGCAATCGATTAAAGGACCGGCCTTTACATGGTACACTCAACTCCAACCTGAGTCCATCCATACATGGGACGATTTTCAAAGAGAGTTTTTAGCTCAGTTTGTGAGCTCGAAGCGGACGATCTCAATAATAGATCTCACTGAAGAGAGCCAAAGGCCAGATGAGTCCGTAAATGATTTCGTCACACGATGGAGAAGTTTAAGTCTACAATGCCCTGAAAAGCTAAGTGAACAGTCAGCGGTACAAATCTGTGCTAGCAATTTGCTTCCAGCGATCGCCACATTTGTTGCCACTACTGAACCTCAAAGTTTTGACGCTCTTATGTCAAAGGCATGCAATGTAGAAAGACACATGAACAATTTGAGGTTAAGTGATAAGGCCCATGCGTGGTCACTAAAGTCTTTCTTAAGGGTGCTCTCAAACCTTGATGGAGAAGTGGCTTATTCATAATTTAACAGCAAATTTGTGAGGAAACTTTACTTGAAGTTGGTGAATGTTGACTTCAAGTGAACTACAGAAGTCTTGATCCCTCATAAAAAGGGTACGTAGGCAATCTGGCCTAAACGCCGGACCTAACCACAAAAACAAAAAAAATTCCCTTCCCCCTTGAAAAAATAACAGGGGTCAAAATATACCTCCTCATTATTAGGAATAATGTAAAAAGGAGAGTAAATTACATTTATCCTACCTGACATTTGTGGTAATAATTTTTGCACACCCGACATTTGTAAAATAATTTTCACCTTACCTGACATTAAGTGAAAGTGATTTTTAGCGTTAAAATCTTGTCACTTCTCATCGGAAATGAGGAAATACAATAATGCCCCTGATAAGTGTATTTTATATATATGTGATCTAGGGTTATTTAGAGTCAATTTGAGTGATTATTGATATGAATGTATTATTTCTATACTCGAATTCTCTATTTTATGCTTGGTTGGAGTTTGGTATAGTTGTGTGGGAAATTGATGTTAAAGTGAAGAAATCAAGCTCAAAACCAAGTCAAAGGAGCCCAAGTAGATCACAAATCAAAAGAGAGATCCATCCCAAGGCCCAAATATTGGCCCAAAAAGGCATTGGATGCCGCCTGGCAGCAACACGGGTGTAAAAGGACTCAACACCAGTCGTTTCAGCCTCCAGAAAGTCCAGAATCCAACTCCAGTGAGCAACACGGTCCGTGTCCAGTCAACACGACCCGTGTTGACTTTGACACGGTCCGTGTTGACTTGTATCGACCCGTGTTGATCCTGATTAATGCGGAAATGGCGTTTCGGCTTCATTTTAATGCTATATAATTGTTACCCGGCTGTTTTGACTGGCATTCAATCTGATCCATCATCATCTTCATCATATTCATCCATCCTTTAGTCCTTACTTCCATCCACATTCATCCATTGTGAAGAGGGAGAGTGCATTGGAGTTTGAAGATTATCTTGCAAGAATCCATTGAAGTGGAGGAGCAAAAGTCCCCATTGATCACCAATCAAGCAAGGATTGATTCAACACTTGGTTTATTCCTCCTTCTTTAGATTTCCATGCATTTTAGTATAGAATTTCACATATTTAGTGAATCGAACATGAGTAGTGAGTAGTTTTCATAAGTTTAGGGGATAAACCCTTATTAGTTTCTCTTATGAATTGAATTTTGTTGGATTGAACAAGTTTGTTAATCTAGTTTGAATGCATTTTATTTAACCTTTGATCATGTATGTCATTGTTTTTGACTGGCCATCAAGAATATGGAATTAGATTGTTGAGTGAAGTACCGAATGGAGAAATTCGATAATCGGAACCCTTAGGATTAAACTAGTTATGAAGTGAACTAGACATAGAAGACTTTATAATTAGGGGTCATTGGATAATTAGATATTTAACCTTGATTAAAATAACCACGAAAGTAGGTGATTGGTTTGTCTTGGCAATTCGCTCTAGTGGCAAAATCTCATTGCGAAGTAATTTATGCGATTACCGACCCTAAAATGTACCAAATTAGTGACATACATGTTCAATCTACTTGTTTGATTAATATAGTGACTTAGGTTTTATCCCTTGAACGTCTTTTTATCTTGATAAATCCAAGTAAATTCTGTGAATATTTGTTTGTTTGCTTTGAGTAGTGAATAGAAATAGAATTAGTTGTCTCAAACAAAAACCCGATCGGCTTAGCAATCAATTAGGAGGCTAGTTCAGTGCGTTGAAAGGAAAAGTCCCTATGGAAACGACCTTGATTCATGCTACAATTTTCACCCGTGCACTTGTGGCCTATCAAGTTTTTTGCGCCGTTGTCGGGGACTTTGTCCCTAGCCAGCAATTGAATGAATACCCTAAGGTTGCCTAAGTCATTTATTTTCTATTTTGATTTTCCTTGGTTTTTTTGTTTTTGTCTTGCCAGGTTTACTCTACGTGCATGCGAAAAGCTCCACTCTTTGAGTTTGATCCTGAAATCGAAAGAACTTTTCGCTCCAGGCAGAAGAAGCAAAAGTTAGAGCACGCCCGGAGAAAGCAAGAAGAAAACTCCAAGCGAAAGAACGCCATGTCTGGTGGCGGTGGCGGTGGCGAGCCTAGAGTCACGCTTGGCTCTTATGTGATGCCCAACGTCACAAATCAACCCTCCGCCATAAATCCTCCAAATGTGGACTCTAATGATTTCGAGTTGAGGAGTTCACTCATCAATTTGGTGAAGGCCAACCCATTCCATGGCCTTCCCAATGAAGATCCAAACCGGCACCTTCGGCTCTTCAACCAAGCATGTGAGACTTTTAAGGCAAATGGTGCAACGCCCGATGCAATCAAGCTGCGATTGTTTCCCTTCTCACTTGAAGGGAAGGCGTGGGAGTGGATGGACTCTCTTCCATCAAGCTCCGCTATCACCACTTTTGACCAACTTGCTAGCGTATTCTTGACGAAGTACTTTCCTCCTAGCAAGTTGACGAGCCTCCGGAATCAAATTTCAACATTTGTCCAAGAGCCGGATGAGTCCATCTATGAAGCATGGGAGAGGTTCAAGGACCTCTTAAGTCAATGCCCCCACCATGGTTTCGAACCATGGGTCCCGATACAAGCTTTCTACAACGGGGTGGGTGACAACTTGAGGGCCAACATCTTGGCGGCGGCGGGAGGCAACATCATGTCCAAAACAGTGGCGGAACTTCAGACTTTGATTGAGGAAATGGCGATCAATAGCTACCAGTGCTCAAAGCCCCGTTCCAAGAGGACGGGAGGTAAGTATGATGTTGATGCAATTTCTATGTTGAATGCTAAATTGGATGCCATGACTAAGAAGATGGATATGCTGAATGTGAATGCTCCTCCTCCCCAACCATGTGCGTCGTGTCAATCATATGAGCATGAGACCTTGAATTGTCCTAGTGGGTTGGTTAGCAATGAATCGACCGAAGTGGTTAACTACGTTGGTAAACCTTCTAATAGGCAAAACTTTGACCCTTTTTCCAATACTTACAATCCCGGTCTTAGGTTCCACCCAAACTTTTCTTACTGGAACAATAACCAAATGGGTCCACCCCAAGGGCAAAGACAAACCCAAGCACCTCCACCATAAGCTTTCCAAAAGCCTGACCTAGAGGCCATGATACAAGCTTTAATGTTGTCTCAACAACAACATCAACAACGGCAACTCGAGCATCAAAAGAGACAAGATGAGGTGATTAAGGCCTTAGCTATGAAAGTTGACCTTATGAGCGCCCACAATCGAATGCTTGAGAACCAAATTGCTATTCAAGCTAGTACCTCCACCCCTCCTCCGGGATCACTTCCCGGACAGCCCATTCCCAACCTTAATGCCCAATGCAATGCCATTATTTTAAGGAGTGGGACACAATATGAGGGACCTAGCTTGCCAAATGCTAAGCATGGGGGGGTTGAGGTTGAGAAAAAGGTTGAGAAGCCTAGAGAGAAAGTTGATGAGAGTGAGCCTTCAGAAGAGAACACCGAAACCCGACCTTCATCTCCCTCTAGAGTTTACAAACCACCGTCACCTTTTCCTCAAAGATATGCTAAGGCTAAATTCGATGCAAAATTCGGCAAGTTCTTTAATATGTTAAAGCAATTGAATGTGAATGTGCCGTTTTTGGATGCTTTATCTCAAATGCCTTTGTATGCAAAGTTTTTGAAAGAAATCCTCTCTAAAAAGAGGAAAATTGATGAAATTGAGGAAGTTGCATTGACTGAAGAGTGTAGTTCCGTGGTTCTTAACAAGCTGACTCCTAAGCTTAAGGACCCGGGAAGCTTTAATATCCCATGTGGCCTAGGTAGTTTAACCATTGACCGAGCTTTGTGTGATGTGGGCTCTAGTGTTAGCTTAATGCCCTATTCTTCGTATGAACGGTTGAACCTAGGAGAGTTGAGACCAACCACTATGTCATTGCAAATGGCGGATCGTTCCATCAAGTACCCTAGGGGTATTTTGGAGGACTTTCCCCTTAAGGTGGGTGATTGTTATGTGCCGATTGATTTTGTCATCCTTGATATGCCCGAGGATTCCCATACCCAAATCATTCTGGGGAGACCTTTTCTTGCTACCGTAGGGTGTGTCATTGATGTACAATGTGGGAAGATGAAGTTTAGGATAGGGGAACATGAACTAGAATTTGACTTATTCCGTGATGTCTTGCCACGGGAAATTTCCCCTTGTTTTGGTGTTGATGTGCTATGTGAAAAGGATGAGCATGTTGATGGTTTGGTTTGTGAGACTCATGATGATTGTGTGCGTGGTGTTGACGGTGAAAACCTTGAGAAATCTCATGATAATTTTGTTGAAAATTCTTGTGGTTTATTTATTGATAAAGGCCATGAACTTGGCGATGCAAGGGTGGGGATAAAAGAAGTTTTGCCCCCATCTAACATCATCAAGAAAGTGCCTTAAACTTTTGACAAGGGTGCTTTCAATGAGATTTTCAGGTTTGATGATGGAGATCCCTCCATTTATGAAGGAGGTGATGAGTTTGACCCAAGTTGTAGGGTCAATTTGAAGATGATTAGAGGTACTTTACAAGATGGAACTCCTAAAGCCATTGGCTATGGAGTTATGGATTATTCATTGGGTTAAGAAGTACCTTGTCTAGCTTAGGACATTAAACAAGCGCTTCTTGGGAGGCAACCCAAGCTTTTTCGGTATTGTTTTCATTTTTTGGATTTTCTAGAATTTTTCCTCATTTTTCTTCTTTTTATTTTGATTTTTCTTTGATTTATTTTAATTTTTCTAGAATTTTTAGGATTTTTCTTTGATTTATTTTGATTTTTCTAGGACTTTCTAGGGTTTTTATTTTATTTATTTTTATTTTTTTTATATTTTTCTTTTTGAGGTATTAGTTTTAGGGAAATATATATAAAAAAAATAAATCTGAAAATTTGAAAAGAAAAAAAAAAGAGGAGAGGAAAAAAATAGAGTTTGAAAGAAAAAAAAGAGATTGAGAGTGAGTGAAAAAAAAGAAGAAGATAATAATAGAGAAAGAAGAAGAAAAAAATGAAAAAAAAAACATGAGAGTGTGACTGAAAAAGAAAGGAAAGATAAAAAAAAGGGGAGGAGCTGTTGTGAGGATTCGATCCCGAGTTCAATAGGCGAAGAACAAGTCCAACACGGATCGTGCTGACCCAAGCACGACCCGTGTTGCGTTCCAGAGAGTTAAATTTAGTGAACACGGGTCAACACGGACCGTGTTAGCTTAACACGATCCGTGTTGGACCCCGTCCTCAGGTAACACGGGGTTTCACCCGTTTTGAAGGCCTTTCTTTTCATTTTTTTTTATGTTCGTCCGTTTTGGCCCCCTTATACCCGTGTAACCCTACTTACTCCTTCCACCCTCACTCACTCATTCTCTTTCTTCCTCTATCTCCCTGTCAAGAGCTCTAAACTCCATAGCCATTCTTTCTCCCTCTCCACTCTTTTTGCTCTAATTCCCTCAATTCTCACCCAAATCACTCCATTTTTCTTCCATTCTTCATATTTCTCTTTCCTCTTTCAGATCCCACCAATTTCATCCTCATTCCTTTCACTCCATTTTTCACCTTCATTACCAAAAACCTCCATTTTCACCCACATTCAAGCTCTTTTCTCCTCTTCAAGTGTACAAGGTTTGATTTTTCTAATTATTTGTTTTTATTTATTTTCGTTTTTAATTTTAGTTTTGGTAAAAATAATGTATAATGTGTATCTGTTTATATTTAACTTTCACTCTGAATTTATTTTTCTGATTTTCGTTTTTCTTTTTTTTAGTGTTTTGTTTTGTTTTTGTTTTTGTTATAGTTGATTTTAGTTAGTTTACTCAGATTAGCTAAGTTTTCTCTGTTTTAGTTTTATTTAGGGTTTAATTTAGTTATTTTCTTAACTTAAGTTAGTTGTTTAACTTAGTATTAGTTTAATTTAGCTCGTGTTTTCTGATTTTAGTTTACTTTAGTTGTTCATGTCTTAATTTAGTTTAGAATACCTTGGTTTAGTCTCTAATTTGGGGTTTTAGGTGTCATTTAATGTTGTTTATGTATAAATGTTGGATTAGCAAGCATGTATAACTTGTTGTATCTTTGTATATGATCAGTAGCTAATAATTTAGCTTAGTTAGCTTCTTTTAATATTAGTTTAGCATAGTATGAGTCTTTAGTTCATTGGATATAGTCTCGCTTTAGTTTAATTCATAGTGTTTTAGAGTTTAAAGGTCTTAGAGAACTTTGAATTTAACTTGATTTGAGTCTTATGTACATAAGTTTACGATTAGTTTAGGTCTTAAGTTTCATAATTTTGCTTAGTTTTTCTTTGTTACCTTTTATATATTACTAACTTTTTAGCTTGTATATTTTGTATCAAAGATGGTTAGGACTTCGCGTGGTGAGGAGCAAGCTTCGAAGCGGCGCAAGGGGGACAATGGTGACAAAGGCAAAAACAAAGCGGGCTCATCTTCTAGGCAAACGCGAGGTAATAACCCTTTTAATTTCGAAGGTGTTCAATTTGAGTGTTACCTTGCTTTATCTAAGCGTCCTATACTCCCTACTCGTTACATGAATGAGCCATTTTTACAAACCACTGGCATGCTAGATGATGTAGAATGGCTTTTGAATAGAAAAGGGATGTTAGATTTCGCGAGGATGAGAGAGCCGACCTATCGGAACCTTACCTTAAAGGTGCTTAGCACCTTTGATGTGAATCTTAGAACACAAGAGGGTAGGATTACCTTTAGGATAGATGAAGAGGAATATCACTTGACTCTCGCCCAATTTGCTCAAATCTTTCGTTTGCCAATTGTCCAAGGTGTCGCCACACGAGATGTGCCCCCTTTAGCTGAATGGAACGCCAATGAATTTTGGCAGTTCACCACAACTAGGAATGACTACCACCCGAGTAGGTCTAAGTGCACGCACATACGGAACCCCGTGTTCTGTTACACGCAGCGCATCCTTGCTTGTGGGTTATTTGGTAGGGGGGATAGTATGAATGTTGCGGCTCAAGCTGAATTTTATACGGTATGGGGTATGTATTACACACGACCCGAGGTTAACCCTGTCGCTCTTTTTGCAACACATTTAGCCCGCATCACATCTCACACAAAAGGTGATATCGTTATTGGTGGGTTACTCACGGTTTTGGCTAGGCACTTTGGTTGGGATCTAGCTCGTCACGAGCGGGATAGGGTAGAGGGCCCAATGACCTTAGATGGTAGGGCTATTAGAGACATGAAAATGTGCAAGTTAAGAGGGGAAGACGTTTGGTGGGTGTACCCTAACAATGAGTTGATGAGGCTTCCTCATCCGAACCTTACCATTCAAGAGCTCCCGAATATTTTTTTCCTTCCTAACGCACCCATTCCGCAACCTCACCCTATTCCCGACCAAGTTCCTTCGCCTCCTAATCACGAGGGTGGCGGGGATGATGAAGAAGGTCCCGCCGCCGCTTTTGATTTCCAAGATAGTTTTAATTCTTTGCGTGCGGACCATGCCTCCCTTAGAACCTATTGCGAAAATGAGTTTGGTTATTTTCGAACCACTTCGGACCAAATTTTACAAAACCAAACTCGTATTTTTGAGAGGCTAGACCTTCTTGACCAAGCTAACGCCTCCCAAGCTGCCGAACAAGCACGCATGCTCGAGATGATGTAAGCGATGCGCGATTGGCAGTTGAACTACCCTCACCAATATCCTTACCCACCTCCTCCACCACCACCGCAGTGATTGTCCTATTTTTCCCCTTTTGTGCTCGTTTCTTCTTGTTTTATGCATTGAGGAAAATGCTTTGTCCAAGCATGGGGGATTAATTTGAAATTTGTGTATATGATTTTTCTTTAGTTTAATTTAGTTTTTCTTTTGTTTCTTTAGTTTTTCTTTAGTTTAGTTTAGTTTCTCTTTTTGATTTTTCTAATTTTTAGCTATCATTTGTAAATATTTTGCATTTACATAGAATTGCATTAGTTAGTATCATATTAGATTTTATTTTCTTTCTTTTTCTTAGTTTTTAGTTTCTTATTTTCTAGTTTTTCATTTGACTTTTGATTTTTAGTTTTTTTAAAAAACAAAAACAAAAAAAAAAATCAGAAAAATTTCAGAAATTTAAAAAAAAAATTTGAAAAAGAAGAAAAGGAAAAAATAGATTAAGATAGGATTAGTGAATAAAATTCTCCGGTGATGAATTAAAGCTAGATAAGTTTTATTTTTATTTGATTTAGTCTTTCATAGCCATTTTGTGAATTAAAGTTTTGAAAAGAGTTGTTAAAAAATTGGAAGTTTAGAATAGTACTTTGATAGTGAAGATTGATTGCCCTTTTGAGATCTTTTGGAATGAGTTTAGCACATATACATCTACTTGAGCTAGGTTTATTTGAGAGCCTTTACCTGTGAGACCACAAAGCCTTAAATGACTCATCATTTTTATTAGTCTCATTTCCATGTGTGACTCATCCTTAGTTTTCATTCTCTAGAACTTGCTTTGTATCTCTTTGAAACTGCATTTTTCCTTGTGCTTTGATAATATGATAGAGGCATTCTTGTACATATTTCAGCTACAAAGCCAAATAGCCACCCTTTTCATGTGAATTGTCCGCTTTTAACCCTCTTTTAGCCTTGTATCACTCTTTCTGTTTGATTACCTACATTTTTAGCCACGGCCGTATATATAACTTCCTATCCTTAAGCCATTGCTTGGAGTGTTAGAGTGTAAAAGTTGGGTTGATTTTGGTGTATTTGTGGTTTGGTCTTGTTGGGGATGTTATGAAGTTGAAATATTTTGAGATTGCTCCCCATTGTAGCTTGATATGGGTTGCATTGGAATTGCCTATTTAGTGTCTATATATTTGAGTTTGAATTGAAATTGAAAAAAAAGTGAAAAAAGCAAAAAGAGAAAAAAATGAAAATGACAAAAATCAGAAAAAAAGAAAAAAAAAAGAAAAAAAATGTGTTTAGTAGTTTGATAGTCTATTTTTCTTTGAGTTGAGGCAATTTCCACATGATTATGGGATGCATTGATATGTATATAAGGTGTGAGTGTTCTTATTTGAATAATTTGGTGAGGTTTATGCTCCAAGTATTGGCTCTTAGCTCCACTTTCCAAAATTTATTTCCACTCCTTACCCTTAACCTTAGCCCTATTACAACCCTTTTAAAAATCCTCTTGATTGTCATTGTGCATTGCATTTTAGCGGTAGAGAATTGAGATTATTTGCAAGCTTATGGTAGAATGTTGCTTTGTGATTGAGTATTGAGTGCACCTTCATTGAATTTTATTTTTCAAACACATGAGAGGAGTGTTTCCACATTCCCTAAAGTGAGGTTGCTCTCAATTACCTAGTTTCATCCGTTATTGTGTGCTTGCTTGTTTCATTTGTGATTAGGAGGGTGATTAGTTTGATCTTGATAGGTATGGTTCTTGTAATTCTTTTTATGTTTTCATTTTCTCTTGTATATAAACTTTCATTCCTACTCGGTCTATGTTTGATTAAGTTGAATTAATTAAAAGTCTTATCGATGCTTTCCTGAGGAGATTTGTAAATAAATTTTTCAATTTTACTTTGAAATTTTTTCTTTTTGACTTGAGTCATTTTGTCCCGTTTATTTGTTATTTTTGTTATTTTCTTTGTTTTCTATTTTATTAGTGAGTTTAGCCTTGCTTAGGGACAAGCAAGGTGTAAGCATGGGGGGATTTGATAACTGTATTTTATCTATATGTGATCTAGGGTTATTTAGAGTCAATTTGAGTGATTATTGATATGAATGTATTATTTTTACACTCGAATTCTCTATTTTATGCTTGGTTGGAGTTTGGTATAGTTGTGTAGGAAATTGATGTTAAAGTGAAGAAATCAAGCTCAAAACCAAGTCAAAGGAGCCCAAGTAGATCACAAATCAAAAGAGAGATCCATCCCAAGGCCCAAATATTGGCCCAAAAAGGCATTGGATGTCGCCTGGCAGCAACACGGGTGTAAAAGGACTCAACACCAGTCGTTTCAGCCTCCAGAAAGTCCAGAATCCAACTCCAGTGAGCAACACGGTCCGTGTCCAGTCAATACGACCCGTGTTGACTTTGACACGGTCCGTGTTGACTTGTATCGACCCGTATTGATCCTGATTAATGCGGAAATGGAGTTTCGGCTTCATTTTAATGCTATATAATTGCTACCCGGCTATTTTGACTGGCATTCAATCTAATCCATCATCATCTTCATCATATTCATCCATCATTTAGTCCTTACTTCCATCCACATTCATCCATTGTGAAGAGGGAGAGTGCATTGGAGTTTGAAGATTATCTTGCAAGAATCCATTGAAGTGGAGGAGCAAAAGTCCCCATTGATCACCAATCAAGCAAGGATTGATTCAACACTTGGTTTATTCCTCCTTCTTTAGATTTCCATGCATTTTAGTATAGAATTTCATATGTTTAGTGAATCGAACATGAGTAGTGAGTAGTTTTCATAAGTTTAGGGGTAAACCCTTATTAGTTTCTCTTATGAATTGAGTTTTGTTGGATTGAACAAGTTTGTTAATCTAGTTTGAATGCATTTTATTTAACCTTTGATCATGTGCATTTTATTTAACCTTTGATCATGTATGTCATTGTTTTTGACTGGCCATCAAGAATATGGAATTAGATTGTTGAGTGAAGTACCGAATAGAGAAATTCGAAAATCGGAACCCTTAGGATTAAACTAGTTATGAAGTGAACTAGACATAGAAGACTTTATAATTAGGGGTCATTGGATAATTAGATATTTAACCTTGATTAAAATAACCACGAAAGTAGGTGATTGGTTTGTCTTGGCAATTCGCTCTAGTGGCAAAATCTCATTGCGAAGTAATTTATGCGATTATCGACCCTAAAATGTACCAAATTAGTGACATCCATGTTCAATCTACTTGTTTGATTCATAGAGTGACTTAGGTTTTATCCCCTGAACGTCTTTTTATCTTGATAAATCCAAGTAAATTCTGTGAATATTTGTTTGCTTGCTTTGAGTAGTGAATAGAAATAGAATTAGTTGTCTCAAACAAAAACCCGATCGGCTTAGCAATCAATCAGGAGGCTAGTTCAGTGCGTTGAAAAGAAAAGTCCCTATGGGAACGACCTTGATTCATGCTACAATTTCACCCGTGCACTTGCGGCCTATCAACCCCTATATAACTATGTGAATGTATCATGTTGTCCATTAATATTTAGAAGGAAATTACTTAAATGATCCTTTCATTGTTTTATTTGTGATGAGAAATGATCAGATTTCGCCACTAAAAATCACTTTCACTTAATGTCAGGTAGGGTGAAAATTATTTCCCAAATGTCGGGTGTGCCAAAATTGATACCGCAAATGTCAGTTAGGGTAAATGTAATTTACTCGTAAAAATGAGGAGTAAAATAAATCTTTTTCCTGTCATGAAAATATTACAAAGCAATAAAATGCATAGTTTGTATGAAACGATCTTACTATGCTTCGCTTTGTTCCATGACGGACAATTTTCACATAACTATGGCTTGTCAAATGAAACAAAGCCTAATTACTTGCCCGAAAGTTAGCATATGATGTCGAGTGGAGACATGGACCCTTCCTAGAAGGTGACTTGTTTAAACTCTCTGATGTTATGAAACTTTTGGGAGATAATCATGTCCAAGCTCGATCAATATGGTGGTACAAAAATCATGTGCAACAAAAAGTGGGATTAGAGAAAAAGTTGTTCAACAAAAGATCGAATCTTGTACATGTTCTTGATAACTCACATGTACAATGTTCGGGGGACAACTGTTGAACTAAAATTTTTGATGATTTCTAAATGTCGTCAAAGTAATAATTTGCTCTACTAATAAGATAAAAGATTTTGGACTTATCAGTTCATAAAAAAGGATTCAAACCACCTAAATATATATAGGTTGAGTTTGATCATTAATCATCCCAATATAAATACAACCAAGGAAAATGGCCCTTTTAGAAATGTCTTCGGTTGTGTTTATTCGCAAAGGAAACAAAAAATACAGCTAAATCGAATTGGCATGATCCCATTGATTCATTTAAAAAAATAATAAAATCACCTAATGGATATTTAGGTCCGTCCAAGTGAGCAGCTTCAATTAACCATTCTTTCTATTTTATTTTTTTGCGTCTGCCATATTATTGCTAGTAGAGAAAAAATAATGAATGCAAATGGATGATGGCTTCCGCCAGTTAAAAGCCAAGCCCCCCACGTATCCTATTTTATTGTTGTCTTCCGGTTAAATTAAGGGGAAGTAAACCGCATTGTTGCTTGTCTATATAAAGGAAGGCAAGACAAGTTACAAAAAGGCTGACTTTCGGTGGGTGAAAACAAAAAATTTCAGGGCTAAGAAACTGAAGAGGTCCGGGTTCCATTCTCCACTCTGGTGATCTCTCCCAAGCGAGCCGCTTCGACAAACTCGAGCCTTGAGTTACAATTTCCGGTCACTTCTGGAATTGCGAGGCTAGTCTCGGCCATCCAATGGATGGGCCCTGGGGCTCTTTAGGGAGGCCTGCTTACAACACCGACCCCGGAGGCCTCGGGACCGGACCGGGCCGTCTCGAGACTAGAGAATAGGAGGTATCGGGGTGCGGGTGTTTAAACCCCCGGAAGCAATAAAATCAAAGTGCGAACTTAGTGTCTTGCAGCAAGGTGTCGCGACCACCCTCTCAGTGGGCCTGCTCGCCCGAGCCACTTCTTGGCTCGCCCGAGCCTAACTCCTGCCAGATTTGGTCGCGCACGCGATCATCCTCTCAGTGGGCCTGCTCGCCCGAGCCACTCCCTGGCTCGCCCGTGCCTAGCTCCTGCCAGATTTTTGTCGCGTACGCAACCATCCTCTCAGGTGGCCTGCTCGCCCGAGCCATCCCTTGGCTCGCCCGCACCTAGCTACTGCCAGGTTTTGTCGCGCACGCGACCTCCTTTGCCCAGCGACGAGTTGTTGCGGGCAGAAGGCCTGCTCGCCCGAGCCACCCCCTGGCTCGCCCGAGCCAACCTTTGGTGATGAACACGCTGTTTCGTTATTTTTGCTCTGTTTTAACTTAATTTCTGGTTTAGCATATATAGCTTGTTAGCACGTTTTTCCAGACACTTTTTGGCTGATTAATGAAATGCTAAAGCATTGCTAGGGTTTCTCCCTATTCTCTCAAAATCTTGCTTTACTTTATCCATTGTTCATGGCGGTGTTTGCAAGTCATCTCTTTATTGATCATTTGGTGGATTCTTCTTTTATGATGGTCATGGTGGGGTGTTAGGCTTTGGTGGTGGATTCTCCTTTATCCAAGGTCATATCCAATCCTTTTGGTGTCCAAGCTATTATTTGATTGTTGATTCACATCACTCAAGCTAGTCCATCAATCTCTCCCATCGCGCCACGCTCCATTTGGTATCAGAGCCCAAGGTTATTCATCTAGCTTGAGTTTTCCTTTGTTCTTGCTAGTTTATTCGCTATTGTTGGTTTTTTGGTATTTTGATTGAAATATTGGTGTTCCCCAACCCTTGTGACTCCAAGTGTGTTGGAGAAATTATTATTGCTATTGTGTTTGTTGATTTTGATGTATATCGGAGCTTGGAGGAAGAGTTGGAAAATTTGTGCCCACAAGGTGTTCGATAAAATGCCCAAGTGAGAAAAACACAAAGAACCCTTAACCAAACACAAGCCAACTACAAGAAAACCCCCAAACTCCACAAAATACCCCAAACACAATCCATCCCATACCTTTCCCTCGATATGGATGGTCACGATGATTCCGATCGAGAGGAACCTAGCCACCGAAGGAGTTTCCGAGTCCAAGGAATTGAGGACCGACTCGCCACGATGGACGAGAGGTTCACTTCTCTTGAGAATCATAACGCCAACATCGAGCGGACTCTTCTGGAGATTGCGGCACAAATGAGCAATCTGACGGTGCAACTTCAAGGTCAACCACAAGTTGAACGACGGAGGCGTACACAGAGCCCTATCCGTCCTCCTCCAAAATTTGAGTCGAGTGACGATGCTAGAGGCTCTCCACGACACCGAATTCGTCAGAATGTGCAAGATCCACCCCCTCATGACGACTTCCAGGACATTAAAGTTGACATCCCCGAATTCAACGGCTCCAACTGACCCGGATGACTACATCGAATTGATCCAACTGATGGATAGGATCGTCGAGAGCAAGGAGTATGATGATGAGAAGGCTTATAAGATCGCAAGCTTGAAACTCACCAGGGCCGCTTCACTTTGGTTTGAGAATATGAAGTTGCAACGGGCTCGTGAAGGGAAGGCGAAGATTTCCACTTGGAATCGGCTTAAGCAAGTGATGAATCGCCGCTTTTTACCAAACACTTACCGTCATGACGTTCTGAAGAAGGCATATGCCCTTACCCAAGGCAAACGAACCGTCGGGGAGTACATATCGGAATTCGAGCAACTTCTTATCAAAAGTGGCCTCCAGGAACCTGAAGATCAAACCATGATGCACTTTTTGAATGGCTTGGATCCCACCATCGCTAAAAGGGTCGAGATTCAACCTTACTATTCCCTAGATGAGTTGTGTAGCTTGGCCCTTCGGGTTGAACGACGTCGGAAAGAAAGGGCTCTCGCCAAACCGATTTCACGCAACTACTTTCCACCGTCAAACCGTCCTCCTCTTCAATCGGCCACACCCAAACCTAGTGAGACACCCAAGTTCCCTGCGACACCCCAAACTGATAAAGGAAATGGACTTGTTGTGGCGTCTCCTACGGGAACCACTCGTCTTGTGGAAGGGAAGAAATGCTTCAAGTGCCATGGATATGGCAACTTCCAGGCCAATTGCCCAAACCGACGGACCTTGACTCTCAAGGAGGTCGAGGACATTGACGAAGAATTGCAAGGAGCCCAGGATGAGCCTGAATTTGTTGTTGAGGATGCATACACTAGTGAAGAAGGGGAAACCGCGGCTGTTTCGAGTGACCAAGGAGGCGCTCTTGTCTTGAGTCGAGTTTTGCATCTTCAAAAAGCCCCTCTTGACAGAGCCCAGCGGGAGACTATATTCCAAACACGATGCTTAGTTGGGGGCAAGGTGTGCGAGCTCATCATCGACGGGGGAAGCTGTACTAATGTGGCCTCTACCTATGTGGTTGACAAACTGGGATTACCCCTATTGCCTCATCCCCGTCCCTATTCGCTGAAATGGCTCAATGACCATGAAGGCATTAAGGTAACCAATCGTGTCTTAGTGAATTTAACTTTTGGCACTAACTACAAGGATTCTATTGTTTGTGATGTTGTCCCCATGAGCGCGTGTCACGTATTGTTGGGTCGACCGTGGCAATTTGACAAGAAAACCATTCATAACGGATTGAAGAATACTTACTCCTTTATCCACGAGGGCAAGAGGGTTAAGCTCCTTCCACTAGCACCACATGAAATATTACCACCTAAACCCGGGGCGGGAAGTGAGGAGCCCAAATACTTGAGTGAGACACGGGTCGAGCGAGCCCTAAGCAAGGGGAAGGCCATTTTTGCCTTACTCTTCTTAGAGGCGAACACATGTGAGGAAGTGAAACCTAAACACCCTCTCCTAGCCCCTCTTCTTGCTGAATTTGGAGATGTGTTCCCCGAAGAGCTCCCACCGGGTCTACCTCCTATCCGAGGTATTGAGCATCAAATCGACCTTATGCCCGGCGCTCCACTTCCCAACAAGGCGGCATATCGGTGCAACCCGCAAGAAACCAGGGAGTTACAACGGCAGGTTGACGAGCTTATTTCACGAGGCTATGTTCGAGAGAGCATGAGTCCGTGCTCCGTCCCGACCCTCCTGGTTCCGAAGAAAGATGGTACCTTCAGGATGTGTGTAGATAGCTGAGCCATCAACAACATTACCATCAAGTATCGGTACCCTATACCGAGGCTTGATGACATGCTCGATGAACTAAATGGCTCCTGTATTTTCTCCAAAATTGATCTACGGAGTGGCTACCATCAAATCCGCATGAAGGAAGGCGATGAGTGGAAGACAGCGTTCAAGACAAAGGGGGGATTATATGAGTGGCTTGTCATGCCATTTGGGCTTTCCAACGCCCCGAGCACATTCATGCGTCTTATGAACGAGATATTGAGGCCCTTTATTGGTAAATTCGTCGTGGTTTATTTCGATGATATTCTAGTATATTTGAGGAGTGAAGCGGAGCATATTGTGCATTTGGAGCGGGTGTTCGAGGTTTTGCAGCAACAACGGCTTTACGGCAAACTGGAGAAGTGCGAATTTCGCATTCCCCAAGTCACCTTTCTTGAGTATATTGTTTCCAGCACGGGTATTTCTATGGACCCATCAAAGGTGGAGGCCATCCGCTCTTGGCCCTCTCCCTCTACTATCACGGAGGTGAGGAGCTTCCACGGTCTTGCTTCGTTCTACCGCCGGTTCATCAAGGGCTTTAGTACCCTTACCGCCCTTATTACCGAGTGCATGAAGAAGGGCGCCTTTGAGTGGACCCGAGCGGCCCAATGAGCTTTTGAGAAGCTGAAATCCCGACTTTGTGAGGCTCCGGTACTTGCTCTACCGGATTTCACACAAGCCTTCGAAGTGGATTGCGATGCTAGTGGAGTAGGCATTGGAGCTGTGTTGATGCAAAACCAACGTCCTATCGCTTATTTCAGTGAGAAACTCAGCGGTTCAAGGAGGAACTATTCAACGTATGATAAGGAGTTTTATGCTCTCGTTCGGGCTCTAGATCATTGGTCACACTATTTGAGGCCAAGCCAATTTGTCCTTCATTCAGACCATGAGGCGCTCAAATATTTGAATGGACAACACAAGCTTAGCTGCCGTCATGCTAATTGGGTTGAGTTCCTTCAAGGATTTAATTTTGTAGCGAAACACAAGAAGGGGAGTGTAAATGTGGTCACCGATGCACTTTCGAGGAGACACTCTCTTCTTTCCGTAGTTGAGGCAAGGGTACTTGGGTTTCAGCACTTAAAGGAGTTTTATAAGGAGGATGATGACTTTAAATCACACCTCGGTGGTGGTGATGGGCCGTATTTGCTACAAGACGGATTTCTCTTCAAGGGCAACAAGTTGTGCGTTCCAAAATGTCCATTGAGAAAGCTTCTAGTGCGGGAGGTTCATGGAGGTGGACTCGCCGGTCACTTCGGTATCAATAAGACCATCGACATGTTAAAGGAGCACTTTTATTGGCCGAAGATGGGAGGCGATGTGCAGGAAGTGGTATCGAAGTGTATTACTTGTCACCATGCCAAGAGCCAATTCCATCAAGGGCTTTATACACCCCTTCCGGTTCTGAATGGTCCGTAGGAGGATTTGAGTATGGACTTCATTGTAGCTCTTCCCCGAACCGTGCGTGGCAAAGATACAATTCTAGTCGTCGTTGACCGCTTTTCTAAAATGGCGCATTTCATTGCCTGCGAGAAAACCGATGACGCCACACATATTGCCACCCTTTTCTTCCGAGAGGTGGTGCGTTTGCATGGTGTTCTGAGGACTATTGTGTCGGATCGTGATACTAAATTCATGGGTCACTTTTGGAGGTCTTTGTGGAAGCTCTTGGGAACGAAGCTTTTATTTAGCACATCGCATCATCCTCAAACAGACGGCCAAACTGAGGTAACTAACAAGACTCTCATTACATTACTTCGGGGTCTTGTGAGTCGGAGTCTACGAGATTGGGATGCCAAGTTATGTCACGCCGAGTTTGCCTATAATCGGTCCCCCTCTCTTGCTACGGGTGATTCGCCCTTTCAGACTTGCTATGGGGTCAATCCCATAACTCCTATCGAGCTCCTTCCTCTTCCTTTAGAGTTGAGGGTTAGCTTTGAAGCAAGTGAGAAGGTCGTCGAGATCTAGAAGCTTCACCGGAAAATTCGAGAGAAGATCGAGCGCACCAATGAACTTTATAAGGCCCGAGCTAACAAGCATCTCCATGGTATCACTTTCAAGCCCCGGGACTTGGTTTGGCTACATTTAAGGAAGGAACGGTTTCCTTCCCGGAGGAGTAATAAGCTAATGCCACGAAGCGAGGGACCATTCAAAGTTTGGCCAAGATAAATGACAATGCCTACAAGCTTGATCTTCCGGGTGACATCGGTGTTTTATCAACCTTCAACATTGGGGATCTTTCACCCTACATTGAGGATGTTGAACCCAACGTGGATTTGAGGGAAAATCCTCTTCAAGAAGGGGAGGATGAAGAGGTCCGGGTTCCATTCTCCACTCTAGTGATCACTGCCAAGCGAGCCGCTTCGACCAACTCAAGCCTTGAGTTATGATTTCCGGTCACTTCTGGAATTGCGAGGCTAGTCTCGGCCATCCAATGGATGGGCCCCGGGGCTCTTTAGGGAGGCCTGCTTACAACACCGACCCCGGAGGCCTCGGGACCGGACCGGGCCGTCTCGAGACTAGAGAATAGGAGGTATCGGGGTGCGGGTGTTTAAACCCCCGGAAGCAATAAAATCAAAGTGCGAACTTGGCGTCTTGCAGCAAGGTGTCGCGACCACCCTCTCAGTGGGCCTGCTCGCCCGAGCCACTCCTTGGCTCGCCCAAGCCTAGCTCCTGCCAGATTTTTTCGCGCACGCGATCATCCTCTCAGTGGGCCTGCTCGCCCGAGCCACTCCCTGGCTCGCCCGAGCCTAGCTCCTGCCAGATTTTTGTCACGTACGCAACCATCCTCTCAGGCGGCCTGCTCGCCCGAGCAATCCCTTGGCTCGCCCGCGCCTAGCTACTGCCAGGTTTTGTTGTGCACGCAACCTCCTCTGCCCAGCGACGAGTTGTTGCGGGCAGAAGGCCTGCTCGCCCGAGCCGCCCCCTGGCTCGCCTGAGCCACCCCCTGGCTCGCCCGAGCCAACCTTCTGTGAAGAACGCGCTGTTTCGTTATTTTTGCTCTGTTTTAACTTAATTTCTGGTTTAGCATAAATAGCTTGTTAGCACGTTTTTCCAGACACTTTTTGGTTGATTAATGAAATGCTAAAGCATTGCTAGGGTTTCTCCCTATTCTCTCAAAATCTTGCTTTACTTTATCTATTGTTCATGGTGGTGTTTGCAAGTCATCTCTTTATTGATCATTTGGTGGATTCTTCTTTTATGATGGTCATGGTGGGGTGTTAGGCTTTGGTGGTGGAATCTCCTTTATCCAAGGTCATATCCAATCCTTTTGGTGTCCAAGCTATTATTTGATTGTTGATTCACATCACTCAAGCTAGTCCATCAATCTCTCCCATCGCGCCACGCTCCAGAAACTTGGGAAGCGAAGAAGATCCGGCGGAACACTTGCAACCATGAGAAGACCGCAACACAAAGGTATCAAACCTGAGTTTCTCAAATGGTTGTTGTTCACCTTGGATTACCATCATTCTTCTAAAAGCTTCAACCTTCTGTTAAACGCAAGAAAGTGTATCTTTCCATGGAGTTAAGCCAACCACAAGTGATGGAGACCATCATGAAGAACAGCAAACAACAGCAGCCCCATCAGCAAGGAAGGCATCCAAAGGTTCTCCACCAGCACTTTCAATAACAGCAAAGGGACGAGATCATGATGATTCACACAACTCAGCAGCAAGGGGAGCAGTCTTCCAAATCCCAGCAAAAACAACGTGTCATTCAGGACTACAATCAGTCAGCATGAGGATCCCAGAACCTTCAACAGTCACCAAGCCACCCACAACATCCATCCAAGCTTGCTACACACTCTGGTGAAACAAGTCTTGGCAACTTCAGCCACTCAGCCCATCAGCATTGGTCACTCAAGCCAAGTTCAGTTGCCAACAACAACAGTCCAAGCAGCAGTCTTTCTCAATATCATATCTCTTGATTGAGGAAGATTCAGCCAAGGTTCCCTATGAGTTTTTTGTTCTATGTCATGCCATTTTCAAGACCAAGCCAAGTTCCAACATGTTCGAGCATGGGATCAGCAAGTTTCTCATGACAGAACAAGCAATCCCAGTAGGATTGTTTATTATCAGTTTTTCCAGAACCTCACTTCTGAGGCTAAGTATTTTGTTATCTGTCCATAGGGGTTGTTTTGGTCCTTTCCAGCCTAATTGTACTCTGTTGAGATTACTTCCAGGTTAGCAATTGCGCGGGAATTACCTTAATAACATTATTTTTACCCCCTTAGGCAGGAAAGCCTCTCATTAGTCCATTTTGCCACTCTTTTGGCATTTGGTCCAATCAGAGCTTAGCTAAGCTTTTTTCTTTTATTTTCTTACAAATTGTACTCGAGCTCATCAGTATGTAATCAGTTGTATTATTTTTAAAGCTTTGTAGATTAGATCAAGTCAGGGAGGTTAGGCAGGTTAGCTTATGCTTAAGCAAGCTCGTAATCAAACTGTTAGTTCTCTTTATATTCTGAGTTTCTAAGCAATGCAAATTAGATCAGTGCTTATTCAATAGTATTTTAGAGTGTCTTAGAACCTCTGAGTGTTTGTGACTGTCCTACAACTCTCAATCCTTGGTTAAAACAACTCCTGTCACTGGATTTTGGCAATCATCCAGCAAGTGTCAGCTGTGCTTGATCATCCATGCTTCGGTGTGTCTGTAGAGGCATAAATGTAAGAGGCCTTTGCCCTTGAATGCAGTTGTGGTGTGTCTGTATCAACTGTAAGCAAGCCTATCTTTTACATTCTGTATTGGGTTGTCTTCTATTCTAGCTTGTTGCTATCAAACAGTTATTGTTTTACAAGCTTTGAGCTGTTTGTATGAAATTGTATGGTGCATTCTAGTTCAATACTCTGATCATTGTGAGCTAGCATTCATCAACTTGGTATCAAAGCATTGTGTTCTATCTTGGAGTGTGTTGCTTGTTGTAGTTGAGATGGCCGGAAATAGTGAAACACCATAGGAAGTCCTAGAACAGACTTTGAAAGAAAAAGAAGAAGTGGAGCAAAAAATGAAATTCTTGAGTGAGCAATTACAATATTATATGAGACTGCATAGAAATGATTTAAATAGGGAGACTGATGAAGAGATGGAGGAAGGAGTAGGTGAAAATCCTTTTAGTATGACACGGAGAGGAGGTCGAGGTCCTAAGCCTACACATAGAAGAAGGAGAAGAGTTAGGAGATCACCTAGGATCAGTGAACCAGAAGAAAACAGTGAGATGGAAGAAAGGAGGGAAGATAGAAGGATAGAAAAGTTGGATTTCAAGATTGATATACCTGAGTATGCAGGAGAGTTAGATCCTGATGTTTTCCTAGATTGGTTGCAGACAATAGAAAGGGTTTTTGACCTAAAGGAGGTTTCAGAAGAGAATAAGGTGAAGCTAGTAGCCTTAAAACTAAAGAAATATGCTTCTACTTGGTGGACTAATCTGTAGAGAAGGAGAATGGAGATTGGGGAAGACAGGGTGAGCACTTGGAATAAGATGAGGCAGAAGCTGAAAGAGAAGTTCCTTCTAGATAACTATATGAAGGAAAACTATTTCAAGTTACAGCATTTTGTGCAAGTCTGTGGAAGACTATACAAAGGAGTTTGAGCACTTGCTTTGGAAGTGTAATACGCAAGAGAATGAAGTGCAAACTTATGTCAGATATCTTGCAGGTTTGAATGAAGGGATCAAGAATGTTGTTGAGCTGCAGGTTTATGATTCACTTGATGAGTTAAGCTCTTTAGCTCATAAAGTGGAACAACAGAAGAAGGCTAGAATGAAGGAGTAAAACAACAGATACCCAGCCAAACCTTATGCACCAGCCAAGCCAAACGCTTACAAGCCTTACAATCCCCCACAAAGAACCTACCCACCCCTACCCCCACCTCAAGCCAGAAATCTAGCCCCAAGACCCCCACAAAATCAGCCACAAAATCCCCCACAAAGAACCTCAGCCCCTATCAGTAGAACCTACCCAGAAAGAAGATGTTTCAGGTGTCAAGGACTGGGGCACATTGCCTCAGAATGTCCAAACAAGAGAATGGTTACTCTTGCTGAGTACCAAGTAGCTTTGTTTATTGATCCTGAACATGTGCAGGGAGAAGAACAGGATTATGAAGAACCTGAACATGATCCAGTATATATGATGATGATGTTATAGAGGAAGGTCCAGATGACGGAGAAATGCTTGTGATTAGGAGAGTTCTGAGTAGCTCAGCAAGAGAAGAAGCAGAAGAGCAGAAGGAGAATATTTTTCATACAAGGTGTACCATTGGAGGGAAGGTGTGCTCTATGATTGTAGGCAGTGGGAGCTATACCAATGCAGCCTCCAGCACCATGGTGAAGAAGTTAAGCCTGGCAACTAAGCCCCACCCAGCTCCATACACCATTCAGTGGCTCAGCTCAAGGAAAGGTATCCAAATCTCTACTAGATGCCTTGTTGGTTTTTCAATTGGTCAATCATACAAAGATGAGATCTGGTGTGATGTATTGCCTATGGATGCATGTCATTTGCTTTTGGGTCGACCTTGGTTGTATGATAGACCAGTGAGTCATTGTGGTAGACCTAATACATATACGCTTACCATGAACCACAGAAAGATCATTCTTACCCCCATGAAACCCTCACAGTTAGCAAAAAAATTCAAAAACCTGTGTCTTGAACCTAGTCTTGATGTGTTGCTTTTATCTGATCATCATGAATTTAGCACACAAAGAGACTTGATTCTTTTAGACCTTGAAGAAACCCCAGCCCCACAAAATGACCACCCCTTATTCCTACCCTTACTTCAGCAATTTCAGCATGTGTTTCCTGATGAAATGCCACCTGGTTTGCCACCAAAAAGGGATATCTAGCACAAAATTGACTTAGTGCCTAGATTAGTGTTGCCTAATAAGCCAGGTTATAGGATGACACCAACAGATACCAATGAGATACAGAGGCAGGTGGATGAGTTGTTGGAAAAGGGAATGATTAGGGAAAGTCTGAGTCCATGTGCAGTACCAGCTGCCTAAGAGAGATTTGAAGTCAGAGGATGTGCATATATTGCAGGGCAATTAATAAGATCACTATCAAGTATAGGTACCCTATACCTAGGCTTGAAGATATGTTAGATGAGTTACATGGGTCAACAATCTTTTCTAAGATAGATTTGAGAAGTGGATACTACCAAATAAGGATCTATGAGGGAGATGAGTGGAAAACAGCATTCAAGACCAAGGGAGGATTGTTTGAATGGTTGGTCATGCCTTTTGTCCTGAATAATGCCCCATCTACATTCATGAGACTCATGAATCAAGTCCTGAAACCACTTATAGGCAAGAGTGTTGTGTACTTTGATGATATTCTTGTCTATAGCAGGTCTGAGCAAGAACATGTCAAGCATTTGCAGGAGGTTTTAGAAATTCTGGGCAAGGAGCAGTTGTTTGGAAATCTCAAGAAGTGTCACTTCTTTACATCCCAAGTGAACTTCTTGGGGTACATTGTCCCAGCAGCAAGTATTCAGGTTGATGAGGAGAAGATTCAAGCTATTAGGGAGTGGCCTGTGCCCACTTCTATTCATCATGTCAGGAACTTTCATGGCCTCGCTTCATTTTACAGAAGATTTGTCAAAAATTTCAGCACCATTTTGGCCCCAATGACTGAAGTGGTGAGAGGGAAGTCCTTTATTTGGACAACAGCAGCCCAGAAAGCCTTTGAAGAAGTCAAGGAGAGGCTCACTTCAGCCCCAGTTCTAGCACTACCCAGCTTCAGCTGAGTTTTTGAAGTAGAATGTGATGCTTCAGGTGTTGGCATATGAGCAGTATTGACACAAGAAGGCAAGCCAGTTGCCTACTTCAGTGAGAAGTTGAATGATGCAAAGAAGAAATATAACACCTATGATAAAGAGTTCTATGCCATCATTAGAGCTCTTCAGCACTGGAGGCACTACCTTATTGGAGTAGAGTTTATACTTCACAGTGATCATGAAGCTCTGAAGTTCATTCAAGGGCAGCACAAGCTCAACACCAGGCATGTTGCTTGGGTCGTGTACATGCAACAGTTCCACTTCATGATCCACCACAAATCAGGAGTGCTAAACAAAGGAGCAGATGCATTGAGTACGAGGTATATGTTGCTTCATATACTTGATTCTAGAATTATTAGTTTTGAGCATTTGAAAGCTTTGTATCAAGAGGATGAAGACTTTGAGCAGGTATACCAAAAGTGCCAGCAGCAACCCCAAGGTCTGTATCACATAGACCAGGGTTATCTGTTCAAAGGAAGCAGACTGTGTGTTCCCAAAAGCAGCTTCAGGGAGTTGTTGATCTCAGAAATCCATGGAGGGAGTCTAGCAGGTCACTTTGGAGTTGAGAAGACCTTGTTGATGTTGAAAGAGCATTATAGTTGGCCAAAAATGAGGAGAGATATGGAGCATCTACTAAAGAGGTGCAATATTTGTCAATTGGCCAAGTCACACAGCCTACCCCAAGGCTTGTACACACCATTGCCAGTTCCCAGCAGCCTTTGGGAATATGTCAGCCTTGATTTTATTGTTGGTTTTCCAAGAACTCAAAGAGGTAAGGATTCAGTCAGTGATGGTGGTAGTTGATAGATTCTCAAAGATGGCACACTTCATACCTTGCCAAACCACCTTTGATGCCACAAGAGTTAAAGAAATGTTCTTCCAGGAGGTAGTAAGGTTGCATGGAGTGCCAAAGACAATGGTGTCTGACAGAGATACCAAGTTTTTGAGCCATTTTTGGGTTACATTATGGAAGAAATTAGGCACACAGCTCAAGTACAGCACCACTTGCCATTCACAGACTGATGGACAGAAAGAGGTTACTAATAGAACACTTGGAGTCCTATTGAGAGCACTGATTCAAACACATAAAGCGGGATGGGATACTCTCTTGCCCCATGCTGAGTTTGGTTACAAAAAAACACCATCCAAGGCCACAGGCTACTCACTATTTCAAGTAGTCTATGGTAAAAATCCAATTTCCCCTTTGGATTTAGTTCCACTAACTACTTCAGTCAAATTCAGTTTTGAAGCAGGTAAAAGAGTAGATCAAATCAGGGAGCTTCATCAGCAAGTGAAGGAGAGAATTGCAAAATATACTGAGTAGGTGTCTACATCAGCCAACAAACACAGGAAGAAGGTCACTTTCCAGCCTGGAGACTTAGTTTGGATCCACTTGAGGAAGGACAGGTTCCCCAGCAAGAGAATAGGAAAGTTGTTACCAAGAGCAGATGGACCATTTGAAGTACTAGAGAAGATTGGAGACAATGCCTATAGGTTGGACCTATCTGAAGCGTATGGAGGTTCAGCAACATTCAATGTAGCAGATCTTCGACCCTACTATCCAGCAGATGAAGACCTGCCAATTTTGAGGACAAACTTTCCTCAACCTGGGGAGGATGATGGAGACCATCATGAAGAACAGCAAACATCAGTAGCCCCATCAGCAAGGAAGGCATCCAAAGGTACTCCACCAGCACTTTCAGCAATAGCACAGGGAGGAGATCATGATGATTCACACAACTCAGCGGCAAGGGAAGATTTCCAGCAGAAATGGCAGACTTCTAAATCCCAGCAGAAACAGCATGTCATTCAGGACTACAATCAGTCAGCAGGAGGATCCCAGCACCTTCAGCAGTTACCAAGTCACCCATAGCATCCATCCAAGCTTGCTACACACTAGTTAAACAAGTCTTGGCAACTTCAGCCCATCAGCATTGATCACTCAGGCCAAGTTCAGTTCCCAACAGCAACAGTCCAAGCAGCAGTCTTTGTCAATATCATATCTTTTGATTGAGGAAGATTCATCCAAGGTTCCCTAGGAGTTTTTTGTTCTATGTCATGCCATTTTCAAGACCAAGCCAAGTCCCAACATGTTCGAGCATGGCATCAACAAGTTTCACATGACAGAACAAGCAATCCAAGTAGGATTGTTTGTTATCAGTTTTTACAGAACCTCAGCTCTGAGGCTAAGTATCTTGTTATCTATCCATAGGGGTTGTTTTGGTCCTTTCCAGCCTAATTCTACCCTGTTCATATTACTTCCAGGTTAGCAATTGCGTGGGAATTACCTCACATTGGTCCATTTTGCCACTCTTTTGGCATTTGGTCCAATCAGAGCTTAACTAAGCATTTTCCTTTTATTTTCTTACAAATTGTACTCGAGCTCATCAGTACGTAATCAGATGTATTAGTTTTAAAGCTTTGTAGATTAGATCAAGTCAGGGAGATTAGGCAGGTTAGCTTATGTTTAAGCAAGCTGCTAATCAAATTGTTAGTTCTCTTTATATTCTGAGTGTTTGTGAGTGTCCTACAACTCTCAATCCCTGGTTAAAACAGCTCCTGTCACTGGATTTTGGCAATCATCCAGCAAGTGTCAGCTGTGCTTGATCATCCATGCTTTGGTGTATCTGTAGAGGCATGAATGTAAGAGGCCTTTTCCCTTAAATGCAATTGTGGTGTGTCTGTATCAACTGTAAGCAAGCCTATCTTTTACATGTTGTATTGGGTTGTCTTCTATTCCAGCTTGTTGCTATCAAACAGTTATTGTTTTACAAGCTTTGAGCTGTTTATGTGAGATTGTATGGTGCATTCTAGTTCAATACTCTGATCATTGTGAGCTAGCATACATCAACAAGTCTGAATGTTTCCGGGAATCATCATAAAATCTGGGGTCCTAAATACGTAATCATGTCAGACGCGCAAACCAAACCTCGACTCCACATTGGCGTGTGTCTTGCACTCACAACCTAAGTCCCGATCTTACTGAGTCACAAATACATGGATTCTTAGGAATCCCGGGTCCCTCAGGACCCATTAAATCTGGATTCTTAGGAATCCCGGTCCCTAAGGAATCCATAAATACTGGATTCTTAGGAATCTCGGTCCCTAAGGACCAATGAAAATTGGATTCGTGAGGATCCCGGTCCCTAACGACCCATAAAAAAATTTGATCCTTAGGGATCTCCGGGTTTGTAAAGACCACCCATGACTCTAGTTCTTGCAAGAGCTACTACAATTTTGGGTTTTGACACCTCGATTCTGCTGAAGCTACCATATCATGCACAAGCTGTAATATTTTAGTTTGCAGAACCTGTAACATTTTGGTTTATAAAATGTCAGAAACGAACCTATGTTGTTGCCTTGGTAAATATAGCAGCAAAGAGCAAATTTGTTATGTCCCTGGATTTACTTTTCCAAAGACCAAGAAATCAAGTCTTGGCCGAACAAAGTACGCATTAATTGAAATGAATGTGTACTTTTGTGGTGCAATTCTATAATACCAAGGAAAAGAGTCTGTGTATTCAAATTGTAAACTCTGTGATGATAGCAAAACAATGTCATACCAATTGGAGATGTACGTGTCCATTAATACTAGTGCCCAGTGGATGTGGATACTAATTCGGGTAAAGTCATAATTGAATTGGACATGTAGCCAAATTATGTATATTCACATATTTTGGTACACATATATGATGACAAATTGATACAAATAGTTGGATTATTTAGAACTACGTTGACTTGATCCCTTAAAATTAAGGGTAAGTAGGAGACTCGATATTAAATTTTCAGGTTCAGTCACAAATCCAAAAATTACTAAATTAAATTTTTGGGTTGATATTCGAGTCTTTTTATTTTTGTGAAAGACGAATAAAACATGATCAGGTTACGTGTCGCGAGCCAAATGACCCAAGTTCCACAAAAATGTCAACCGACTATGTCAAATTCTCACATCTTCCAAGCGGGCCGAATTCGAGCCAAATAAAAATACTCAAGCTCACAAAAACCCTCCGCTCTCACAAAAAAACCCAAAATGTCTATTTTTGACCCTACGTTACGTATTATATGTGACATAAACAGATAAACAGGTAATCCGTTCAAAGATACATGTTGGCCTGTCAAATAGTCAAGTCCACCAAATGGACCAAAAACCAAACCCATTACAAAAGTCTAACCTTGCAAATATTTTCCCCCATTTGTCAAAATGGCCAAGTTTCAAGCTTCTTACAATTTACAGTTACGAATTGTTTTCCTGTAACCAAAACGAGTCAACCCCAACAAAGGTTTTTCCTGTTGTAATTTAGGTCCCTTAAATGGACCAAACTCGAGCCAAACACAAAGTCCAAGCTCTCAATTTTGTCCCACCGTCCTAAAAGGGCTAAATTCAAAATCTAACGACTCCTGGTTACATGATACATTTTTCTCGTAACCTGAAACTGGCCAAATGCAAGTCTTACGAAATGATCCATTCTACATTTCAAGTCCGTCAAAGGGACCAAATCCGAGCCAAACACAAATCCTAGCTCACAAAAATTCCCCCTCTTTCCTAAAATGCCAATACGGTTACATAATATATCACTTTGTAACCGAAACATGTTAAATCCATACTCCACAAAATTATACCTTCCCAATCCCAAGTCCATCAAATGGACTAAACTTCATCCAAATAAAAAGTTCCAAGCTCATAAATTTTCTTTCGAATTTTTATTCGAGCAGTAGACTCAAACTGGTCCAGAACTACATCGATTTGATCTCAATAAGAGTACATAGGAAGCCCGTAACAAGTACATGTACTACGGGTGCAATCGACAAGTCAAATCAAATCATCCGACCCCATGAAGGACTAAGTCGGAAAATAATAGAAATTACAGAATGACTATAATATTAATTTGGCCAATATATTTCGTAACAAATTCAAGTCCCCGCCTCGGCTATTTATTTAGCCGAACAAATAACAAAAATGGGTCAAAAATAATGGTTATTAATTTAACCTAAATCAACCCAAATAAAAATCAAAATTTCCCAAACGAACTACGATCGGTTTGATCCCCTTCAAAGGGGTACGTAGGCAGCTCATAATAAATAGTGAGTGCAACCCGAATTCCAAATTAAATCATATTTTCCCCCTAACATGCACATGAAGAATGTGTACGGGTAGTACCCTTCCTAGAAGGTGCCTATCCGGCCATTATCTGATGCAATTAAGCTAGGGGTTAGACATAAAGCTGATTTAAATTTACCTCGACTAAAATAAAACAAAAGAAGGAAAGACAGTTAAACAAGGCGTGTCGGAATCAAAAGGTTGTCTCCCAAAAGGGGACGTAATTAAGGAGGTCCATCCTCTTGAATAGGGTCATACTCAAAGAAAATAATAAACCGATATATACAAAAATATGTCGGGAGATTCTGTGGGCAATTTATTTAATTTTATTTTATGTTATTAAACTTTTTGCTCAACAGAGGCATCACTGCCATGTTTTTAAAACCAGACTGGTCGGTTCAATCGAGAACTGATGATGAGACCTGTATGTTGATATATAGCCCATTTCATTGGTTAAAACGCTTAGAACGGACTGAATCGATCAAACCAATTCGAATCGGAACAGGCGGTTCGACCGATTTAGCTAGTGGTAAGCCCTTTTTTAAAAAATTTCATTACTAAGCCCTAAGTTCCTGAAATACTTCACGCGTCTTATTTCCTTCCTTTTGCCAGATCGAGCTCACTAGGAAATCACTCAAATGTAGTTTCAAATTTAGGTATGACTAGCTCACTAGGCAATCACTCAAATGTTAGACAATCTTGTTCTCCTTTTATCAAAACTTTGCCATGCATGCATAGTTTTGCTTCTACTCTTCCACCCCAAGACTGAAGGCTGGACATTCCAATTGTTAATCAAGATCAATCTTCATCTCCATCATGTAATTACCGATTTGCGTTATTCATCACCTCACCCATCATCACAACCGTCATCATTTGAAAGTTCATTGCAGCCCGTTAGTTCCTGTTATATCCATTAGTCCTCAGATTCTACATCCCGATATGAATCCTTAAGTGTTTAAGATGATGAAAGATCTGCAGATGATGATTGTGAGCAAATTGTAGGAGGAAATCCTTCATCAACTTCTGCCACTCCTGGAAAAGAATACAAATCATTGGTGAGCTTTTAGTTTTTGTTTTAATTTATTACAATCCACATTGATTGAATTTCATTTGGTAACTTCTCCATTTAATTTGTCATGACCCCTTTGCTTATAATTCTATAACACTTTTCATATCCACAAGGAAATGTAATGAAGAAGAAAGAGTTCAAGTCAAAGGACATGTATAGGTTACGAGAAGGTGAGAGAGTCGTGGCGGAAGTAAATGAGGCCGGGCAACCAATTGGAGATTCTCGAAGTGCTTTGAGTAAATGGATG
Organism: Portulaca oleracea; assembly: GCA_029582165.1. NCBI lineage: Eukaryota > Viridiplantae > Streptophyta > Magnoliopsida > Caryophyllales > Portulacaceae > Portulaca > Portulaca oleracea. The sequence goes on from CM055875.1 coordinate 747,181, forward strand.
ACTTCGTTAATCAATGAACCAAATCTTTGTCTGATTGATGCTAAGAATTTCAAGGAGGTGAAAGATAATTACATCACCAAATTACTAAGAGTTTCACAGGTATGTATACTAGTGATAATTACTTTCATTTGATTAAGTAGAATGACTTATTCATAATGTTATTTGTGTTTATTTTACAGTTAAAGTTTTTGATTCCCACATGAACTGAAGTAGACAAAGCTCTCACAAAGATTTTTGTTGACAAATTTCGAAACTTGAGACACAAAAGGAATTCGGAATTGTTCAAACTTATTGATGGTAGGCTAAGAACTAAAATGAAGGAAGTATTGCAAGTTGCTGGAGTATGCGGTGAAGAGTTGAAGAAAATGATAGCTAGCCGTCAATTTGGGGTGGAGGAAATGGAGGATGTTCTTGACGCCATGACAGCTCCAAAAGAGTTCAACAACGTTCAATGGACTAAGTACAAGAACTATCTTAAATCAGATGAATATAAGTTAACCGTTCACCAAGACTACAATCTTATGCTTAGTTGTAATTTTCTAAACAAAAGAGCTAAACAATATATCTTTGTCACTGTGACTTGTGCACTGCTAATGATGTTGTTGCTCTGAACTTGTGCGTTACTGTTTCTGGGCATTCCTTTGCAAATTTTGTTGATAATGAACGTACGTGCAATTTGGTAGAAATAATGTTTCCGATCTATTGATAAAGATAATATGAATATTGTGGTTAGTTTTAATGACTTTAAAGAACTATTATTAATATGAATATTCCACCCAAACAATGTTTGCAATATGCTAATCCTACTGTCTTTCGGAGTGTCTGCTAGTGAATTACTATAAAGACAACTGATTTTCTTTCTCCACTCCCAACATCATATCTAATCTTTTTTGTTTCATTACTCATTAATGGATTATATCTATCTTTTTGGTTCCATCAGACCTCCCAATGATCAAATTTTTGAATCACTCATAGTGAAATACTAATATTTAAGCAGGGAAGGTGGTTTGCTGCTGAATTATAGGATATTCAAGCAGGGAAAGTGACCTTTGTTGTTGATTACTGTTCGGTTGCATATTTTGTGGATTTTCTAAGTAAGGGTAGTCGTATTCGCAGGGATGGGGTGTTAGGTTTTTCAAGAAATTGGCCTGGTAAAGGTTTTCAATCAAGAAAGCAATAAATAACTGAATTAAAACTAAGCAAGCATGAATTGGTAATAGCAATAATCAATGAAAGCATGATATTACAGATGAACTAAACCTAAATCAACAAGAAAGAAAACTATAATATAAGAATGCGATTAAAAGATTGGCAATTAACGAATGAGACGCAAACGTCTCCTACAAAACAAGATCATATGTGCTCAAGTGTAGGTGTTCTAATTGATTATGATTGATCTAGAGCAAACTCACATTCCAAGCTTGTATCGAAGCAAAAAGGTTATTTAGGTGTTGTCCTCCCTTGCTTGTGTCGCCCTTGGCTTGGTGAGGGCCGCAGGAGACGCAAGGAAAAACTTCACACTTATTACTTTCGAAGCTTTTTCTTTCTTTTTCTTTTATTTTTTTTAGTTGGCATGTTTCGAGATTGTACGCGGCCCGTGAAAGGGTTTACTCTCCCAACGTGGTTTCGCTTCATACTTAACAAGCTACTTAAGGGATAGGGTGCCGCAACCACCCACATCAAACCACGTTGGTGAAACAACTTTTACACTACATTTCTTAGGTTTAAGTCGGGTTTTTCGGGAATTAGAACGGCCCTCCGAAAAGGGGCAACCCACCCAACTCGGGTTACTCCATACTGTAGACATCGGATTTTGTACCAGGACAAGTGTACAAATCATGAGCAACAAGAAAGAGGCTAGAAGGAAAGCCAAGCCACTGGGTCTCCATCAATCAAAAGTTATCGGGCCAACCCACCACAAAAAGCCTTCATTTTCCACCCTTTCCACATACATATGCCCACCATTTCAAATCCCATTTTTTCCACAAGTCTTGTTGGCCCTATTTCTTTTGATGAGAGTAAAGTGCGCATCATAAGCTTTCCAACGCTTTTTAAATTGCCTCAATCGGAGTCTGAATGAAAGAGTTATGGTCGTTCGAAGTTGCACTTAGCAATTTCAAAACCCACGCGGGTTTTAATAATTCTCAGGCCCAGAAATCTGGCCCAGTAAGCAAATCCGGCCCACTACCTGGAACAAAACCCGCACGGGTTTAAATAAGAAAAGGCAGCCCAGAAGCAAGACAAGCCCAAGGCGCGCCCCGACCCAGCAGCTTCAAAACCCGCGCGGGTTTTATACTGCCTGAAGCGCGTCGTTTTGTCGTCCACGTCAGCGATCCGTCTGTGGATATTATAAAACCCGCGTGGGTTTTCTTTTTGAATTCGGCGCCAAAATCTTGATCACCCTCGATAATATTAGCCCCATGTGTTTGACTCCTACCCTTGACTTTGTGATTGCATGGCATGATCCAAGGGATGTGTCCCCATGATTTTCCCTCCTAATCACTACCTCCTCACCTATAAATACCCTCTCCATTTTACCTTCATCACCAAGCATTCTCATCAAATAATACCATCATTCTACTCAAACTCTCATCATTCTCATACTCTCTTAAAACTCTCACTGTTCTCATATTACCATCAACTACTCTCATAAACTGCCCTCATTATACTTCAATTCTCACCACATATCCTTACTCTACTCAAATTCCATACCAAAATTCTCTCAAAATTATATTCCTAATACTTTCATAAATTTACCTCTCCCATATTGTCCCCCATTCATCCTCACATTCCCCTTCCAATCCTCAAGTCAAGGCAAAGTCAAGGATTTCAACCGGCGCATTCGGGCTCCTAAATCAAAAGAGGTTCGATTCTTTGTTTTCTTATTGTCATTGTTTAAATCATGTAATTCATACTTTAATTTCGTTATTTGTACATATTTTGTAAATCAAAAACTTCATTTTATATTGCATGATGAGAATATAATTTCGTGAAATTAATTAAACTTCTCCCTGCTCTTTTTCATCTTAATGTCAATTTTGGTAGAGTCTGTTTTCTAACAGGCGAATTTGAGAGTTCTTATAATTCTCGAATTTGTAACCTTACCCCCAAACTTAGAATCGGGTTTCGTAGACCGAAGTTATTTTATTGTTTTTACGGTTTGTCGGTTTCCTTAAATCGGTTGGCGACTCTTAATTCTTTTATAACCCGTTTAATTATTTTAAACATACGGATTTACACCAAAATATTTAAAAATGGTTTAGTATTTTCCATACGCTAATCCAATGCTAAAACCGAGAGAAAATGGGTCAGAAATTGATAAAACCCACACGGGTTTTATCAGTTTCAGCCTATCTTCTCTGGCCCAGGGAAGAGCACGGTCCAGCCCATGGACAGTTAAAACCCGCGCGGGTTTTAACAGTCTATGGCGACCCATTTGCCTTATGTTGGGCCTAGATCTGGTATTTGGGCTAATGTTGAATTATTTTTAAAGTATTTCGGTGTAATTTCGAATGGTTAAATAATGAAAATGGATTTATAAATAAATAAGGATTCATCACCCCGAAAATGAATTTCATAAAATAAAAATATCTTTATTTAAGGATTAAGCAACCTTAGTCGGCTCCCGATCATTAAGTAGCGCATCCGAGAACAATCTCCCCGAACGGGAATTTTTCCGGGTCCTACACATACGTAACGGAGTACTTAAGGGGTGTGAGTGTCTCCCACTCACACCAACCCATGTTGGTTTCACCGAATTTATTTAATTACGTTTATTTAACTCACTTTTTCAACAAGCTCGGAAGTGGTCTACTAAAGTCTCACATCTTCAAAAAGAACGTGAAAGAAACAAGGATCTCGTTAAGCACTTAACGAAGGGAAACTAAACAGATGAGCCATGAGAAAACTTGAACTAAGGATGGTAATGCTAATACGGGTTTCTTTCAAGAAGATTAAGAAACTTTTTGAAGCATTGACTACACAATCCTAAAAACAAAGCAAAACTAAAGAAAAACGAAAACTTTAAAGGTTTTTCACCCCCTTTTTGTCTCTCCTTTTTCACTCAAAATTTTTCAAATTTTTAGGCAAAAACTAAGAAAAACAAACATACGCCTAGCACATAATAAAAGAAAGCAGGCATGCATGCACCCCAAACTCCCACACAAAAAGGTTGCATTGTCCTCATTGAAATAGAAATAAGGTGACACCACACACAAAAGAAAACAAAGATCACACAAAAGAAAAACATAAGTCGGCATGCATGCCACCCCCACTCCCACACAAAAAGGCCAACAATGTCCTCATTGGAATAGAAATAAGGATAAGCAAGCATCCCAAAAGAAAATCAAGAAACACATCAAAAGAAAACAAAAGAAGAAAAAGAAAACCAACTCACCAACTGTATTAAGAAGAAAAGGAAGGATATTACCTGGTTGAGTACTAAGTATACACTCATTGACTTGTAAATGAATCCTCCCATGGACTTGTAAATGGAGATTGAGTATACAAATCACTGGGAGGGGGAAATACAATACACTCCTTAACTTTCTCATGCAAAGACTTGGATGTAAGCAATGACTCATTCCTTCTCTCTTGACAATGCGTAGTTAAGAGAAGCAAAAAAGAAAAACCAAGAAAAGAAAAGTTAGATGTACAATATATACAAAAGTTTCAACTTACCTTCTTTCGAGCGCAAGATGGATCGTGGAATGTAACACATTCCACATCAGTAGTCTCAGGGAACTCTAAGAAAGGCTTCAACTTGTGCCCATTCACTTTCCACACAGAATTATTAGATGGGTCTTTAATGTCAATCACTCCTGAAGGGAACACCTGTAATGAATTGTCCAGTTCACCTAGATCTTAACTTTCCAGCAAAAAGGTGCAACCGGGAATCATAAAGGAGTACCTTTTGTCCCGGGAAGAAGGTCTTTCAATGAATGATCCTATCGTGTAATATTTTAGACCTCTCCTTACTCAATCTTCCATTCTCATAGGCTCTCACCTCAACTCTTCAAGCTCACAAAGCGTCAGTCTCCTCACCTCACTAGCTGCTGACAGATCAAGGTTAAGGGCTTTCAAAGCCCACCAAGCTCTATGTTCAAGTTCTACAAGTAAGTGACAAGGTTTTCCAAAAACAGCTCTATAAGGTGACATCCCAATGGGGGTTTTATAATCCTTCATATTCCTAGACACAGTTTTCTCTAAAATCTGTTTGATTTGCCTATTGGAGACTTCCGCTTGACCATTAGATTGTGGATGGTAAGCGGTGGTGATCCTATGCACAACTGAGTACCTCTTCTGTAAGGCCTCAAAGGATCTATTGTTGAAATGGGTTCCCTGATCACTAATGATAGCTCTAGGCATGCCAAATCTAGAAAAGATGTATTCTCTAAGGAATTTAGTAACTACCTGAGCATCATTTTTCTTAGTAAGGATGGCTTCTACCCACTTAAACACATAATCAACAACTAGGAGAATATACTCATTCCCAAAAGAATTAGGAAATGGTCCCATAAAATCAATGACCCACACATCAAACACATCAACAAAAATCTCAGGTCGTAAAGGCATCATGTCTCTCCTAGTTATCTTTCCCAAACTTTGGCACCTAGGGCACCGTTGGGCATAATCATGGGCATCCCTAAAGATAGTGGGCCAGTAGAACCCATTCTGCAAGACCTTGTAAGCAGTTTTCTTTCCACTATAATGCCCTCCCCCCCCCCCCCTCCCCAACAAGGTTGGTCATGACAAAAAGAGAGGACATCCATAATGGACTCATCAGGCACACATCACCTAAGAATCTGGTCGGGACAGTATTTAAACAAGTAAGGGTCATCCCACATGAAATTGTTCACAATATGAAGAAACCTATCCTTGTCATGTTTGTTCCAATCACTAGGCGTCTCTCTAGTCACTTTGAAATTCACAATATCAGCAAACCAAGGTTCAACTCCTACACTAAAGGGTTGCTCATCGGGGAACTGAGCGGAAATAAGAGTGGTGTCTACAGTCTCGGGCACAATCCTAGAAAGGTGGTCAGCTACAAGATTCTCAGCTCCTTTCCTGTCTCTAATCTCACAACCAAACTCTTGTAACAACAAAACCCACCTAACTAGCCTAGGTTTGTAATCTTTCTTCTCCATCAGATACCTAATAGCTGAATGATTAGTGTAAACTATGACTCTAGCACCAAGCAAGTAAGGTCTGAATTTCTCAAAGGCATACACACTACAACATGGCAGCTCAAATACGACCGCTGCTAACAACCGTTCATTCAATGGTCTTTGTCTTAAGGTGGGCGACCGATGTTTAACGACCGTTCATGAACGGTCCCTAATTTGCGGCCGTTGAATTAAACGGTCGTTATCAGGAACAACCGTTCATTTAACGGTCGCTAAATAGCGACTGTTGAATTGAACGGTCGCTCCTGATAATGATCGTTTAATTCAACGGTCGCTAAATAGCGACCGTTAAATGAACGGTCATTCCCCTTAAATTATATCGGCCCCAAGTTCTTTCTTCCCGTTACAACTTCAAACACCATACCCATCCATGCCGACGCCGACGACTGCTGCAGCCGATTCCGCCGGTTTCCTCCACCCTCCGCCGCCACCTTTAATTTACGTCGGTAAGTCATTCCCCTCTCCCTCCTCAACAATTTCTTTATATTTTAGGTGATTAATAACAACACAAACCCTCCTTCTCTCTAGGTATATCGTCGCCGCTGTCCCCCATTTTCGTCACCGCCGCCGCCGCTGTAGTCGCCAGAGCCCATACCGTTGCCGGTTCCCATACCACCGCCACTCCCCGGTATAATTTTGGTTAATTGTTTGGTTAATTTTTTGATTATTGGTATAAATTATGAGCATGTATAGATTAGTATTGATTAGGGTAATGTTTGTGAAAAAATTGTTTAGTGTAATTAATTATGGATAGTTTGTTTAATTAATTTAGTATATTGGTTATGAATAATTAGTTTAATTGAATTTAGGATGTTAGTATATGTTTGCATGAGTTATGGTTATGGTTAGAGTTTTTTCAATTGATTGTATAAGTTTGGTAATAATTAGGTTTTTATGTATTAGTTTTGTAAATTTGTTTATGTTATACATGATAAATTATGATTTTGTGATTGATTAAGTTAAAATAATTCTTAGGATTATGGTTAAGATCTTCAAGAATTATGATTTTGTGATTGTTTATTTTAACATGATAAATTATGTTTGGTAATAAATTATTGAAATTTTCATTAATTATATTATATTTATTAATTTGTTTATGTTTAGTTTGGTTATGTTTTTTACTAGTTAAGTTTATTAATTATTTTTAGGGTTTAGTATTGATAAAAACGTTGTATGAGGGAAACTTTTAGGATTAGTTGATGAACAAACCCTAGAAATGTTTAGGTTTTATTCAACTTAAGTAGTGTAACGACACTATGGGGAATATTACCTCAACTTAAGTAGTGGTACGTAAGTACTGAACAACCATTGTAAGTGAGTTATGTTTGATTAGGAATGAATTTACGTGACTGACAACTTTGTTGGATAATTTAATTAAAGGCAAGTCTCTAAATGCCAATTCACCCTTGTTGTGGTGAACAATACGTCGGAGTTATACGTACGAGAAATCCACCGTTTGTGACAAAACAAATGTCGATCGTTGTGTTTTTATCATCCCAATCAATAATAAAATGAACACCCATGAACTCAATCTTGACGTCTTGGGTGTTCATTTTATTGCTGGTTGGGATGTTAAATGCACAACGATCGACATTTGCTACGTCACAAGCGGTGGATTTCTCATACATATATCTTCGACAACTTGTTCATCACAACAAGGGTGAATTGGCATTTAGAGACTTGCCTTTAATTAAGTTAATCTCTGAAGTTGTTAGCGTAATTTGTTTCGTATCCAACCTAATTGCTAACGTAACTACTCATAACCCCAAATGAAGAAATGAATTATAAATAATTATGTCACATCTATTTACTAGCTTAAGTACTCAACAACCAGTTTAGGGTTAGTAAATAGGTTATTTGTCATGGTAGTTTAGATTATTAAGTAGGTTAATTTATAGTTCTATTATCTTAGTTGTAGATGTCATAAAAAGAGGTTGAGTTTGGGTTCTGTTAGTGTCCAAGAGAGTGTGTTTTTTCCTGATAATCTATGGATGAAAAATACATTCATGAGTCGTACCGACTCTCCAATTTATTTGTCTGGTTCCCTTAAAGTAACGCAATCTCATCAGTGAAAATGCGCGAGGTCTATAGTGCTCTGAGAGTTAGAAGTGTCTCAGATTGAGTACAATGCAGTGTTTCCATTGTGCAACCTGGTGGGCAGCAAGACAAGGTGGGTCTGAAAGAGAAGCTTGTAGTGAAGGGTCTAATAGAAATCGTGGTGGGCTTCCTTGCATGCATCAAAGGCCACCACAATTGTGTGAGGTAACAAAGGTCGTGTCGAACAGTCTACGGTCCCATTACCGAGGGGAGGCTATTAACGCCATGAACATGGAAGATCCCGATAAAATGGTTTATTGGTCATATTTCTATGTAAGAATGCAATTCTTCATAATGAAATTATTTTATTTCTAATTTGTTAGTATATAAAACTCACAGTAATAGTGTTTAATTTTTTATTTATTTGTTATTGTACGGCAACGGTCCGAGTATGAAATGGACCTTGCTGAGAAAGTCTTCAATATGTGGCACAGTAAATTCAGTGACCTCCTTCAGGGCCTGGTCTATCGAGAGAAAAAGGCTCCTAGGGACAAACCGATCCCACATTTGACAATGGAAATCCGGGCGAGGATGTAGGCGTTACGAGAGGCAGAGGACTATCAGCGTCGGGTCGATGCAGCCAAGGCGAACCGGAACAAAGCCCCGACCCAGAATTTGCACTACGGCGGCGCGATGCCCGCCGCTAAATACTTACGTAAACTGGTAAGTCTCCAATGATCTTTTACTTTAACGATTTTCATCAATACAAATTCTAAGGTTATATCTGTAATGTTTCTAAATATAATCCTTGGCGGATGATGGGATCCATCCATCCCCTGCGGACGTCATAGAGCATTATCATTGTAAGCAAGACGCCCACGGTAACAAGCGATTGAGTGACCCGAAGGCGGCCAAAGTTTATGTAAGTCATTTTTCTTCTAAAGTTAGTTACTTGATTATATGTTGGAAATGTTGTTGAAAATTGAATGTGTAACTTGTGTTTAGAAACGAGCGTGTGGCTAGATAGGATTAATCGGCGTGTGGCCATATATGATTACTTGATTGTATGTTAGAATTGTTGTTGGAAGTTTTAATGTTTAGGGTATGTTTAGAAACGAGCATGTGGCTCGATAGGATTAATCAATGTGCGGCCGTATATGGTTACTTGATTGTATGTTGGAATTGTTGTTGGAAGTTTTAATGTTTAGGGTATATTTAGAAACGAGCGTGTGGCTCGATAGGATTAATCGGCGTGTGGTCGTATATGGTTACTTGATTGTATGTTGGAATTGTTGTTGGAAGTTTTAATGTTTAGGGTATGTTTAGAAACGAGCGTGTGGCTCGATAGGATTAATCGGCGTGTGGCCATATCTGGTTACTTGATTGTATGTTGGAATTGTTGTTGGAAGTTTTAATGTTTAGGGTATGTTTAGAAACGAGCGTGTGGCTCGATAGGATTAATCGGCATGTGGTCGTATATAGTTACTTGATTGTATGTTGGAATTGTTTTTGGAAGTTTTAATGTTTAGGGTATGTTTAGAAACGAGCGTGTGGCTCAATAGGATTAATCGGCATGTGGAATTGTTGTTGGTTGTGGTCAAGTGGGCATGTGATCCCTTATTCTACAAATTGAGTTTATATTGTCATTTGCAGGTTAATGTTTCGTATTATGAATTTGGGATAGTCCACATTACAGAGGAAACTCTGCCGAAATTTCCCTGTAACTCTCCCCATATTACCTTAGTTGTGGCATCTATTGATAATGTGCTTTGATAACAAACAACTTGACCACTTTTCTTTACCTTTAGTTCATTATCATAAATGAGATACATCTTGATCATGTAGTTGTGGTTACTCATTGTCATTAATGTTGATCATTTGCAGAATGAATATCTTGAGCAAGTAGCTGCAGCGGGCTTGGAGCCCAATTCTGTGGAAGCCAACACGGTGTTCTACAATGTTGTTGGTGGGTTCGATGTTAAGAATCAGTCTGTCTATGGCCTGGGATCCTCGACGGGCATGTTCTATGAAAGGCCGCCCCGCTATGCACGCCACAATGGTCAGGGATCTTCTTCCTCATCCACCACCACTGCCCCATCTGCTTATGCTTCCTTGGTGACTGAAACACAATCTTTGAGGAGTCAACTCTCCCAATACTAGCAGATGTTCCGCCAACTTGAAGGAAGATTGTTTCAAATAGAACAAAATCAGCAGGAGCAGGGGACGCCATCCAATGGTCAATTTTCTCCCTCCAATTTCATTAATGACTCTTCTTCGTAGTGTTTGTCAGGACAACTATGGAAACTAACTTTTGGGATATGTAAAAACCAGCGTGTCTGTTCGGTCTCGTTTCGAGCCGAATTGATATCTTTTATAAGGTGTTTTGCTTGTCTTTAATAATTATTTTAGTTATGTTTTTACTCATTTTGCAAAGAGTATAGGTTTTATGTCATTTTATTATTTTTGTTATTATTATTGTTAAATATGAATCAAAGTTGTACAAATTAGAAAATTGAAATAAAAACGTAATTTCCACTACTAAATCCCAATTTCTAAACCCAATTCCTCCTCTTTATCCCCTTCTAATTCGGCCCATATCCCCAGCCCAAAACCCTTACCCGCCTACCCCACATTACCAAATCCGCCCCATTTCCCCTTGCTTCAGCTGAATGAAACCCCCTCCAACACTAATTCTATTCTAATTCCCATTCTTCCTTTCTTTCTCCCTCTTCTCATCTCTCCTTGCTCCCTCTCTGTGTTTCTCTTTTCTGCGCACCACCGAACAGTGTCCTAGGAACGATCGAACTTCCTGCACAGAATTGGGAGGAGAAAAATTCTTAACTAAGTCAATCTTAGCTTTATCTACCTCTATCCCATCCTTAGAAATCACATGACCTAGGACAATCCCCTTTTTCACCATAAAATGACATTTTTCGCAATTATGGGTCAGACTCTTTTCCTGACATCGACTGAGCACGCGACTCAGGTTAGCTAAGCAAGCATCAAAAGAAGTACCAAACATAAAAAAATCATCCATAAAAATTTCCGCACATTCCTCCACTAAGTCAGAAAATATAGAAATCATGCATCTCTAGAAGGTCGCAGGGGCATTACACAAACCAAAAGGCATCCTTCAAAAAGCAAAGGTGCCAAAAGGACAAGTGAAGGTGGTCTTTTCTTGGTCACAAGCAGCTATGAAGACTTGGGTATAACCAAAATAACTATCAAGAAAACAGTAATACTCATGCCCAACAAGTTTCTCAAGCATCTGATCCATGAAAGGGAGGGGGAAATGGTCCTTCCTAGTGGCTTTGTTCAGTTTTGTATAATCTTTACAAACTCTCCAACCAGAAGGGACACGGGTAGGAACTAACTCTCTCTGTTCATTCTCAACAAAAGTCAATCCAACTTTCTTAGGGACCACATGAATTGGGCTAACCCACTTGCTATCGGAGATGGGGTAAATAACATCATGATCTAACCACTTAAGGATATCTTTCTTCACTACCTCCTTCATTTGTGGGTTCAGTCTCCTAAGGGGGTATCTATAAGCTGCATTTTCATCCTCTAGGAAGATTCGATGCTGGACAATGGAAGGATTAATCCCTTTAATGTCACCCAAGGTCTACCCCAAGGCTCCCATGTTCTTTCTAAGAACCTCAATCAATTGGTTTTCCTGGTCCCTACCTGGAGAGGAATGCGCGGAAGCCTAGGGTCTAAACAAACAATGTGGATGATGGAAATCCACCATAGAACTCATAAACATTATCAACCAATTTTCAGGGTTTTTGGATTAATGGAGATAAACATGAAATTAAAAGATATGGACAATTCTAGAGAGAAAAATCTCACAAAATTGAACTTAGATGTTCCAACACTTGCACAAGGATCTCCCACAAGAAAAGAGTATTGAATCACCCTATAAATCTCACAAAGAGTAGAGGATAAACACCCACTCACAAAAAAGAGAAATCACAAAGCAACTTCCACCCAAAGGCTTAGCTTTCATTACAATAGGGTTTGAAAACCCACAATTACAGACTCTCTAATTGAGAGGAATTTTCTTGAGTCTAACTCCTAAACATTAATCATCAAAATCTATCTTGGAAAATAAGCTAAGGGGGTATTTATACTAAAGGGGGTTAAAACAGTAAAACACAACATTTAACACAAAATTACGCGTAGGTTGGTGACCGTCGCGGGTGCCACGGTGAGCATCGCGGGTGCCGCGGAGTAGACATAGTAGCTGCAGTATTCGGACAATAGCAGGTCGCGGGCGCGAAAGTGAGAGTCGCAGGCGCGACCGAGCGAAGAGGGCTCAGGCGATTCATTTCCGCACAGGGTAGTGGGTGCTACATATGAGGTAGCGGGTTCGACGTAGGCGTCACGGGTGCTACCAAGAGGTTTGCGTGTGCGACAGCCTCCTGCCCAAAAACTCAGCTCCTCGTCCAGTACCGTCGCGGGCGCTAAAGTGAAGTTCGCGGGCGCGACCACCTTCTGGGCATCTTTTTTTTACCGACTTCAAACGTACATAACTTCTTCATCAGAGCTCCGTTTTAGGCCCATAAGGTATCGATGGAAAGTTTTTAGTGTGTACTTTAAGCTCCCAAAATTTCAAGTCAATTGGATTTTTATTAAAGGAGTTATGGTCAAAAGAATGAAGGCACGCGCATTTCTAGCCTTTGAACGCCTTTACCACCTTCTGTTTATTCTTGCCGATGGTTCCGAAGCCCCTTAGAATCCTCGGGAATGGTTCAATAGAGGTGAAGCAAAAGTGAACTGATCCCCATACGGTTCATACTCCCCTTCTTCGAAAAGAGTTGTCCTCAACTCTTGGGGGTTCAAAATGACCGAATACCCGTGTAGACTCAAAAGCACGTACTCCAACAGTCGAAGTAGAGTGACGCTTATCAACCCGTCCTTTCCAAAAAATGTAGCAATTCCGGCGGAAAGGAGGGGCCAAGTCAACATCACGAAAGACCCGAACACGCCTAGCACCCATAAACTTGTTGAAAGGAACAAGGAATTCGTCACATGAGAGCTCGGGGTTAAGGCTAAAGGAGATAACCTTTTCCTCATGCAGCCTCGATGTGGAAGTAATGGAGCTCGGGTGTATAGTCAAGGAAGTGTCGTCAAGCAACTCAACTCCATGGCGAGGCCCGGGAGTGATTGAGCACGACTCAACACTGAGAAACTCTGTGCGGAGCTTGGTAGGAGTTGTGGGCAAGGGTGAGGGACAAGGGAGGGAGGTTGGAAACTTTTGTGGAGCAAAGGATCGCTCAACCTCACTAGAGGGCTTCTTCGCAAGAGTAAAGCCTGATGTGGCTTTCCTTTGCTCAAAGCACTCTCATTTCGTGTTTCACTCTCTTGGAGGTTTCTCTTCTCACTTCCCACCTCGATTTTTGGTGTATCGGTTTCGAAAGGAGGTAAAGGAATGAGTTTGAGTTTCTCTTCTCCCATACGAATAGTGTAAGTGTTCTTCCGGCCGTCGTGGATAGCATGCCGATCAAATTGCTATGGTCTACCAAGTAGTAAATGACAAGCATCCATGGGGACAACATCACAAAGAACACTATCCTCATAAGAATCAGCGGAGAAAGAGACCAAGACTTGTTGGGTTACCTCGAAGTCGCCACCATCTTTTAGCCCTTGCAAGCTATATGGTTGAGGATGAGCCGAGACCGACAATTGGAGTTTCTCAACCATGTAGGTAGAGGCCATGTTGGTGCAGTTCCCACCGTCGATGATAACCTTGGCTGCCTTCTCGCCGATGGTGAACCGATTTCGGAAGATATTCTCTCGTTAAGAGTTATCCCGGGAATCCTTGGTCATGATAAAGGATTGCCTAGGAATCGTACTCTCTCCTTCTTGCGCACGAACCTCAACACTAGTCTTTAAAGTATCCAGTGTGGCTACCTCACTTGATTTGGAACTTTCAACCATCTTCGTGGGGTATTGGGCTTGGTAGTGACCATAAATGATGTAAATCAGCCCACGCCAAATCCCCCAAGCCCAATCAGGAAGGCCCAATGGAAACTCCAGGTTACAGATAGGGTCCTTCATGAAAAGACTCCATCCAATCTAGGCCCAACAAAGGAGATTCAGTTCAATCACATGGAGATAGAAAGGGCACAGGAAGAAGGAATTAAGATAGCGGCTCAAAGGCCCATTCACATGGTGTGCTACTTATGGCAAGAGGATGTCCAAACGTCCTAAAGACTACAAGTTCACGACAAACAAGTCCAGGGAAAGCTCTAGTTCACATCCAAGTCCCGGTTCGAAAGCCCAAAGTGAATTTCACAGTTTTGACCATTTCTGTTTGAATTTCAAAGTTTTGGCCTTTTGGATGTGAACTTCACATTTTTAGCATTTAGTTAGTATTTGTGAGTTTTGTATTGTAATTTCATTATTTCTAGACATGTAAGATGCCAAGTAATATATATAAACTTGGACATCAAGTCATTGGAGTCTAGTAGGAGTCTAGAAGAGTCTATAATGTTCTAGAATCTTCTAGAAGAGTGTGTGTGGTGTGTGATAGGCGTGTGATCTCTAGCTTTGGCGCCAAGTTATTGTTTCCTAGATAAGGTTGGCTTATTTTGTAAGTAATCCATCTTGGATTAGGAAAGCCAATTCCTATTAGGATAATATTATTATAACTAACTCCCCTTAGGATAAGGAGTCCTAATCCAAGGAGGAGAGAGCCATCTTAGGCGTCTAGTAGTAGTATTTGACTGGCTTACACGCCAAGTCAAAGAGTCCAAGTCCATATAGGACTTTAGTAGTATAAATAGCTAAGCTTGTAGCCTTTCAAAGGTACCACCGTTTTGAAATATGAATACAATCAAGCTTTTAGCTTAACCCTTGAGTGTTTCGTGAGAACCTCATTGATTTCTTCTATTATATCTTGGTTTGGCAACCAAGTGGTGAGGAAGAGCTTGAATCCTGAACCTAAAAGGTGTTTTAGTAACTAGGTTAAAGGTCAAGTTAGCCCTAGGGTTTCTTCTCGTGGTGTTTCTGTATCAAGATAGATCCCTTGAACTATCCTTGTTACTTTAATCTTTCTATCTTAGTTAGATAAACCCTAAGGCTATTTCAAGATTCTCTCTCACTCGCTCTCCTCCTCCCCCACAAACGTCCTTCTCTCTCTCTCTCCCACAACAAACTCCCAACGCCTCCCTCTTCCTCTCCTCTAACTAAATCCCTACTTTCAAAAAACCATCTCTCTCTCCCTCACAAAGGCCTCACGCCAAAAGATCTCTCCCCCTCTCTCACGTCACCCTCTCCAATCTCTCCAAGATTCATTCTTTCTTATTCCTTTCTCCCACAAAAGACCTCACGTCAAAGTAGCTTCCCAAACATCCTGTCTTTTACGTGAATTCCCCTCTATTCTTCTCCACCTCACGTGAAGCACCATATACCTTTGATTGGTTGCACGTGTTCATTGATGTGTAATCGATCAAGATCCAATCTTCGATCCCATTATACATCAATAAACCCGACATGTGAAGCATTTTATACCCTTGAGCTTCCGAAGATATTCCGCACTTTCCTTAGGAGCTTGGGAAGATGGTTTTGGTAGCTTGGAAGTTCGACTTCCCTTGGCTGAAGCCTTACTCCAAGAGTGAGCACTTCCCTTCCTAGAAGGCCATGAAGTAACCTTCTCCTCCATTCTTCTTCCTCGAGAACCACCATATCGATAATCATCAAAATACCTCGAATAGCCACTATGGTGAGTTCTAGGAGCCCGAGTTGAAATACCACGATCCCATTTCGAGGACTCTAGTTGCGTAGGGGTCGTAGCGCGGAGTATGTCACCCATTCGACATTGCACTTCTCGAACCTTCTCTTCGATACGTTAAAGAGTCTCCTCGAAGGTTGGTTTAGGTTTGGGTTTGGGTTTAGGGAAAAAAGGGACATCAAGTTTATCAGGACTTGGAGGCCATTTGTTGTGCCTGGTTTTCTTGTGGGGTGTATAATTTGAGCAGTTGGAGGTTTGGGTTCTTTGTAGCTAGGTAATTTTGAGGGGGTTTTGAGAGCCTAATTTTGTGGAGGAAAATAGGGTGAAACCGACAAAGGGGAAGGCACCAGGAAGAATAAACCCGGAAGATCACACTACCATCACTAACAATATCCACCAACACAACAAAATCCCATAATCATTTCATCGAACACATTCCGTGCACAATTTCCAACTTTCACCACAAAGCTCCAATAATACTTCCAACCATTCAACAACAATCAAGAACAACAATAACACCCAACAACAATGGATGAACACAGGGAATGGGGGTACCCAAATTGCTCAACAATATCAACAACACCAAGAACACCAAATATCACCACCAAATATCAACAAAAACAATTTCGGGCTCAAACAAGAAATTTCCAACAAAATTATGAGTTATATGCCTAGCTCTGATACTAAACGGACAGGAATGCGCGGAAGCCTAGGGTCTAAACAAACAATGTGGATGATGGAAATCCACCAAAGAACTCATAAACACTATGAACCAATTTTTACGGTTTTTGGACTAATGGAGATAAACATGAAATTAAAAAATATGGACAATTCTAGAGAGAGAAATCTCACCAAATTGAACTTAGATGTTCAAACACTTGCACAAGGATCTCCCACAAGCAAAGACTATAGAATCACCCAAGAAATCTCACAAAGAGTAGAGGATAAACACCCACTCACAAAGAAGAGAAATCACAAAGCAACATCCACCCAAAGGATTAGCTTTCATTGCAATATGGTTTGAAACCCACAATTACAAACTATGGGGGTATTTATACTAAAGGGGGTTAAAACAGTAAAACACAACATTTAACACAAAATTACGTGTAGGCTGGTGACCGTCGCTGAACCGTTTTGGGTTAGCTGCAAAGCTTTCATAGCCGGGAACATGGTTAAAGACAAGGTGGATGAAATCCCGATCCGTCATCATCGGGCTAAAACCGCTCACCTACTCGTTTTCAAGAATTGTTACACCTTCACAAAAGGTGGGGTGGTCAGCATCACACTATCGTGGCCTCGGCCAGCCATCCTTGTTGGAGTAAGGAGTGGCTCGGGAATTGTCAAAGACCTCGTCGGCCTCGTGTAACGCCCCAGAAATTTAATTCTAAACTTAACGGTCAAAGCCAAACGTTGACAAACATTTTCAGCGGAAGACTCATTTTTTTTTTCTTTTTACTCATTTTATTTACTTGGGCGTTACTGCCGTATCCCCGAAGGAATACAAGGCAAGAAAGATGAACTAACAACTACTCATTATTTACTTCAATTTTACAAACGGAAGAAACTCGAATTTTTGAGACAACACATACTAAACATTTACCGACTTCAATTCTAAAACACGAACAAAGCTATATTCTCAAAACTTCTAACTTCAAGACTAACGTCCTCACTTCTAGTTCCCGTTCCCATTACAGAACTCTTCACCTGAAAACAAAACATTTTCAAACATGAGGGGGGGAAACCTCAATAATGTCTACCCCTAACAGTTAAAAACATTATACAATTCATTTCAATACAGTTTGAGGGAAGGGGAAGCAAGTCAAACATTTTCAAATAACTTTTACCAGACAATCTTACCGTTTCCATACTTTAAAACGGGCGGGGCTTCCGTATTGCCCCTCGGAGTCAATAGACTCGCCAAAATATTCACAATACTTCCCAATCTCAATCAATCTCACGGATGGCCATCGCAATCATTCTTTTCTCATTACAATTCACGGATAGCCATCGCAAACATACTTTCTCATCATCATCATAATCACATCACAGATAGCCATCACAAACATACTTTCTCATCATCATCACAATCACATTCCGGATGGTCATCGCAAACATCATTCCGAACTACCAGGCGTAACTTGGTCTCTTGACAGTCTCACTCACAGGTATTCGACCTGGTCTAGGCGAGACTGCCCGAACCCGCATTTTTCTCATAGCCTTTAATTAGTCAGGTTTCATATCTCATATCATTTCCATATCAACTAACATTTTTAAATTCAACATTTCCAAATCAACACACTTTCAACACAAAACCAAGGAATTTCCAATCTTTATCAAACAAAGTTTAATCACTTTCTCAATCAAACAGACAGTCTAGTGTCATTTAAAGGTCCCCGACAGGATGCAAGTTTCAAGACAACAGTAATATCAACAAAACAGTTCAAGGGCATCCAAAGGGAGTTAGGGCATAGACATTACCTGGATGTCGTCACTTCATTTCAGCAACCACACTTACGCTCATTATACGCATCGAGCCAGCACGAACCTATTAATAGAGTTCTAAAATTAATGGAGGTCTCACGAAATTAGCTTACGCACCCTCTACCTTACCCGAACCCTAGGACATTTAAGGGTTCTCAATACTCCCCCATTAATAAACACATAATCGAAAAGAATTATTTTTCATATAATAAAACAATTTATTTAAAACCTTAGAGAGTCTATTACAACTTTCATGTTGATTTTAAAACCCAAAACACACTCCAAAGGGTCTAAAAACAGCACACAACAGGTATGTCCAACTTTCGACAGATTCCTGTTTAACAGTTTATAACTCGGGCTATACACCTCAAACACTCAAACCACAAAATTCCTATTAAAGCAAACTCATACTGGTACCTCCAGCTCAAGGTGTTCGATTAAAAACTCACTACAGAATTAATGGCGGAGTTTCGATTTCAGCTCACGAAATTGGTCCCAACATGATTAACTTAACTCGTTCATTTAACCCCAATGCTAACAAATTCAAACCAAGATCCAACCTTCATTACTCCGACACCTAAATATTGACCAAAAATACACCTTTTGATATTGTCACACCTCCATTCCCATTCCAAACTTAGTATTAACACAACTCTTCAATTAATATTATTTTAACATCAAATGAATCATAACCCTAACCTTTATAAACCAACAACACCCATCTAAGATCAAGTCTTATTATCCAAAACTCACCTACGCACCTACGAACTCAGCAAGAACTTGAAAAGAATCGAATATTGTGGCATAATGACTAAATTTTCCTCACAAACTTTAAAACTTACTCTTGTTATCTATCAAGGTCATACCTTCAAAACATACTTTGATACCAATATTATTTCAACCACAAAACTACCCATCTATAAATACAATTAAAAACCCAATAATAACATCAAAGATAATACTCTAGTCTAATTTAGGATTTGAAATCTAAATTTTTCATACTAAAGAACTTACTTTGAGGTCAGTAACAGGGAGATGGACTGAATGGCGACAATAGCAACGGGACTGCCAATAGGGGAGGGTCGATGGCGGTCCTCGGCAGTTAAAGACGACTATCGGCGTCGGAGTTGTGATAGTGGTCATCCAAAGAGGATCGAGCAGTAGCGACCGCAACATACAAGGCCAAAGCTAAGGGTGGCGCTACACTTGTGCGCGTCGTTTCCGGTAATCGGCAGCTCCCTAGTGGCAATGGGGCACGAAAGCAGTATCGACGGGGTTCTCAGCGGCGCAAGGGTCGTTGGTGGTGGGGTGTGCCTGGGCGGTGATGCTCGGTGGTGCGCAGAAACAGAGAGAGAGAGAGAGTGAAGGGGAAAAAGACCGCTGGTGGATGGCGGCTCGGTGGTGGCAGTCTCGGTGGTGGCAGCGACTATTGATAGAGGGGGCCTGGGGTGGTTTTCGTGAACCTAAACGGGGTCGGGAACATGAGTTGAGAGGAGAGAGAGAAAACCTAAAAGAGGAGGGGGTGGCGCAGAATGAGACAAAGAGAAAGAGGCTAATTCTGTTAAGGTTAGAGAATACTAGGGTTTTAGTTAACAAAAGGTGTATTTATACCCATCATAATATTTCCAACGGTTAGCAAAAAAAATTATAAAAAAAACTTAGCTAGAAAGGAAAATAATTTTAGCAGTAAATTTAAGTTATCAAATACTCCAAATATTTACACTAACTCATGAAAATACCCACATAAATAGTAAGGGTAAAATTAGTTAGTCACAAAAAATTACCAATCTACCCTTACAAGTCCTTCAACGGTCCTACAAGTTCGAGTGTTAGCAAATAATTTCACAGAAATAAACGGAAATCAAAATAAATGAATAACGACGTGACGGTAAACACATTCAAAATTTATGGGGTTTTACACCTCGGGACCGGGCTAGGTCGTCCCGGGAATGAGGAGGGTCGAGGCTTGGAAGCACCCCGGTGCGATAAGTTCAAGTCGGAACATCACCAGCCAGCAGCAGCCTATCGCGCCCGCGTCGCTTGCCATCATGACCGCGACAGCCAGCTGTCCCAGGAGCAGCCTCACGCCTAGCCTTTGGTCGCGCCCGAGTGGTCTGGTGTCACGCCCGAGTCCTTGTCATGTCCTAGTCGTCGCGCCCGCGACCTCCGATGTATGGATGATAGGGTGCCGAGTTAGGGGGCCGTCGCGCTCGCGACAGGTCTGCGGCACGCGCGTGCTGCGGCGTTTTTTAGGCTAAGTTTTGGCTTAAATCTTGTTTAGTATAAATAGCTTGTTTTTCCCATTTTCCAAGGCAGCTTATGTTTATGAATAAAGGTTTTCTCCCTTTTCTCTCCCAAAATCTTGTTCTTACTTCATCCATTTGTGAATGATGGTGTTAGCAAGTCATTCCTTTAGTGATTATCTAGTGGATTACCTATGATAGTCATTGTGGGGTGTGAGGCCTAGAGTTGTGGATTACCTAGCTCAAGGTCATATCCTTCCTTTATTATTCAAGTTTTAATCGATTGTTGTTTCAAGGTTCCAACTCAAGCTAAAATCATCAATACTCCCACCACGCCACGCTCCATTTGGTAGCAGAGCTCAAGGTTTTTCATCTAGCTTGAGTTTTTATCATTGTTCTTGCTAGTAGTGATTTCTTTTGTTGGATTTGATTGAATATTGGTGTTCCCCATCCCTTGTGACTCCAAGTGTGTTGGAAAAGTTGTTATTGCTATTGTGTTTGTTGATTTTGATGCATATTGGAGCTTTGAGGAAGAGTTGAAAATTTGTGCCTGCAAGGTGTTTGATAAAATGCCCAACTGAGAAAAACACAAAGAACCCTTAGCCAAACACAAGCCAACTACAAGAAAACCCCCAAACTCCATAAAATATCTCCAAAGACATACCGTCCTTCACCCTTCCCTCGATATGGACAACGAAGCTATTTCCGATCGAGAGGAACCAAGCCACCGGAGTAGTCATCTATTCGGACTCTCGAGAATCGATTCTCCACCATCGACGATCGATTCACTTCTCTTGACAATCAGTTCTCTACCGCCGAGCGCAACATGGAAGCACTTATTACGCGGATGGACAATCTCGTCCAAGAACGTCGAGGTCCACCCCGAGACGAACGAAGGAGAACCACTCGTATCCCTATCTGTCCTCTTCCCTCATACGAGTCGAGTGGCGATGATAGAGGTTCGCCTCGACGCCATCGTCGACGGGAAATGATTGAGAAGCCATTCTACTATTCCCCGCTAGCGACCTCACGTCTCGAAAGTGTGTCAAATGTCAGCGTGTGGGACACGATTCTTTGCAATGCCCAACGATGGCTGTGGTTGAAGCTTGGATTGAGGAATCTTTTGGCGAAGAAGATCATACAAGTGACATGGTAAAAGAGACTAAGCAAGGAAAGGTCGATTCTTTACCCGACGAGGGAGCTTCCATTGAACCTTGTGTGGCTTCCGAAACTATTGTTGAAGCTCCAAGCCCAGAGGCGGTTGAGCACATCGGTCTTGCCCTTCCTCTCGTCCTTCTTGAAGAATCCCAACAAGAAGCTCCAAAGATCATCCCAACATCGCTTTTTGAGGAGCTAAGCAACAACAAAGTGGGCACCAACACCTCTCACGCTTTGGTAACTTATGATCTTCTCAATAAGAGCGATGAGGTAATCCAAGATTCTTTGAATAAAATCAATGATGGATATACTTTGGAGTCTTTGATTAAGTCACGTATGTTATTAGGGAGACATTGGTTGTTTGATGATGTTCGTTGGCGTGATAAGTTATATGATAACTATTTGGTGTCGAAGTTGGATGAATCTCTATGCTTGAAGGGGCATGCTAGAAATCTTGGTGTACATTTGGTGTCTAGTGACAAGTTTGGGTTTGATGGAGCCATGATTCTAGATCCTTCCATGTTAATGAGATCATCGTTTGTGTCGTCCATCAATGAATATTGCTTGCATGTTGGTCGTTGTGATATGAAGTATTTGAATGTGTCATACATGTTATTTGGTCGACATTGGTTTTTCGAGGATTTGTCGTTGATTGAGTGCTGTTGGAAATTTGGTATGCAATGTTGGTTGAATTGTGTGTTGAGTGGAGAGCTTTTACTTGGCTTTGATTGCGTGAATCCCTTAAACCCACATCAAAATAATACTTGGGTAGGAAGTGAGTTGAGGAACCTCCAATCGAGCGAAACATGGGATGAGTGTGCTCTTGGTGAGGACAAGCGATCCATAGCTTTTTCTTTACCGAGTGGCAAGCTTAGTGAGGTTGAGCGTACCCTAACTCCACAAAATGAACCTACTTCTGTCCTTTGTCCTTCACCCCGAAACCTCTTCAATAATTCATATTTGTTCAAGAAGGGTTTAGTTCATAGCGTGATCAAGATTGGTTTATTGGAGGCTTTATGCAACGGTTGGCCAAGCCTTGGAGCAAGCCTTCATTTTAACCCCCAAGAGTTGAGGGCAACTCTTCTTCAAGAGGGAGAGTATGAACCGTGTCGGGTTAGATGCCAAGCTTTCATAGCCGGGAATGCGGTTAAAGACATGGTGGATAAAATCCCGACCCATCATCACCATGCTAAAACCGCTCACCTACTCGTTTTCAAGAATCGTTACACCTTCACAAAAGGTGGGGTGGTGAGCATCACACTATCGTGGCCTCGGTGAGCCATCCTTGTTGGAGTAAGGAGTGGCTGGGGAATTGTCAAAGACCTCGGAGGCCTCGCGACTGGGCTGGGTCATCCCAGGAATAAGGAGTGTCGAGGCTTGGAAGCACCCCGGTGCGATAAGTTCAAGTCGGAACTTCACCAGCCAGCAGTAGCCTATCGCGCTCGCGTCGCTTGGCGTCACGCCCGCGACAGCCGGCTGTCTGAGCAGCAGCCTCATGCCCAGCCTTTGGTTGCGCCAGAGTCGCCTGGTGTCATGCCCGAGTCTTTGTCCTGTCCTGGTCGTCGCGCCCGCGACGAATCTTGTAGCGCAAGCGACCTCCGATGTATGGATGATAGGGTGCCGAGTCAAGGGGTCGTCGCGCCCGCGACCACCAATGTCCCGCCCGCGACAGGTCTGCGGCACGCGTGGGATACGACTTTTTTAGGATGAGTTTTGGCTTAAATCTTGTTTAGTGTAAATAACTTGTTTTTTCCATTTTCCAAGGCAACTTATGTTTATGAATGATTTGCTAATGCAATGTTAGGGTTTTCTCCCTTTTCTCTCCCAAAATCTTATTCTTACTTTATCCATTTTTGAATGGTGGTGTTAGCAAGTCATTCCTTTAGTGATTATCTAGTGGATTACCTACGATAGTCATGGTGGGGTGTGAGGCCTAGAGTTGTGGATTACCTAGCTCAAGGTCATATCCTTCCTTTATTATTCAAGTTTTGATCGATTGTTGTTTCAAGGTTCCAACTCAAGCTAAAATCATCAATATTCCCACCGCGCCACGTTCTAGCCGCGGATGCTACAATGAGCGTCGTGGGTGCCACAGAGTAGGCGTAGCAGTAGTAGTATCCGGTCAGCAGCAAGTCACGGGCTCGACCAAGCGAAGAGGGCTCAGGCTATTCATTTCCACGCGGGGTAGCGGGTGCTACATATGAGGTAGCGGGTGCGATGCAGGCATCACGACTGCTACCAAGAGGTTCACGGGTGCGACAGCCTCATGCCCCAAAACTCAGCTCCTCATCCAGTACCGTCACGGGCTCTAAAGGGAAGTTCGCGGGCGCGGCGACCTTCTGGGCAGCTTTTTTCTGTCGACTTCAAACGTCATAACTTCTTTATCCAGACTCCATTTTATGCCCATAAGGTATCGATGGAAAGCTCTGGATGTGTACTTTAAGCTCCCAAAATTTCAAGTTAATCAGAGTTGTATTGGAGGAGTTATGGTCAAAAGAATGAAGGCACGCGTATTTCTAGCCTTTGAACGCCTTCACCACCTTGTGTTTATTCTTGTCGATGGTTCCGAAGCCCCTTAGAAGGCTCGAGAATGGTTCGATAGAGGCGAACCAAAAGTAAACTGATCCCTATACGGTTCATACTCCCCTTCTTCGAAAAGAGTTGTCCTCAACTCTTAGGGGTTCAAAATTACCGGATACCCGTGTAGACCCAAAAGCACGTACTCCAACAGTCGAAGTAGAGTGACGCTCATCAACCCGTCCTTCTCTAAAATGTAGCAATTGCGGCGGAAAGGAGGGGCCAAGTCAACATCACGAAGGACCCGAACACGCCTAGCACCCATCAACTTGTTGAAAGCAACAAGGAATTCGTCACATGAGAACTCAGAGTTAAGGCTAATGGAGACAACCTTTTCCTCATGTAAGCTCCATGTGGAAGTAATGGACCTCGGGTGTATAGTCAAGGACGTTTCGTCAAGCAACTCAAGTCCATGCCGAGACTCGGGAGTGATTGAGCACGACTCAACACTAAGAAACTCTATGTGGAGCTCGGTAGCAGTTGTGGGCAAGGGAGGGGCAAGGGAGGGAGGTTGAAAACTTTTGTGGAGCTAAGGATCGCTCAACCTCACTAGGGGCGCTTCTTCGCAAGAGTAAATCCCGATGTGGCTTTCCTTTACTCAAAGCACTCTCATCCCGTGTTTCACTCTCTTAGAGGTTTCTCTTCTCACTTCCCACCCCGGTTTGTGGTGTATCGGTTTCGAAAGGACGTAAAGGAATGAGTTTGAGTTTCTCTTCTCCCATACGGATAGTGTAAGTGTTCTTCCAACCGTCGTGGATAACATGCCGATCAAATTGCCATGGTCTACTAAGTAGTAAATGGCAAGCATCCATGGGGACAACATCACAAAAAACATTATCCTCATAAGAACCAGCGGAGAAAGAGACCAAGACTTGTTGGGTTACCTCGAAGTCGCCACCATCTTTTAGCCCTTGCAAGCTATATGGTTGAGGATGAGCCGAGACCGGCAATTAGAGTTTCTCAACCATGTAGGTAGAGGCCTAGTTCGTGCAGCTCCCACCGTCGATGAAAACCTTGGCTGCCTTCTCACCGATGGTGAACCGAGTTCGGAAGATACTCTCCCGTTGAGAGTTATCCCGGGAATCCTTGGTCATGATAAAGGATCGCCTAAGAATCGTACTCTCTCCTTCTTGCGCGCGAACCTCAACACTTGTCTTTTGAGCCTTCGGTGTGGCTACCTAACTTTCTTTTGAACTTTCAACCATCTTTGTGGGCCATTGGGCTTGGTAGTGACCATAAGCCCGACATGTGAAGCATTTTCTACCCTTGAGCTTCCGAAGATATTCCGCACTTTCCTAATTAGGAGCTTGGGAAGATGGTTTTAGCAGCTTGGAAGTTCGACTTTCTTTGGATGAAGCCTTACTCCAAGAGTTAGCACTTCCTTTCCTAGATGGCCATGAAGTAACCTTCTCCTCCATTCTTCTTCCTCGAGAACCACCATATCGATAATCATCAAAATACCTCGAATAGCCACTATGGTGAGTTCTAGGAGCCCGATTTGAAATACCACGATCCCATTTCGAGGACTCTAGTTGCGTAGAGGTCGTAGCGCGGAGTATGTCACCCATTCGACGTTGCACTTCTCGAACCTTCTCTTCGCTACGTAGAAGAGTCTCCTCGAAGGTTGGTTTGAGTTTGGGATTAGGGAAAAGAGGGACATCAAGTTTATCCGAAGCATAGGACTTGGAGGCTATTTGTGGAGCTTGGTTTTCTTGTAGGGTGTATAATTTGAGCGGTTGGAGGTTTGGGTTCTTTGTAGCTAGGAAATTTTGAGGGGTTTTTGCGAGGCTAATTTTGTGGAGGAAAATGGGGTGAAACCGGCAAGGGGGAAGGCACCAAGAAGAACAAACCCGGAAGATCAGACAACCATCACTAACAACATCCACCAACAAAACAACCACCAACACAACAAAATCCATCATTTCATCAAACACCTTCCGTGCACAATTTCCAACTTTCACCACAAAGCTCCAATAATACTTCCAACCATTCAAAAATAATCAAGAACAACAATAACACCCAACAACAATAGATGAACTCAGGGAATGGGGGTACCCAAATTTCTCAACAATATCAACAACACCAAGAACACCAAATATCAACAAGAACAATTTTGGGCACAAACAAAAAAATTCCAACAAAACTATGAGTTCTATGCCTAGCTCTGATACCAAAGGGAAAGGAATGCACGGAAGCGTAGGGTCTAAACAAACAATGTGGATGACGGAAATCCACCATAGAACTCATAAACACTATGAACCAATTTTTAGGGTTTTTGGATTAATGGAGATAAACATGAAATTAAAAGATATGGACAATTCTAGAGAGAGAAATCTCACCTAATTGAACTTAGATGTTCAAACACTTGCACAAGGATCTCCCATAAGCAAAGAGTATTGAATCACCCAAGAAATCTCACAAAGAGTAGAGGATAAACACCCACTCACAAAGAAGAGAAATCACAAAGCAACATCCGCCCAAAGGATTAGCTTTCATTGCAATAGGGTTTGAAAACCCACAATTACAAACTCTCTAATTGAGAGGAATTTTCTTGAGTCTAACTCCTAAACATTAATCATCAAAATTTATCTTGGAAAATAAGTTAAGGGGGTATGTATACTAAAGGGGGTTAAAACAGTAAAACACAACATTTAACACAAACTTACGCGCAGGCTGGTGACCGTCGCGGGTGCCACGGTGAGCGTCGCGGGTGCCATGGACTAGGCATAGCAACAGCAGTATCCGGACAGCAGCAGGTCACAGGCACAACCAATCGAAGAGGGCTTAGGCGATTAATTTCTGCGCGGGGTAGCGGGTGGTACATATAAGGTAGCGGGTGCGACGCAGGCATCACAGGTACTACCAAGAGGTTCGCGGGTGCGAAAGTGATGTATGCTAGCGAACTAGAATGCACCATACAATCACATATACACAGCTGAATACTTGAAACACAATAACTGTTTGAAAGCAAGTAGTTGGAATAGAAGACAACCCAATACAGAATAATAAAGATAGGCTTGCTTACAGTTGATACAGACACACCACAACTGCATTCAAGGGCAAAGGACCCTCACATTCATGCCTCTACAGACACACCAAAGCATGGATGATCAAGATCAGCTGACACTTGCTGGATTCTTGCCAATATCCAGTGACATGAGCTGATTGAACAAAGACTGAGAGTTATAGGATACTCACAAACTTTCAGAGGTACTAAGACACTCGAGAATACTATTGAATGAACACTGAGATGCCCTTCATTGATGGAAAGCTTCAGAATATAAAGGAAGCTACAGTTTGATTAGCAACTACTTAACATAAGCTAATCTGCCTAATCTCCCTGATCTAATCTAACTTACAAAGCTTAAAACAAATACATATGATTATATCCTAAGCTATCTAATATGATCCGGATTACATTTGCTTAGAAAATAAAAGAAAAATGCTAGCTAAATCCTGATTGGACCAATTTGCTAGGGTGGCAAAATGAGCCAACGGGAGGCTTTCTTGCCCAAGGGGGTAAAATTTGATGTTACTGAGGTAACTCCCGCGCAACTACTAACCTGGAAATAATCTCAACAGGTTAATAATTAGGCTGGAAAGACCAAAACAACCCTTAGGGACAAATGACAAAACATGTAGCTTCAGAACTGAGGTTCTGGAAAAACTGATAACAAGCAACCCTGTTGGGACTGCTTATTCTAGCATCTGAATCTTACTGCTGCCATGCTCGATCATGATGGGACTTGGCTTGGACTTGAAAATGGCATGACAAGGGACAAAAAACTCCTAGGGAACCTTGGCTGAATCTTCCTCAATCAATAGATATGACATTGAGAAAGACTGCTTGGATCGTTGTCATTGAACCTGAGTTGGTCCGATGACCAATGCTATCGGGCCAATGGTTGGGTGCCAGGACTTGCTTAACAAGTGTGTAGCAAGCCTGGATGGATGTTGTGGATGGATTGGTGGTTGCTGGTGAAGCTGTAAACCTCTTGCTGGGTATCTGGACTGTTGAGAAACATGCTGAATAGCCTATTGTCTGTGCTGGGATTTGGAAGCCTGCTATTTCTGCTGGAAATGCTTCCTTAGCTGCTGAGTTTGATTCATTAACAAGGTCTCCTCCTTGTGTTGCTGCTAAAAGTGCTGGTGAAGCTCTTATAGATGCCTCCTTTGCTGATGAAGCTTCTGCTGCTGGTTGTTCCTCATGATGGTCTCCATCATCCTCCCCAGGTTGAGGAAAGTTTGTCCTCAAACTTGGAAGGTCTTCATCTGCTGGATAGTATGGTCGAAGATCTGTTACATTAAATGTTACTGAGCCTCCATACTCTTCAGATAGGTCCAACCTATAGGCATTATCTCCAATTTTCTTAAGCACTTCAAAGGGGCTATCTGCTCTTGGTAGTAGCTTGCCTTTTCTCTTGCTGGGGAACCTGTCCTTTCTTAGGTGGATCCAAACTAGATCTCTTGGCTAGAAAGTCACCTTCTTCCTATGCTTGTTTGCTGAAGTGGACACCCGTTCAGTATACTTGGAAATTTTCTCCGTCATTTGCTGATGAAGATCCTTGATTTGATCTGCTCTTTTACCTGCTTCAAAACTAAATTTGACAGAAGTAGTTAGTGGAATTAAATCCAAAGGGGAAATTGGATTTTTACCATAGACTACTTGGAATGGAGAGTAGCTTGTGGCCTTAGATGGTGCTTTGTTGTAAGCAAACTCAACATGGGGCAAAAAAGTATCACATCCTGTTTTATGTGTTTGAATCAGTGCTCTCAATAGGACTCTAAGTGTTCTATTAGTAACCTCTGTCTGTCCATCAGTCTGTGGGTGGCAAGTGGTACTATACTTTAGCTGTGTGCCTAGTTTCTTCCACAATGTAACCCAAAAACATCACACCAGACCTCATCTTTGTATGATTGACCAATTGAAAAAGCAACAAGCCATCTAGTAGAGATTTGGATACCTTTCCCTGAACTGAGCCACTGAATGGTGTATGGAGCTGGGTGAGGCTTGGTTGCCAGGCTTAGCTTCTTCACCATGGTGCTGGAGGCTGCATTGGTACAACTTCCACTGTCTACAATGACAAAGCATACCTTCCCTCCAATAGTACACCTTGTATGAAAGATATTCTCCCTTTACTCTTCTACTTCCTCTACTGATGAGCTACTCAGAACTCTCCTGATCACAATCATCTCTCCCTCATCTGCACCTTCTTCTGTAACATCATCATCATAGATAGGATCATGTTCAAGCTCTTCATAATCCTGTTCTTCTCCCTGCACATGTTCATGATCAATAAATAAAGCTGACTGGTACTCAGCAAGAGTAACCATTCTCTTATTGGGACATTCTGAGGCAATGTGCCCTAGTCCTTGACACCTGAAACATCTTCTTTCTGAATAGGTTCTGCTGATACGGGCTGGGGTTCTTTGTGGGGGATTTTGTGGCTGATTTTGTAGGGGTCTTGGGGGTGGATTTCTGGCTTGTGGTGGGGGTGGGGGTGGATAGGCTCTTTGTGGGTGATTGTAAGGTTTGTAAGGGTTTGGCTTGGTTGGTGCATAAGGCTTGGCTGGGTATTTTTTGTATTCTTTCACTCTAGCCTTCTTCTGCTGCTCCACTTTGTGAGCTAAAGAGCTTAACTCATCACGTGAATCATAGACCTGTAACTCCACAACATTCCTGATCCCTTCATTCAAACCTGCAAGATATCTTATATAAGTTTGCACTTCATTTTCTTGCATATTACACTTCCAAAGCAAGTGCTCAAACTCCTTTGTGTAGTCTTCCACAGACTTGCTTCCCTGCACAAAATGTTGTAACTTGAAATAGTTTTCCTTCATGTAGTTTTCTGGAAGGAACTTCTCCTTCAGCTTCTGTCTCATCTCAATCCAGGTGCTCACCCTGTCTTCCCCAATCTCCATTCTCCTTCTCTGCAGATTAGTCCACCAAGTAGAAGCATATTTCTTTAATTTTAAGGCTACTAGCTTCACCTTATTCTCTTCTAAAACCTCCTTTAAATCAAAGACTCTTTCTACTGTTTGCAACCAATCAAGGAAAACATCAGGATCTAACTCCCCTGCATACTCAGGTATATCAATATTAAAATCTAACTTCTATATCCTCCTATCTTCCCTCCTTACTTCTCTTTCACTCTCACTGTTTTCTTCTGGTTCACTGATCCTAGGAGATCTTCTAACTCTTCTACTGTCTGCAACCAATCTAGGAAAACATCAGGATCTAACTCCCCTGCATACTCAGGTATATCAATATTAAAATCTAACTTCTCTATCATCCTATCTTCCCTCCTTACTTCTCTTTCACTCTCACTGTTTTCTTCTGGTTCACTGATCCTAGGAGATCTTCTAACTCTTCTTCTCCTTCTTTGTGTAGGCCTAGGACCTCGACCTCCTCTCCCTGTCCTACTAAAAGGATTCTCACCTACTCCCTCTTCCATCTCTTCATCAGTCTCCCTATTTAACTCATGTCTATGCAATCTCATATAATACTGCAATTGCTCACTCAAGAATTTCATTTTCTGCTCTACTTCTTCTTTTTCTTTCAAAGTCTGTTCTAGGACTTCCTGTGGTGTTTTACTAGTTCCGGCCATTTCAACTATAACAAGCAACACACTCCAAGATAGAACACAATGCTCTGATACCAAGATGATGTATGCTAGCTGACTAAGATTATAGTGTTGAACTAGAATGCACCATACAATCACACACACACAGCTGAATACTTGAAACACAATAACTGTTTGAAAGCAAGTAGCTGGAATAGAAGACAACCCAATACAGAATAATAAAGATAGGCTTGCTTACAGTTGATACAGACACACCACAACTGCATTCAAGGGCAAAGGACTCTCATATTCATGCCTCTACAGACACACCAAAGCATGGATGATCAAGCTCAGCTGACACTTGCTGGATTCTTGCCAATGTCCAGTGACAGGAGCTGATTGAACCAAGACTGAGAGTTATAAGATACTCACAAACTTTCAGAGGTACTAAGACACTCGAGAATACTATTGAATGAACACTGAGATGCCCTTCATTGATGGAAAGCTTCAGAATATAAAGGAAACTACAGTTTGATTAGCAGCTGCTTAACATAAGCTAATCTGCCTAATCTCCCTGATCTAATCTAACTTACAAAGCTTAAAACAAATACATATGATTATATCCTAAGCTATCTAATATGATCCGGATTACATTTGCTTAGAAAATAAAAGAAAAATGCTAGCTAAATCCTGATTGGACCAATTTGCTAGGGTGGCAAAATGAGCCAACGGGAGGCTTTCTTGCCCAAGGGGGTAAAATTTGATGTTACTGAGGTAACTCCCGCGCAACTACTAACCTGGAAATAATCTCAACAGGTTAATATTAGGCTGGAAAGACCAAAACAACCCTTAGGGACAAATGACAAAACATGTAGCTTCAGAACTGAGGTTCTGGAAAAACTGATAACAAGCAACCCTGCTGGGACTGCTTATTCTAGCATCTGAATCTTACTGCTGCCATGCTCGATCATGCTGGGACTTGGCTTGGACTTGAAAATGGCATGACAAGGGACAAAAAACTCCTAGGGAACCTTGGCTGAATCTTCCTCAATCAATAGATATGACATTGAGAAAGACTGCTGCTTGGACTGTTGTTGCTGGGAACTGGAGTTGGTCTGGATGACCAATGCTACTGGGCTGAATGGCTGTGGGTGCCAGGACTTGCTTAACAAGTGTGTAGCAAGCCTGGATGGATGTTGTGGATGGATTGGTGGTTGCTGGTGAAGCTGTAAACCTCTTGCTGGGTATCTGGACTGATGAGAAACATACTGAATAGCCTATTGTCTGTGCTGGGATTTGGAAGCCTGCTATTTCTGCTGGAAATGCTTCCTTAGCTGCTGAGTTTGATTCATTAACAAGGTCTCCTCCTTGTGTTGCTGCTGAAAGTGCTGGTGAAGCTGCTGCTGCTGCTGGTTGTTCCTCATGATGGTCTCCATCAGACAGCCTCCTGCCCTAAAACTCAGCTCCTCGTCCAGTACCGTCGCAGGCGCTAAAGGGAAGGTCGCGGGCGCAACCACCTTCTGGGCAGCTTTTTTCTGCCGACTTCAAACGCGCATAACTTCTTCATCCGAGCTCCGTTTTAGATCCATAAGGTATCGATGGGAAGCTCTCGGTGTGTACTTTAAGCTCCCAAAATTTCATTTCAATCGGATTTGTATTGAAGGAGTTATGAGCGAAAGAATGAAGGCACGCGCATTTGTAGCCTTCGAACGCCTTCACCACCTTGTGTTTATTCTTGCCGATGGTTCCGAAGCCCCTTAGAAGGCTCGAAATGGTTCGATAGAGGCGAACCAAAATTGAACCAATCCCCATACGGTTCACTACATTAGTCAGAAGCAATAATCACTGGGTAGGCCTCATTAGGGCCAAGAAAATCATATTTCAACTCAGAAGGGAGGGGTTTCATCTCAAGAGTGGTGGATGAAGGTGGTTCAGGCTCTACCACCTCAGGTGTGGTTTGTGATCTAAACAAGGATTCATATAGCACATCGCCATCAAGCACATCAGAATCACACAAAGAATTCACACTATTAGGATCAATTCCTAGTGCAATCGACTTATCAACACAGGAGACA
Organism: Portulaca oleracea; assembly: GCA_029582165.1. NCBI lineage: Eukaryota > Viridiplantae > Streptophyta > Magnoliopsida > Caryophyllales > Portulacaceae > Portulaca > Portulaca oleracea. The sequence continues at coordinate 780,238 of CM055875.1, forward strand.
TCAACAAAGTCAGGGTTCTCACTCTCAACAAAATCACTTACCCAATTAAGGGTACGCTGATCTTGCTCATCAAATCCTAAGGGTGACTTTTGCAGATTAAAGATGTTCAACTCCATAGTCAAATTCCCAAAGGTCAATTTCGTTCTACCATCTTTATAGTTAATCCAGGCATTAGAAGTAGCAAGAAAAGGGCGACCTACAATAACGGGGATCTCATCTCTAGTACTTTGAACTCTAGCAGTCTCTAGTACTACAAAATCAACAGGAAACACAAAATCCCCAACCTTAATCAAGACATCCTTCATTACCCCCTTAGGTACTCTAGTAGACCTGTCAGCCAATTGCAAAACCATCCTAGTAGGCTTTAGTTCACCTAATCCAAGCATTTCATACATATGCAAAGGCAACAAATTCACACTAGCACCTAGGTCAAGCAATGCCCTTTCTATCAAACTATTGATAAGTGCATCATTTGCACTTATTTCTAGGTGTTTTATAAGCATAATCATGGTAGATTTAGGCCAAAAATGTGTTAAACCTTCCCCATTTCTCTATTTACGCTTGGTCTTTGTGTTTTTGGTATTGATTTCTAGGTTCAGGGCCAAAAAGTTGATTTTTGGAGCAAATTTGGTAAGGCCAAGGGTACCACGGGTATCAACTACTATTGATCAGACCGTGGTAAAAATTTCAGCAAGAAACGAGCAGAAATTGGCCGGACAGCGCCAGCCTCGGTCTGCCCGAGGTGACAGCCACGGACCGTGGTTGGAGCTGTTTTCTCGCTTTGGCAGTTATTTTTGCGGAAATAAGCTGGGAAAAGAAGGGGACGGGGATTCAATTCATTCAGATTCTAGGTAGAAAAGACAGAGTTTCTTGAGTAATTTCTTCACCAAAACATCTCCATCCATCGAGAATCAATATGAAGAATTTGAAGAATTGAGATTCGAGAGGAAACACGCGATACTCGTGAAGTACTTTCCGCCCGGAGATCGAGAGACTCTACGGAATTCCTCCTAGTGTTTGCTTTACTCTTCTATTATTTCTTTCTTAGTTCTAGAATTGATTACCATGTTTAGAACGCATTTCTTGTTTCCAATGACTAATTGTGAGTAGATTTCGTTCTTTCTAGGGTTTTATGAACCAACATTATGGTGTTTGATTAGAAATGTTTTAGTTTGAGCTTGAATTCTTGATTGAATCAATAGAAGGTTGCATTTTTCATGCTTACGAACATTCTTAAGGCCTTGGATGTTTGTAATTCTGAGATTAACCTGAGAAGTACCGAAAGGTGAATTAGGGGAATTTGACTACCAACCTGTCTACCTAGGTTTACGAAAGTTGAAAATGGTGTAGTAAACTAGGGAATCGGTAGATAACCTGACTTTTTGAAACCTTCATTTCTGTTTAACCTGAAAGGCAGACGAAAGTTGTTGATTAGGTTAGTCGGGATAATTCTATTTAGCATCAAAAGGGCGATAGAATTTAGAGGTTATCGATTCTTGATTCGTTCGAGTTACTTTCTTGCGCATGCTTTAACTTGTCTTTCAGACCCTGTTGTTAGGTGAGTAAAACCCTAGATGCCTTCATCCATTGAATTACCTCAAGCTTAGCTTTTCCTGTCAACCTTAGTTTTAGTTAGTTCGTTAGAAATCATTAAAAATCATCAACCCGATTGGCTTAGCAATTAAGTAGAGGGATAGTTCACTGCGTTACTAGATTAAGTCCCTGTGGGATCGACCTTGACGCTGCTACAATAGTACCCGTGCGCTTGCGGCCCTGTCAAGTTTTTGGCACCGTTGCCATGGACTTTGTCCCTAGTAGCCATTAAGCAAAGACTCTCAAATTGACTAAGCTGTTTTTTTTTTATTTTCTTTCTTTTTCTTTCCCTTTCTTGTGATCCTTTCTTGATCTTGATTGTGTTTCATTTCTAGTTTTTGCTAGGTACTCTTGGTGTATGCAAAAAGCTCTGGAATTTGAGTTCGATCCCGAGATTGAACGCACTTTCCGTTCTCGGAGAAAGAGGCTGCAAATAGAGGAAGCTAGCAAGAAGCAAGAAGAGAAGTCTGCACCACAATCAAAAATGGCTGGTGGAGAAGGACGGCCGAAGACACTGGAACAATACTTGGCCCCAAGTGTCACAGATCCTCCCACGACCATCAACCCTCCCAACATTGCTAACAATGACTTTGAGCTAAAGAACTCCTTGATCAATCTAGTCAAAGCTACGCTATTCCATGGTCACCCTAGTGAGGACCCCAACCGACACCTTCGTATCTTCCGCCAGGTGTGCGATACATTCAAGGCGAACGGGGCCTCACCGGATGCAATCAAGCTGCGGTTGTTTCCGTTTTCCTTAGAGGATCGAGCATGGGAGTGGCTAGATTCTCTTTCGGCGAACTCCATCACCACTTTTGATCAGATGGCGGGTGCGTTCCTTAACAAATACTTCCCGCCAAGTAAGCTGACAAGCCTCCGCAATCAGATATCCACCTTTGCCCAAGAGCCGGATGAAAACTTGTACGAGGCTTGGTAACGGTTCAAGGATCTACTTCGCCGATGTCCACAACATGGTCTTAAGCCATGGGTGCCCATCCATTCTTTCTACAATGGAGTGGATGATCAGTTGAGGGCGATGATCTTCGCAGCAGCTGGGGGGAACATCATGAGCAAGGTGGTTGATGAGCTCCACACTCTAATTGAGCAAATGGCGTCCAACAATCATCAATGGTCCAAACCCAGTTCCTCGAGAACGGGAGGTAAGTATGATGTCGATTCTATTTCTGTTTTAACTACTAAAATAGATGTTGTGACTCAAAAGATAGACCGCTTGCATGTGAATGCTTCCCCTCCTCCCCAATGTGCTTCCTGTTACTCTTTTGAGCATGCGACTCTATATTGTCCTAATGGGGTGGGTAGTAGTGCGCAACCAGACCAAGCCAACTTTGTTGGTAATCCTACCCATAGACCCCTCTTCGACCCATACTCCAACACATATAACTCTGGTATGAGAGACCATTCTAATCCTTCTTACCGGAACCAAATGGGTCACCCACAAGGACAAAGACCTTCCACTCAACCTTACCAAGCATCTCAAAATCCTGACTTAGAGGCTATGATGAAAGTCCCATGTCCCAACAAAAGCAACTCGAGCATCAGCAAAGACAAGATGAGGTGACTAAAGCTTTAGCCACTAAGGTTGACCTTTTATCCACCCACAACCAAATGCTTGAGAACCAGATAGCGATTCAGTCTGGTACTTCCACCACCCCTCCTGGACCACCCGTGCCTAACCCTAAAGAGCATTGTAATGCTATAGTCTTGAGGAGTGGGACACAGCTTAAGGGACCCGGGATGCCAAATGCTAAGCATGGGGGGATTTGAGTGAGAAGGATGATGAGAAAGAGAGTGAGGAGGAGAAAGACCATGAGAAAGAGACCGTCAATGAGGGTAGTGCTGAAATCCCTCGACCATCACCACCACCTAGAGTTTATGTGCCCCCTATTCTATTCCCTTCTAGGCTTGTTATGTCTAAGACCGATGTTTAATTTGGGAAATTCCTTGGTATGCTTAAAAAGTTGAATGTGAATGTTCCTTTTCTTGATGCTTTGTCCCAAATGCCTTTATATGCTAAATTCTTGAAGGAGATTCTCTCCAAGAAAAGAAAAATAGATGACTGTGAGGCAATAGTATTGAATGAGGAGTGTAGCTCTGTTGTCTTAAATAAGCTCACTCCAAAGCTTAAGGACCCCGGGAGTTTCACTATTTCTTGTGGCTTAGGAACCATGAACATCGACCGAGCTTTATGTGATGTGGGCTCAAGTGTGAGCTTGATGCCTTATTCCCTTTATAAGAGACTGAACTTAGGTGAGCTGAGACCTACCGCCATGTCACTGCAAATGGCTGATCGTTCTGTTAAGTACCCAATGGGTATTTTAGAGGACTTACCTCTTAAGGTAGGAGACTATTATGTGCCTGTGGATTTTGTGATTCTTGATATGGCTGAGGACACCCGTACCCAAATTATTTGGGAAGACCTTTCCTTGCCACTGTTGGGTGCGTAATAGATGTGAAAAAGGGGAAGATGAGCTTTAAGTTTAGGGAACATGAGGTTGAATTTGATTTATTTCGTGAACATATGCCTCATAATGTTTCTTCTTGTTGTGGTGTTGATGTGGTTGGGAATGATGAGTCTGATGATGTATTTCCTGAGAGCCATGTACTTGGTGACGCGATGGATTGGGTACAAGTTATTGAACCCAAACCTAACATCACCAAGGACATGCCTTATGCTACTAATGAGGATTGGTTGAGAAAGTTTTGCAGGTTTGATTCAAAGATGCCTTCCATTGCTGAGGAAGGAAAGCAGTTCGACCCTTGCTAGTGGGTTCAACTTCGAGATGTTGAGGGGACACATGCTGATAGTGTTCCAAAAGAGTTTGACTATGATGTGGAGCATTCTCCAGACTGAGGTGAGTTTCGTCTAGCTAAAGACGTCAAACTAGCGCTTCTTGGGAGACAACCCAAGCATTTTATTGCTTTATTAGGTTTTATTTTGTTTTATTTTGTTTTGATTGCGAAAACCCTCTTATATTGAGTTCTTTAAGGTGTCTGTTTAGATTGTCATTGCAAGTGTGTACTCATGAGATTCTTGGCTTGATGTAGATGATAGTAGAAACTTGGTTGTTTGTTTGACTTAGGTTGCTAGTCATGTTCGTGATTTATCTAGTCTTGATCAATTCTTGTGCATGATAATGAAGTTCTTAAGTTTGGTACATCAAAGGAACTAGTTGTAGCGATTGTCGTAGGTTAACCCGTGAGACTTCTTGAGCCTAAAAGACTATTATTTCTATAGTCTCATTTTCTTTTGAGTGTGACCTTACCATGTTTGCATCTCTAGAACTTGATTTGACTCTCTTTGAAACTGTATTTGACTTGTGCATTGAGTTAATATGATTGAGGCCTATTTTGAAGCCACATAGCTAAAAAGTCACCCAACATTATGACTTCTTTTTGCTAGCCTTTACTAACCTTTTTTCCTGTCTTGTTGTTTACCCTATTCGTGCGCACCCTTGGCCTGTTCTTAATTCTTCACCTTTTAGCCAAGTTAAGTGGAGCAACAATTCAGTTGGGGGCAGTTTTTTTAGTCTATTGGTATGATGACTTTGTTGGTTAGTTTGCTTGATGAGGGAAACATTGTTATTAATTGTTATTTATCCCCTCTTTTCATTTGAGATTGAAATTGGTTTGATGGGAAGTGAGTCGCCCTTTATGAATCTATCTTATTCACCAAAAAAAAGGTATTGAACAAAAAAAGAAGTAAAAAAAAAAAAAGAGAAGTTCTGAGGAATAAGGTGAATAACATAGTGGTTTTCTTGCTTATATTGACTCTTCCCTTGTTTTTCCTTCAATGCGGGGTGTATATTAAAATTTAATCGAGGTGTGATGTAAGAGGTGTTATGTTTTATGTATTGGGAATGTTGCTCTTTAGGTCCTTGGCTCTTAGCTCCACATTACCCAAATGAATTCCATCCTTACCCTTCACCTAAGCCTCATTACAACCCTTGAAAAATCCTCATGATTAAAGTTTATGCATGTTGTCTATAGCGGTAGAGAATCGAGAGTCTTGTCAAGCTTATAGTAGTTTGTTTACATTGGTTGAAGGTTTTGAGCGAACTGTTATATCTTTTGCAAACACACGAGGGGAGTGATTCACATACCCTAAAGTGAGGTCCTACCAATCCCAACTAGTTCGCCAAGCATGTGAATGGAATTTGACTGCACTTAAGTTGTGATAGATTGGTTGCGTTACTTCTTGACTCGTGATTCTATTTTGAACAACAATTTTTGTTTCAATTTGATTCTTAATCTCGCTAGAGAGTCTCGTAGGGTATGCTTGTTTTGGTATTCTTACATTACCTTTATATTGGAGAGGTGTGCATTTTTCTTTTTTTGAGTCCTTTTTCCTAGTTTTGAGTCTAGTACTTGCTTGGGGACAAGCAAGGTTTTAGCATGGAGGGGTTTGATAAGTGCATTATTTGTACTTATTTCTAGGTGTTTTAGAAGCATAATCATGGTAGATTTAGGCCAAAAATGTGTTAAACCTTCCCCATTTCTCTATTTATGCTTGGTCTTTGTGTTTTTGGTATTGATTTGTAGGTTCAGGGCCAAAAAGTTGATTTTTTGAGCAAATTTGGTAAGGTCAAGGGTACCACGGGCATCAACCACTGTTGATCAGACCGTGGTAAAAATTTTAGCAAGAAACGAGCAGAAATTGGTCGAACAGCGCCAACCTCGGTCTGCCCAAGGTGACAGCCACGGACCGTGGTTGGAGCTGTTTTCTCGCTTTAGCAGTTATTTTTGCGGAAATAAGCTGGGAAAAGAAGGGGAACGAGGATTCATTCATATTTTGGGCAGAAAAGACAGAGTTTCTTGAGTAATTTCTTCACCAAAACATCTCCATCCATCGAGAATCAACTATCACCTATAGTAATAAAGATAGTGGGGCATCCAGGGTCTTTGTACTTAATAGGCATCTGGTTCGACAGAATGGAACTCACATTTGAGGCTAAGAAAGCCTTCTTAGGCACTTGGGTGGCCCTCTTGGTGGTATAAAGCTCCTTAAGGAAGCGGGCATATGGAGGAATCTGCTGAATAACATCTAACAAAGGAATTTTCACCTTAACCTTAGAAAAGGTCTCCTTAATTTTGTCCAAAAACTTTTGGTCCTTGTCCCCCCTTAACCTCTGAGGATAAGGTGAAGGAGGTTTGTAGGCCTCTAGAGGTGGTGGACTAGTCGAAAGGTTGGCTTTAGGCAAGGTTTTGGTGTTAGGAGGCTCAACTATAGCAGTTGGCCTCACTCCATCGGACTCATCATCAACAGAAACAAGCTCATCAACAGATTCATCAATCACAGTCTTTTTACTACACACATCAGGAGATTTCATTTGCACCCTATTATCTACTTCTTTCCCAGAACGAAGAGTAATAATAGCATTCAAACCTCGAACCTGACTTGGGTCACTAGATGATGAACCTGAAGCTTGCCCATTGGGGTTTGCCTCAGGTTGTCCAGGGAAGGATCCTCTATCCCTATTGGCCAATAAACGTTTGAGAGAAATTTTCATTCATTTGTTTCATCATTTTCTCCATATCACTCTTCACAGTTTCTTTTACCTCTCTCAAGCCATTTTTCAACTCCTAATCTCTCTCTCATGCCTATCCTCATTGGTGTACCCTGGTGGAGGTTGGTTTTGGGCAATCTGAGACTGGATAGGTGGCCCTCTAGGGGCTTGATAAGCTCCCTGGGGTGATGGTCGGGGTTGAGGAGGGTGGTTTCCTTGGAAACCCCTACCTTGGCTAAGAGGTGGTCTCAACACATTCTGATTATTAGGGCCATAAGAGAGTAAGGGGTGCTTGCGTATCCCCTAGTGTTGGTAGGGTTGGTAATGGTCAAGCTTATAATTATGATACACATCATTCACATTTTCAATACTAGTGGCCAGTTGTTGAATATAGAATGGACAAGCAGAAATAACATGTTCAACACTTTGGCACAAGGCACATGACACATGAGACTGGGGGTTAGGGGTAACAGTATGATCCCAAGAATTAACCTGAGCACAGGTTTAAAGTTGTGAGGCAGCTATATAATTGTTGTTGGGCTAAGGTCTTGATCATGTTTTCAAGGGAAGCAAACCTAGCCTCATAATTTGTAGTCTCACTCACAGCATGTACACCCCCCCTAGCATTTGACAGTTGGGCACCTAAGGACTCATCTCTAGTTGTTCCCCGTTGCATAGCTCTCTCAGACATGCTCTCTAGGAAATCCCAAGCCTCTTCAGCAGTTTTATCCATGAAACCCCCCTGACACATTGACTCTAATGTGGCCCTAGTGTTCTAGTCGACACCCTCGTACACAATCTGACACAGCTGAACCAAGTCAAAACCATGGTGAGGGAATTGAGATGGTAGGTTTTTAAATCGTTCAAATGCTTTCCAGTAAGGTTCTCCTACGTCCTGTCTAAATTTCAAAATCGAGTTTCTTAATTGGACAGCTAAGGAGTTTGGAAAATACCTTTTCATAAAAACTTTTAGAAAAATGTCCCAAGAATCAATGGACTGGGGTTTGATGCTATACATCCACCCCTTAGCGGCGTCCCTCAAGGCAAAAGGCATGTATTTCAGAAGCACATAATCCAATGGAACCCCGGGTGAAGTCACCATGCTAAGGTATTCTTTATGCTCTGCGGTCCATATTAGTGCTAACCCAGTACCCGTGAAAAGTGGTAGGTTCTGGGTGTGGTATTTCCTAGGATCAAAAGTTACTCCTGGAGGCAAGGTCGGTAGAACAAAACATGAGGGTGGTGGGTCATACGACGGGTATAACTGGTCATTAAGAGTCACCCTACGTGCTTCCTCAGCCATATTCGGTGATTCTAAAGAAGGTTCCTCTTTTTTAACCAATCTCTTGCTAGCAGGACTACGAACCCCAACCTCAGATTGTATTCTACGCTCTTTTCGTGATTTTTAAATTTTTTCAACTTTTAGTTGTTTTTGGATTTTTAAGACTAATCTACGAAAGCAATAAATTATTCACACTCAAACCAATAACCTAATCTACCAAATAACTTCATCCTCGACAACGACGCCATTGTGCGGTTACGTATTTTGTGGATTTTCTAAGTAAGGGTAGTCGTATCCGCAGGGATGGGGTGTTAAGTTTTCAGGAAATTGGCCTGGTAAAGGGTTTCAATCAAGAAAGCAATAAATAACTGAATTAAAATTAAGTTAACATGAACTGGTAATAGCAATAATCAATGAAAGCATGATATTAAAGATGAACTAACCCTAAATCAACAAGAAAGAAAACTACAACATAAGAATGCGATTAAAAGCAATAAATTAGAAACTAAAACTAAATCGAATAATGAAATTGAGAACAAGAAATTATACCTAGAATGCCCAAATCCTCACTCTAACCCTGAATTTTTGATCCTTTATCTAGAACTTTTTCTCGATCTTCATCTTGAACTTTCTCCCGAACAAACAAGAAAGTTGTGATTTGGATTACTAAGAATCCCCAAATCCTCACTTGGTAGGAGAAGTTGTGAACCCTTAATCCTCCTCGATCTTCACTAAAAGGATTTGAAGTTTGGTGGATTTAGAACTAATAGGAATTGAATCAAACCAATAATAAAAACTAAAGAGAACAAGAACTTGGAAATTTCTTCTTGAAATTGATTGAAAGAGAGTTGATTACAAATTGAAAGAGAACTAGAGAAAACCTAGAAATTAACTACAACTTAATAACTAAGTACCTAAGGCTAATCCTAAGATAAAGAGAGTTGTAATAATGTTGAAAATGTTTAGGTATATATAGAAGGAGAAAACAAATCCTAAACCCTATTTGATAACACAGTCGCAGCGTGATTAATTTCCGCAATCTGCCGATCGGTCGTGGGCGCTACCAAGCATGTCACGGGCGCGACCTTGCTCTGGCCCTTTTCACCCGAGATTTGCTCAAGTCTTGTCGCGGGCGCCACACATGTTGTCATAGGTGCGACTTCATTCTGGTCCAACCGTAACAGGCACAAGCCGCGCGACGCCACAAGTAGCGGGCGCGACAAGAGCTCATAATTTTTCATTTGATCAGCTCACTGTCGTTGCAGGTGTCACCATAACGGTCGCGGGCGCGACCTCTTTCTGGACATCCCATACTTGAGCTCTTTTGATGTTGTTGCGGGTGTTACCTCATGGGTAACGGGCGCTACCCCTCTGTCGCGGGTGCTACACCCAGTGTAGTGGGCGCTACACTGCTGGATTTTTACTCTTTTGGCTCAGTTTTCCTTCTAACTCTTTATTATCCTACAAAAACTCAAAATCATAATAACTAATACATAATCAAGGGACTCGAACAAGCAAAACACCTTATAAATGATATCAAATCGGCTCGAAACAAGATCGAACAATTACATGTTTCAAATTTTGCAAAATGAATTGAGTTACTTATACTTTTTTGCTAATTACTTTTTGGGAAATTGGATTCTAATAATCCCTACTATCACAAATTGTATGGCAATAATCCCTACTATCATTTTGGATTCTGGTGGTCCAAAAAAAAATAAAATTGTATTGTAGTGGTACCAAATCCATCACCACATTCTTTTTATTTTTTCCATGACTACCCCATATTGTTTTTGTTTTTTTGGTTCCTACCCCTAGATTGGTAACTAAGTGTAGTTAGTAAAACTTTTTTTAAATTATTTGTTTGAGATTCCGAGCAATTATTATGATTTTTTAAAAGGAATACAATTGAAAAAATCATAAAAAATTGAAAAAAAATTGAAAAAAATTGGGAGAAATGCTGTAAATTCATTAAAAATCGTGGTAAAGTGTTATACAAAGTTTTGAATCAAATGCAACACAAAATCTATGATATTTAGCGTATACACTCGATTTTGTCCCACTATAATACAATTTTATTTTTTTTGGACCACCAGAATCCAAAATGATAGTAGGGATTATTGCCATACAATTTGTGATAGTAGGGATTATTAGAATCCAATATCCCTTACTTTTTATTCATATATATTTTCCTCTAATGTTTTAATAGAAATTCTCGTAAAATGGGAAGGAAGCACGTTCTCAAAAAAATCATATGCGCACAACAGGGTCAACGATTTGCGCGCAACGTCGTGTTAAATTTGTAAAAAAACCCTCTCTGCTCTATGCAAAACATAAAATATAAAAACATGGTTTTTTTTATTTGTTAGTGAGATTTATGTATGAATTTTTTCCTATCAATTTATGGTACATGCGGAAAAGGAGAATGTCAGGCAGGTTGGCTATATTGAGTTTTTTTATATAACTTACAAAAAGAAAGATGGGTCATCTGTTGAACCTAAAACTACATATTTTATGGTACGTCAAGTCGTTCTTACTTATAAAAAATTGTAAAATAAATAAGTTAGTACAATGAGGTTGTCTAACATATACTACTGAGGCATATTTTGTTATCAAACTTATGCATGTACTCATGTCCTCACTAATTAGTACAATTTTGATTTACTTACACTTGTTCGTGTAAATATATAATAATGATATATTTTTTATTCTACGAAGACCAAGGCTAAGGGTATAATGGAAGCTCTTAAGTCTATTGGAAAAAACCAACGAAGAAATTAACAATAAGGTATGGAAGCAGCTCATGGGTGAGGATACTCCAGGGGTTGTGCGAGGTTATGGCACAGGAGTCACAAAAATCTCAAGAGAAACGTGTACGTTCAAGTTCGGGGCATCGGAGAATGCTCATTCAAATCCAAAGGTTCAAATCCTTGAGAATACGGTTCATCAACAACAACAAATGTTGACAAACACAATGCATATTGTTGTTGATTTACAACGTCAAACTTCAATTAACCCAACTTATCTTGAGGCCCATCTTGGAGTTCTGCAAATCGTTGTCTCAGCTCATCTCTAGTTGGGATAGGCCTATCTTGAGGCCCATTAGATATGGTCCCGTCGTCTTGAGTCATCCTGGAGTCAGAAGAATCCGCCTTTTCCAGCTCTTACTAATGAGTTTCTACCCTAATAATTCGAGCATAACAAAACGTTCACAAGGCTACTTGATAACAACAGATTAAGTAAGCACTTAAACTCATAAACAATTAGGGAGCAAAAGTATATCTCATTCCCAATCCAACACTCACACTCCGAACATAGCATCCTAAGCTCTAACTAAAACCTAATAGACACTTAGGAGCTACCAGGTCGTAGCCCAAAGCTCTCATACCATTCTGTAACGCCTCGGAAATTCAATTATGAAAATTCTGTACAACGGAAGACTCATTTTTTATTTTATTTTATTTTTTTATTCCTTTCGTTTACTTGGGCGTTACTGTCGTACCTCCGAAAAGATACATGGCAAGAAAGGAAAATGAACAACTGATCATTAATTACTTCAATTTAACAACCGAAAGAAACTTCAAATTCTAGAACGACATAAACTCAACTTTTACTAAACTTCAAGACATAAACTAAACTTTATTCTCAAACGTCCAACTCCAATGTCCTCACTTCTAGCGCCCGTCCCCATCACATAACTGATCTTCTCCTGAAAACAAAACATTCACAACATGAGAGGGAAACCTCAATAATGTCTATCTCTAACTGTCAAAACAGTTTAAAGTTCATTTCAATTCATTTAGGGAAGGGGAACAAGTCAAACCTTTTCGCAACTCATTTGAATCCCAACCTAAAAATAATGAGAGTTCAGAAATAAAAGAGTTTAGAAACCGAAAGTACAAGCATCCAACTCAGAAATCACAACGTTCCAAAAAAAACTTAACTCACTTTAAAATCTCATAATCAAACATCAGAAATCAGAAACAGAGAAATCATTTTCTCAGAAAACAACCAAAATTTTATTATGCAGACGGGATTTGCCTATCCCAGAATATCAAAACTCAGAATTAGAATAGGATCTTAAATCCTTAGAATCAGAACATGGATGGTCAATCCTACATGTACATAATCAATCTCAGAAACATACGGGTCTCCCCGATCTCTTGATAACTCCCCTGCAGGAATAGATCTTGGTCTTTGGGTCGTTACTGTTAGGTTTTAGGTTATCTATTTCCTAAACAGATACAGATTAATTGGCGGAATATTCATAACAGTTATAAACAAATTAATCACAACAATTGCAGAGGCTTTAGTAATTATACCTGATCGCTAATTCCTGCTGAAGAAGAGATTGACCTTCCAGATTCCAATGCTAAAATCCTCCACTAAAAAGTACACGCAGCACTCCGGGAACCCGATTGCTAGATCGAACCGATCGAGATGAATCTCAATCTAAGATGTATGTGTTTGGTATATGAGAATGTTTCAGGAAACAGAGAATGTTTCAGGAAACAGAGAATGTTTCCAGAAACAAGAACTGCAAACTAAAAGAGAGAGGAACTCAGGAAATCACCCAGGTATCTCTCTAAAAGTCTCAGGCAGCTGGTGTGGAATAATCTCTCCTAGAGACCCCTTTATATAGTGTTTAGAAAACCTAGGGAGAGGGTTCAAAACCCTAAAGGGTCGACTTAACGCAATGGCGCACTTTTTAGGCCCGATACGGTCCGTGTTGAAACAACACGGACCGTGTTGGACTCCAGAAGGTCCATTAACTCGACCCATGGACACCACGGACCGTGTTGGGTTAACACGGTCCATGTTGAACTCAGTTCGGTCCGTGTTGGGTTGATTTCTCACAGAAATCAGTTCCCCACTTTTTTAAACATAATACAATATCACTTAGGTTACATACATTGTTTCAGGGCACCGACTTGTGTGACCCAGTAGGACCAAATAATATAGTTGTAATTAAACATATTTAATTACTAATTATAGAGGTCTCTTGCAAGACATATAATTACTATATTACTTTGGTTTTAATCTCCGTGTATATCGAACATTGTCGGGACATTCCCAACATTTACTCGCAACCCGCTTATGGTTTCACTTTGATTATTAGTATCTTATGAAGACGTCAAACTTTAAACAAAAACCCAACCAGTTTCCAAAACCAACATAATAAAACTCAGAGTTTAAAAGACTGTCACATTTTACTCAACTCAGAGAAGAACCCACATACATCCAAATCAGACAGTCCAATTTCACAGGAAAAAACTCGTGCGGAATGCATGCTGCATAAAACAGATTAAAATCATAAAACATATAAAAGAGCATCCCAATGGGGATTAGGACATAGACATTACCTGAAAAACTTCTCTTTACTTCAACACTTACACACGAGAGCTACTACGTACTTCGCCGTCTCGCTCGAACCTAGGATTCGAATATAAACTTTTAAAATTAATATTCTCTACGATGATTAGTTACGCACGAATCTTACCCTACCCCCAACCTTATCACTCTCTCACCCCAATTAGTGATACATGTAACGAGCATAACTATCATGAAGTCACGAACATCACAACACACCTCTTCTTAAGAAATCTAATAAAGTCGAACACACATTTAAAACAATGGCTCGATACTCCTTTAATAATAATATTAACGTAGAGTTTTGAATGCAATACCCATATAATTAGTTATAGCAACACAAAAACTTTATAAAACTTTAGAACACCTTTAACCTCATTTCAAGACTTTATTTGGCCAAAGCTAACATCATTAAACCTAAGTATGAAGTAACTAACATGCCACTATTCACATTTCTTTAAAACAAACAATATTAAACCCATAATTTTACCAAAGGTCCAAGAATCATACTTTATTAACCAAATACTTCAACCAAAGTCCCTAGCATGTTTCTAGGGTCTCAAAACAACCATAAACTTTACTCTTTAGTAACATAGACCCTGATATGAACATTTATGAACATAACAATCTATACTAACTCAAACTTACTCAAAACCAACCAAGGTTCCAACTTTATTAACTCAAACATTTCAACCAACTCTAACATGCTTCTAAGGCCTTGAACAACCACCCCTTTCATATTTTTATTGATAAAACATTTGTCACAACCTCTAAGAAAATAATAATCAACAATAAACCTATACTTGCCAAACTTAACCAGGACTTAAACTTTAATGCATACTACTCTCATACAACCTTATTAACACAATAACAAACATATTTAAAAGCTAACATGCATTATTTAATATTAATACTAACCTTAAACACAGTCTAGCAAGAGTAACACCATATTCATCTCCTATATTAGCAACTAATCTATATAATTATAATGACAATCTATGTGGGGTTTAGCAAATACTGCAACGAGAGCGTTTCAAGGAGTTTCAGCCAATCACAATTAAGAAAAATACAATTTTTAGAAAACTTTTTTGATAATTTCAGAAAATCATAATAATAATCGATGAAAATCAAAACTTAGGTTGCATTGGACTTTGACCCCATTTTCAATAATTTTTTATTTTATTTTGAACCGGATTTTATTTGAAACCTTGGCTGCTTTGGACTCTGACCCCCATTTACAACTGTTACATAACTGTTTCGGATTTAATTTTATTTTAGAATTAAAAAAAACTTTTACGAATCCAATATGGCTTTGGAGTTTGATCACGTTTACAACTGTTAAAATATCCGGCACAACTGCAGCCAGATTACGTTCATTACTTTTTCCAAAATATATAAATACAATACTTTCACATACCAGCCAGAATCACAATTGATCTTCGCCGTATTCGTCTCAATTGATTATTGACATTCCCAATTCATACTCTCATTAAGGTAAGTTTCAAGTCATTATTATATAGAATTCAAACCTATTGGGTTCTACATTGATTGCATTCATTGTAAATTTGTAATTAGTATATTCAAAAACTACTTTGAATTATACAGATTCAATTCACATCACCTTTCTTGATATAATCTATATATTATAATAGAAATCATTGTGGGTCCCACGAAATAGAGCCACGGGAGTGACTATAGGGGAATTGGCCAATCACAACATAGAAAATTAAATGATAACTGTAGATATAATTAAAAAAAAAACAAAACATCGACCATATTGTCAAATGAAAAGACATTATAATAAATTGTTTAAATGATATGTTTATATAGATGGCAATAATTCAGTTGCAAAAAAGCTGTGAAGTGTTCCAAAATCACAACGTAGAAAATTATATTTTTTTTCTATTTTCAATTTTTTTTATTCTCAATCTGGATTTTATTTTAAAATTTAAAAAACCAGAAATTATCACTAATCTTTGACTGCTTTGGACTCTGAATTAAATTATTTTGGTGCAAATAACAGTAAGTATTTTGGTGTTGCCTATAATAATAATAATAATAATAATAATAATAATAATAATAATAATAATCTATATATTATAATAGTAATCATTGTGGTCCCCACGAAATAAAGCTTCGGGAGCGTTTCTCGGAGTCTAGACCAATCACAACGCCGTAAATTTGTATTTTATTTTCAATTTCTTTCCAAATATTATTTACAATTAAGAAATTTAAAAATATATCATTAATCCATGTCTGCTTGACATCAATGACATTTAAAACGAGTTCTACTAAGTCTCAAACAAAAGTGTTCAGTTTTAATTTAAATTGTATTTTATTTTCTATTTCTTTCCAGATTTTATTACAATTAAAGAAATTAAAAATATATATCATTAATCCACGTCTACTTGACAACAGTTACATTCAAAACAAGTCCTACTAAGTCTCAAACATTAGTGTTCAATTTTAATTTTAATTGTATTTTATTTTCTATTTCTTTCTAGATTTTATTTACAATTCAAGAAATTAAAAAATATATTCTTAAACGAGTCCTACGAAATCTCAAACAGTAGTATTTAATTTTAATTTAATTACACCACTATAACAAAACCGTCCAAAACTAATGACCTTAATATCCGAAACACTTCGAAACAATTACCAATTAGATTATTAACATGACCCTTGCGGTTAGGTCAATGAGATTCATGAGTTTTTGTAGATATCTATATAAATATAACACATCTGTTAGAGGTTATATCTATTTCCCAGATATTAACCTATTATTATGTATTTACTTTCACAAACAACATTTTAAATATTCCAAAATTAAACCTCTCTTTATCTACAGTCATGAGCAAGCAAGATCATTCTTATCGCACTTCAGAATCATATGGACATAAGTCTTTACCTTCCCCATCAATAAGTTTCACATTCATAAACGTTTTCCTCAATATTCATCGATAAGTTTCACATCCATAACTTTTATAAAATATCAAACATAACTAATTGAGTTCACTCCGTGCATCGCACGGGTTGAGGCCTAGTAAAAATAACTATAATCCTAATCATGCATAAACAGTACCTACACATATTACTTGCAAAATTATCTCATAATAATACTCATATGCATCAACCCTAACCAAACTCTAACATAATTTACATTCAATAACCAATATGCCTCATATATATGACCAAAGATTACTAATTACAACTACAAAAACTTAACACTTAAATAAATTCAGATTAAAACATGAAATAAATATATGAATAAACACAAATAAAACTCATATCATAGGCACATAATAATAATCGGAGACCATCGCAACTTGATCGTCGGCCGTTGACCAAAGGAGCTTGACGCACCAGCACCCTTACCTCCTTCTCCTTCTCCTCCTCCCTTCGCTTTCTCCTTCTGCTGCGACCACCACCGAGCCCCACCACACGGCACCACCGACCTCCACCGCACCACCCTCGTCGGCATCCACCGACCCGACGACGAAGAGCTTCAGCCACCCCTCAACCCAACTCTCCCTGCTTTCTCATTTGCCATTGCTATGTTCAAAACCTCGACCACGCTGACGTCGACAACACTGCCGCTCACAGACGCTATCACGGAACCCGCCGACCGCCCTCAACTCTACCTAGTGAATCTCTACGTAAACACACTAACCCTAAGCTTATGTTACTCCTCTGACTTCTTGATTATTAGTATTGTTACGTTTCTTCTATGTCAGAGAGTTAAAACCAAAAAATATTTATTTCTTTCTTGATGTTTTCTCGCGTTTTCAATAAAGCCTTCTTGTAAAAGTATTTTAACAATACTTTCAGTGATGTTAGTAGATGCTATTCGAAATGTTCCTTTGGATTGTTGGGTAGATTGTATTTGTTTCTTCATCCTTTTTCGGGGCGACAGAAAAGATCTTAAGGCTAACATGGCCTCCTTTGCCAAACTTCCTAATTGCTTAGACAAATGATTCTTGGAATTTCCGAAGTTCAGTGGGACTTATACTGAGGTATAAGAGGTTCAATGCTCGTGAGTAAAGAGCTCATAAACTAGTTCCAAGTTCAATGAGACCTACACTAGACTTAAACTCGAATAATAGAAATTGGAATTGGTATGTACGCTAAAGATGAATTATTACAGTTAATAAATTACCTATTTCAGAACAAATAATCGAGTGGTATTGCTTTGTACCTTTTGATCCTGTACCAAATAGTGGTAAATTCAAAAAAATTACTTGGAGGTACCCCAATGGAAATTTTTGCTTAACATACCACTCCGTTATTAAAATTACACCCAATTTAACAAAAAAAAAAATTGATTGGAAAGTACCCTAATATTTTGGGAAACTATTTTTCGATACCCAACTTTTCAAAAATTAAAGGTATCTCAAATAAGTTTTGAGGAGTTGGAGTATCGAAAAATAGTTTTCCCAAATATTAGGATACCTCCCAATCAATTTTTTTTTGTTAAATTGGGTGTAATTTTAATAACGGAGTGGTATGTTAAGCAAAAATTTCCTCCAAACAAGCACTTACACCCTCTCAAGTCTCAACTTATCATTTTCTTGCTTGTGTACTGCTTGGGACCTTTGATCCTGTGCTGCAATGGAGGAAACAGAAGAATCCTCCATGAACACATCTCCTTCTCCGGAAAGAGAAGAATCCCGTGCTGCAACGTCTCTGTTCCCCGTCTCGGAAGCCACCGCCGTGGTTAGTGCCGGCGACGGCGGAGGTTCGAATTGGCTACGGAATTCAAGCTTCACCGTCAACCTCGCCGTAGTCAGCGAAGCCGTTTCCTCACGCCACGGTATCGAAGAAGACGACGCAGACAACGACGATAGCAGACATGAAGAGCGGAAATCTCCTTACGAGCTTATCGACTCCTCTGGATCGGACAGAGATTACTCCAACAGGAAAAGGAAGGTAAAGAAGAAGCGCAAGAGACAGAGACAAGATGATTATGATGCCGCTTTCCATGCTTTTGGGTCCAGGAAGTCGGGTGTTCGTGTTTGGGATAACTCTCACACTAAACCTTCTAAGGATTATTACTTCGATTCTCGCGGTGATCCTGACAATTTGGCTTTTGGCTCCTTGTACAGGTGATTTTTGCCACTTTTAATTTTCAATCAACTTTTCTTTTCTTCCCCCCTTCCATTTGTAGGGTTTTTAAATGATTTGGGGCAGGATAGAATTGGTAGAAAACATAGCAGCATCTGAAATCATGTCCTAATGCAGGCCCAAGTATGCATTTCCATGTCTTAGTGAACTATTAAACTACCAAGCTGTCTTCATATGAAGTAAAATTTGGCAGAATAAGATTTATCTCGCAATTAATGATGCTTTAGTTCAGGTTTGAATATATTTTAGACTTGGCATGACTATTAGAACGGGAAAAATCCCCGATTCTTGTTTGCTTTGTACGTGCTGTTGTTATGGATGGAGGATTATGTGCTTATACAGCTGTGGACTCATTTAGGCTTTTAATGTGTCTTAGGATGGACATTGTACGGTATAAGCTTGATGGTGCTATGAGAGGTTCAGATGTTGATCTTCAAGTGTATTCTCGACTAAGTAATAGAGGTTTGCTTAATGGAGGAGAACTTGATGTGGATAAATTAGATACTAAGCTAAAGTCTGGCGGACGCTATTGGTCTGCAAAGTATTCAGCTTTGGAAAGGCAGAGAAATTTTAAACGCATGAGAATTGTTGCACCAGAGAAGCATGTACAAGCTGTGCATGATGATTTCATCTCATTATTGGATCACGATGAATCTGCCGACTTCCTTCCAAAGGCTTCTGTGATTGAGGAATCATGGGAAGATGAGGTGCTGCGGAAAACAAGAGAGTTCAATAAAATGACTAGGGAGCAGCCCCATAATGTTGGAGTATGGCTTGATTTTGCTCAATTCCAAGACAAGGTTGCAAGTAGGCAACCACAAAAAGGCGCTCGGTTGCAGACACTTGAGAAGAAGATTAGTATATTAGAGAAGGCTGTGGAATTGAACCCAGAAGATGAAGATTTATTGTTGCACCTACTAAAAGCTCATCAAGAAAGGGATACTACAGATGTTTTCATCATTAAATGGGAGAAGGCTTTGATGCAAAACCCAGGAAGTTACAAGTTATGGAGGGAGTTTTTGCGCGTTATTCAAAGCGCGTTCAGCACATTTAAAGTTTCAGAACTCCGGAAGATGTATGGCCATGCGATACAAGCTCTTTCAGCTGCATCCAAAAAGAGGCATAGGCAGGTTCTTACATCCGCTGTACGCCTTAGATTTTCTTGTATATACTTGTGTGGTCTTGTTTCTTATCCCTCTTTTGATTGCCATGGACTTGCATTGATTGGGCTGTTTCCTTACGAGGGAATTAATGAGACTATGGGGTTAAATACCCAGCTTCGGTTTATGTGTCTAGTGCACTATTCGTCTCTTTGATATTTATGCACAAGATTGAAAAATTTAACCATTTAGTATTGAGGTTTGGTAGCTCAATTATTTGGGACCACATCTTTGAAAATGATTTATTTGGTCCCTTTTCCTTTGTGGCTTTTGTATCAAAAGACCCGGTGATACTTTCCACACAAAACTGATACTGTGGCTAATCTAAGTTGATGGGGGCCTGCTACATTTGTTGTTTTTGAGGGATGGCGGTTATCAATTGTCAAAAAGGCTCTTACTTCCTCATTCCCTCCTTATTTAAGCCCTATATGCAAACTCAAATGTTGCTTCTCTTGCTCGTTCCTTTCACAACCCTATGTCAACAACACAAGACTAAATTCCTCAAAGTCACACCCTAGCATTCACTAATGGACCAAGTGTAAAAGCATAGGAACATGACCCCTATTGCCAAGTATCTCAAGTAATTCAACTTGCAACAATCTTGAAATTGATTGAATGAGGTATTTGGAACCCTATAGATGTAGACGAATCGGAGAGAGAGTGAGAGAGGGAGATGTTGAAGAATTAGAGTGAGAGAAAGTGTGTGGGAGAGATGACGTGTATCAACATTGGGAAAAATAAAGATGGCATGAGTGATAGTAGAGGGAGGGGGTAGGTAGGTTAGCGAATTGAATTTTATTGTATTTCTTTAACTTTTTTTAAAAGTTTTAATTTCACAAGTTTGAAAGGTCATCGGCATAAACTCTAATCGACTATACAGTCTATACTTTTAAATTGTCACCTTTTAAAAGATCAACAATAAAGGTAAGGGACCCAATAATTTGTCACCAAAGTAGTGTTACCAAATAATTCAGCGGTCAAACCTCAATATACCAAATAGTTTTTACAAGATCTTATGGATGACTATTTGTGCAATTGCCCTTTCTGAAATGGGTAGTACTCCATGTGAAGGTGATGTGAATCAGATCTAGTGTAGCTAAATCAACTCAAATTCACAACCAAAGTTCACTACTAGTCCAACAGAATAGGAATGACCACAAAACAGCCATATTATTATGAATAAACCCAACATTTGCACCAACTCCACCAAAAGTAAACCGAACAAGCAATGAAGCATTCTCAAGCCTCAACACATCAATCTAGAGTAACCAAAAATCAAGCAAAGAACACAAGCATGCTAGCATATATGCAATAGATATGTAATGTGACAGTAAACACTCTCTAAACGACTGCAAGTAGGACATGTATGATCAGTCCTAAAGAATACTCCTTTGATTAATCTACAAGCTCCATGGACACTTGTATTAAAGGCTAGGTCACCATTCAAATGCTTAATGGAACTGTGCACAATCACCACCAACATAGTTGGATAATGAAATACAAGATCAGGTTGGCAAAACAACCAGATTTCATTTGTCAACAATGTCGGTCTATATGGGGCCCTTAGAAGCCCCTTAGAAGTCTATGTATAAGGATTACAATGGTTGGGGTAGAGGCGGATAACCCTAACTATTTCGTGTACAAATTAGAGAAAACATAAAATAAACCAAGATTAAGATTGGTGGAGATGTACAACAAGATAGTAGAAAAAGTCAAACTCATACTACTACTTGAATTTTGGATGGAGGAGGCCTTTAATATGCATTTCCTGACTTAGTATGCATTTCTTGATTTAGGAGGGGACCATTTGATTATTTGTGGGCTCCTTAATCATAAAGCATATTTAGGGAGCTTCAATTGTAATTGCATAAACCTCACAGTAGTGGTTGCAATGACCATAACTTGCCCTATTTTTTGCTATATAGAGTAATTAGGCTCAAATAGTTATGCACCCTGGAGAGTCCAATTGAAGCAATGTGATCCATTGGAACAAGGTTGCTGAAATTCTTCGTCTCGTTAGCCTTTCTTGAGCTTGGTTAGGCAATGTGAGGTTTGTGACGTTGGTTGAAGTAGTTTGAACATCTTGATCTTGACCTTAGACATCCTCATCATGTTCATCCTCTTCTTGATTCAAATTTGCCCTTAAATCGAGATCCTCTGTACAGAGTGTAAGATCCTTGACATTGAAGATGGATTAGATTTCACCCACCTCTCCTAGCGGCTCAAATTTGGAAGCATTGTCGTTGACCTTCTCAAGTATCTTGAGGGGACCTTCACTCCCTAGCGACACCTTATTTCTCCTTTTGTTAAGAAGTTACTCCTTCACGAGGTACAACCAAAGTTTGAAAGACATTCTAGGATAGTATAATTCATTGATATTTTCAATCTCTGCTCTCATTTGTATGCAATTTCTTGATTTCCTTGGCTTTAGCTTCAGTCTTAATACTTATTGCCACTTCCCGCTTGGGTTACGAGGTTGAGGAGATCAATAGGAGTTAATAGCTTAATTCCATACAATGCCTCATATGTAGCATGGCATAGAGTGTTAGTATGGGGAAATTTGGCAAAGGGCAATCTGAGATCCCACTATTTGACATTTTGGTTGATTAGGCTAAACAAGATACCAATTGTCATGTTGATCACCATAGTTTGACCATGAGTGTGATGGTGAAAGGTAGTGGTTAAGAGTAATTTAGTACCTAGGTGCTTCCACAAAGTTCTCCAAAAATGACTTACTAACTTGGTGTCTGTGTGAGATACAATGCTTCTTGGAATGCCTTATAACTTGACAATCTCTTGGAAGTATAGGCGAGCAACATGTACAACATCATCACTCTTGTTACAAGGTATGAAATGAGCCAGTTTTGAGACCTGCATCCTTCACACTACTTGCGTATACCCAAGAAACAAACATTGACGAGAGAGCAAGGTGCCAAAGTGAAGAAGCCCACGAACAATGCACAAGAAAATGATCCTTTTTCACCACATAGAAAATGTACAAGGACGCTAAAACTTATTTTAAGTGTGTCCTCCGTAAGTATCGTACCTATGGTGGGTGACCTACTACTAGCAAAGAAACAGGCTTTTAGTTGGCAGTAAGGCAACGTTGGTGTTGAAGATTTGAACTTCTTTTCAAGGTTGGATGGCAACAAACATTAGGGTTTCGATTAGGCTCGGGATTGAACTTGCTTTGATAGCAAGTCCACAGAGAATGAGAAAACAAATAAAGACTAAAGGTAAGAATTTAGCATCCTCGTTGGATTCAAGAAAATATTAGCGTCCCTATGCATAGTGAGTAATAATTCTTAATATTCAACAATCAGTCTCATGTAATGTTCTGACAAAGCCTAGCAAAGCCCTTATTCATACATAAACAACTTTCCTAATGTTCCCAAGGGCTTTTGGATTTGAATAATCTCAACTTTGGGTCATGACATGCCGAATAATCCAAACTTTCAATATACGTGGCACTAATCCGAACTTTGTGGGTGATGGATTTTAGTACCAATTTGATCGTTGTAACTTGTAACTGTATATCGTTTGTAGGGTGACATGGTGGTGAAGTTTGTTTGATTTCAGGAGTGCACGTAGAACAACTCCACATACATGTCACTCTACCACTAAGTTAAAATGGTCGGGACTTTGTGGTAGTATGTTGAAATCCAACAACCCTAAAGTTTGGATTATTGCCATGTATAGTGGATGTTTAGATGTCAAGGCCCAAAGTTGAGATTACTCATATCCAAAATCCCTATTCTTACTTATCAAACTACGAAACTATAACATTCCTAGTGAGAAAAGGAATCCATGACTTATCATGACATATAGTAATTATTATTATTCCTAAATATATTATTTACTCAATTCTATCGGTTATCCTCTTCCCAATTTTTAAGAGGTCTCACAAAAGTCAAATCCTAGTGGATAAAGTTCTCGTTCCGTGATAGGAGTTGCTAAAGCATTTCCTCTTCAACCTAGCTATCCATTGAAGAATCGAGAGTTGTTCTTTAGAAGGACATTTGCCATACCCAACATTATGCCGAAATAGGAGACTAGAGCCACTCTTTATCTTAAAATGCAACTCTTTATCTTAAAATGCACTTAGGATTTGAATCACAAAGACTCGCTGAGATGGATTTCCAATAACCAACCCCATAAGGACGAGTATGCTTTTGACTCCACTATCCTAAATCATCAACTCCGTATTTAGTATTCACCAAATTCTTACACTAGTATCCTCCCTTGCAAACTTTCAAAGTCACTTGAACTTTATAAATTATAACTTCATTGATCACATGGAGATGTCTAATACCAAGACCTCCCTCAATCCTAGGATGACAAAGATCACCCTAGTTGACATGTGACAACTCTCACCAGCATCATTGGTTCAAAAGAAAATCTTATGGACTTCTCTAAAACGATTCACAACATTGGCAGGATTAGTGAAAGGTGACATGTAATAGAATCAATCTCCACAAAGTGCTTTTTAATGAGGTGGGATGATCCTCTCTTGTCAAAAGCTAAGACTTCCATCTTGCCAATCTCTTGTGTACCTCTCCATTATAGGATCCATAACCGATAAGCTCTTGTAAGACGCACCAAGGTGATGACTGGGATAAAAAGAAGGGGTATGATAAGCTGTAGAACCCAAAAAATGAGCCAAGTGATTAATTTGTGTAAAAGTTCTGTTGTAGCAATATTATTTTTTTAGTTGGCTCAATTTGTTGGGCTTTCCAGTGGGCCTTTGTCATTTATATTGCATTTAAAAAGTCTATGGATGCCTTTCCTTTAAACAGTATTACTACCTCCATCCCAAAATGTTTGTCACAATAACTAGCTCCTTTGTCCCATTTTGTTTCACTTTTATAATTCCAACAATTGTCATTCCAATTTGACCCCTTAATTAATAAATATATGTCTTTTTGTTTTCTCTTTTCTTTTTTCTGTGCAAGAATAATGTCGGGTTAACTTTGACAACTTACAATTTTTTCACCCCATTTTCGATGTACCTAGATTTTGCAAAATTAGTTATGATGACAAACAATATGCGACGGAGGTAGTATTAATGAGATAAAAAAAATGTGTTATTGGACATAAAAGGGGACGTCATCCATGTACAAAAATGATGCACTAAAAAATATACATCATTCCTTCCCACTATCAAGGCTAATCGTATCTAAAAAGTCGGAAAAGGTCAATTTTGTACCAATATTGGGAATTTGATTCAAGTGTATATTGTTCTTAGATTAGTAAAGTTTGAAATCTTGGAAGGACTTGGCCTTACCTCAAAATCCTATGATTCCTCTTCTTCCGAGTACTTCCCCATGTATCCAAGAGAATAATCTTCCAAACACGATGAAGCCAACTTTTTTGGTTGTTTTCTTTGAGCCACAAGCAGAATCGGTATTCCCAAGTTGCACCTAACTTATCCTTAATAAGGAGAAAGCATGCCAAAGCTTGCGACTTACCTAGAATAGACAAAAAGGTGGTCAGTGGATTCTTCCACCTAGAGACATGCAAGTCACCTATCGGCTCGCTTAAAGTTTCTCTACTAAGCACATCTTTTGTGGGAACCTTTCCTTTAGTAGATCCCAAATCCTCACAGCATGCCTTCATGGAACCCTTAGACCTCCAAATTGTGTGGGCAGGGAAATCTGGTTCAGTCCAAGAACCATAACCTCTTTGCAAATACTTTTTTACAGTTAAAAGGCATAACTCTTCCGGTGCTTGTTGGCTTCAGCCTTGTATAACTCATTCACTTTCCAATTCTGTCCCTCATTTGTTTATTAAGCTTTTCAAGTCAACCTTGGATTTGATCTGTATAGTCAGTTAGTCACTCTAGCAGTCTAGCCTCGCTGGGAAGTGGAATGAGATTAATAGGTCACAAAGGGTTGATCTCACACAAAGCTTCAAGTAGGTAAACCTCTTGATGGATTGAGTTGATGGAGGCTTCCTCAATGCTTAGCATAGTCGGTTGAAGTTTAGGAAGGGTTGAGGTTAGAGCCGTATTAAGAAAGTGACATTCCAATAAAATAAACCACCTATTGCACAATAACATGCCATCCCTAAAGGAAAATGAAACTATTCCTTGAGAGATTGATATCTGCACGCCAAAGAAAGTCTAGTGACCCATTCCTGACCTCAAAATGCACCAGAAAGATGGTGCCCTTGGTTGCAGTGCAACCAAACCCGTCCACACCTTCAGATTTTCTAGGAGCGTGTGCTTTTTGATTTTTAATCTGTATTCATATTTTTCCTATTCTGTGTAAATGCAGCTTCAACCAGATGTCGAGCCACCTTTTCCAGATTCTGTAGACCATGACCTTGAGTTGGGTCTTGTGGATATGTTTCTCAGTCTCTGCAGGTTTGAGTGGCAGGCAGGTTATCGAGAATTAGCTACTGCATTACTTCAAGCTGAAATGGAGTACAGTTTGTTTTGTCCTCCTTTACAGCTTACCGAGCAGAGCAAGAAAAGATTGTTTGAGCATTTCTGGAACAGTAATGGCGCTAGAATAGGAGAAGATGGTGCCCTTGGTTGGTCCACATGGTTGGAGAAAGAAGAGGAGCAGAGGCAAAAGCTCCAGCAAGAAATGACTTCAAAGGAGGATGAGCAAGGTGGCTGGACAGGGTGGTTTGTACCACCAGAGAAGGATCCTGAAGATTTAACTATTTCAGAGCATGATGTTAATGATGTGATGGAGGAAGAGAAAGAGGTGGAGCAGGCAAAGCAAGACGAAGATGATGAGGCCCTGTTAAGAATGTTGGGTATTGAAGTTGATGCTGAAGCGAACAGGGAAGTCCATGACACAAGAACTTGGGTTAGATGGTCAGAAGAGGAGTCACTGAGAGACTCTAAGCAATGGATGCCTATGCATGGAAAATCAGGTAGTTCGCTTCTTCTAATTTATTGGCTCTGATAAACTTGGTTCCTATGCTGGTTCTTATTTTTCCTCATTTGCCTTTTCCTCCTTGTCTGGTCTCTCATCCAAGAAATATAAAAGAAGGTTGTCGGATTCTGTTGGGAGCAAACATTGATATGTGATAGAGAAGAAGCATGTATACATAAATTAAATAAACGTGTGAATAGTGAAAGATTATGGAGAGGGATAGGAATTGAACTAGGGGATTGAAGTGGACTAGGTGATGAATCAAGTAATAGTGGAAGGATTGAAGAAGAGCAGTATCCGGTAGATCTTAATGAAAGAAATCAATCAAAGAGTGAATGCTTGCCTTCTTAGTTGTGTTCAATTATTGTAACTGAATTATAATAGTTTTATTCCTGAAAAAATTACAACAAGATTTTACTTAGCGCAAAACCAAAACCAAAACCAAAACTCCGAAGTCCGAAATCTCGCCCGGGAGCGAGGCATGGAGGGATCGGATGTAGCAGTTTTAACCTTAAATTTGGTTTAGCATATGTCTACTAATATATTCTCATAGCGTATTGAGTGATTCCGGAGCGTGTTCTATCACCCCAGGCATATTGTACTACTAAGATTCTTTTTTTGAAAGCCATTCTAAGATTCTTAAAAACAAGAAAAATTACATACTACAGTTGCAGGAGTGAAAGATAGTCTTACTAAAATTATTCTACATAGTCCTATTGTAGCTTCTCTACGATAAACAACAAGGATAACAACAATCACATTATGGATTTTTTGATAGAAGGTTCTAGGGAGCTCTAGATGTAAAGTGGCTTGGAGTAAAAGAGCATGAGGCGCAAAAAAGTACGAAGGCTCTTTGGGGGCAAGCTTTATATGTAAAGTGGCTTAGAGTAAACGAGCACAAAGCGCAAAAGAGTACAAAGGCTCCTTGGGCACAAGCTTTTCGCATGTGGTGCGAAATGTAGGAAACCTGGAAAGAAAATAGAGAAGGAAGTATGTGTATTGACTACACAAGAAGGGAAAAAAGAAGAAAAAAATAGAGATTTAGCTAATAGAGAATTCTACTAAGGAAGAGAAAATGGACAGACGAATGAGATAGGAAGTGGAAGAAAAGAGGAAGAGGAAGGAGGAAAGATGCAAAATGGCCTGTGACCTCCGTGCCTCCCTAAAATGTGAAAAAAATCCTATGCTTTTGGAATGTAAGTTTGGGGGGGGGGGGGTTTGGACCTCTGATACTCCGACTCTTCTAAATAGTAGCCGTACCTGTGTCCGACATGACACGACATGGACATGGACACAGGATATGTGTCCGACTCCCACTTTGGCAATCTGACACTTCTGAGTTGTCCTTGGAGGATCCAGAACTTGAACCGGTTATTTTGGAGGATGATGTAGAGTGAATACACTCATGTTAACAAGGGGAATTTTGATTGTTTTGTGAATGAATTCCATAAGTTCACTGTTTATTTTTATGTTAGACTTTATCTAAGTTGTTTTGTTGTTTTATGAGCAATGATTATAACTTTTTAAGTATTTAGCTTACTATAAAAATTGTGTTTGTACCCATATCCGTTTCCCCGTACCCGTGTCCAAATACAAGACCCTATCCCTAACTCCTACAAAAGCAAAAAGATTGTGTCCGACCCACGGATATATGTCCATGTCCAACACCCGTACCCGAGTCAGAGTAACATAGGTTTAGACGCTCTGGGCACTTCTTTTTTATAATTTTTTTTTACGAAGACTAGCATACCTTTGGGCAATGTAAAGGCTTTCGGAATAATCCTCTATAAATTGCTATTAACAAGAGACGATCAAGGATGATCATATGGTGTGACTAAATTACTGAAGAATTTGTTGATTAAGGATCACTGAATGTGCAACCAAGTTTCTAAAATCTACACCCCCGCCCCCTTCAATGTGTAAGCCACCCAGGTTTTGTGTCGAGCTATGTAAAAACTTATGCTCACATGGTGCAAGGAGGAATGGAAAATTTAAATTCTAAGGGATAGGAGGGTTGGAAGTGCAGGGAGAGTGGCTCGTGAGATATTGTCCAAGCAATTGTGGGAAAAGTGCACCATAGCACAAAGGTCAAGAATGATAACCCATGCAAAGGTTTTAAAGGACATTCAACTTCTACAAGTAGGAATGAATACAATGGTATGGAGCGTGTTGTGTCTCATTGCAAGGGTAATGGCTTTAAGGCCAATGGACCTTCTTCTACTTCCAAGAACAAGTTATAGTGCAAAGAGATCTTTGGTAGAACTATCAATCATCAGATTCATATAGTTCCTCCCCTGATTCTCTAAAGTCCTCGAGGAATCCCAAGAAGACCATAAACTTCCAAGGGGAATAAATGATTCCCCCTCTAGCAGAGGAGTTTGTTGATTTTAGGCAAATGAAGAAAGACAAGATTATGCTTCCCAATAACGAAAATTTGTTATCTCCTAACATGGAAGAGGAGGGATCTTCCACAAGTTTGTTACTTATAAGGAAAAGAAGAAACACAAGAATCAAACCTCGATGCATTTTGAGGTTAACTGAGGTTCAAGGGTCCTTTGACATCATGTTTAGTGCGACGAAATTCCTCTTAAAGAACAATTTCCTGTTCTTTATAGGATGGCCAAGGGATAGGTAGAAACGTTTGAGCATATTGCTTCCATAAATGAGTACACCCATTGCTAGAGAAGAGAGCTTTGCATGAAGGTAATGATGCCATATGACTCCAAAGATCCCTTCACTATTATGAGATATTGTACCCCCACCCCCCCTCCTTCCAACGCACACACACAAAAAGAAGAAAAAGCAAGGGCCCCTTTTTGGGAGAGCAACTCACCCAACACACACACACACACACACACACAAAAAGAAGAAAAAAGAAAAAAAAAGCCTTGCTTCTTTGTTGAGTTCCAACCAAAGGGAAGATACCACTGGAGGACGTGCTCAAAAGCAGAAATTTTAGTGGCCCTTGCAAAGTTCTACCTGTTCCAAGGAGGAAGAGTATGTGAATCATTTGGTCCATTGTTGTGGTCCTGTTTCCTTTGGAACCTTGCTTAGTTGTTGATGGGGGGTTTCTTGGCTTCAAGTGAATGGGGTGAAGGATGAAGAAATTTCAAGGAGTGTGGAATATAGTTCCCTTAGCCATTTTCTAGGCCACATGTAAAGAAAGAGATTGATTAATTTTCGAGGATAAATCTGTCACTTAATGAATTTAAGCTTATATTTGAGAATGTTGTGTAGTTGGAATGTGGTAATTAAGGTTAACAGAAAATTGAAATCTTTAGACTTTGTAGATTATATTACTGTTTGAGGGCTTGATAATCTTTGTATTTGCCCCTTTTGTAATTGGGTGACATCCCCTTCCTGTCTATGCCGTATATCTTTTGATTACTTACCAAAAACAAATTCTTGTATAAAGTAGTGTTGCGTGCTCATTCAAGAACTTTGAGGATCCGACTTGTCTTGTTGATTTTCTATCATCCTCTCTTGATGGGTGTTTTTCTTAATTTTCTTGTCGGGGTTCTTTTTCTTTCTTATACTTTTCCCAAAAGGGTTAGGGTTTAGAGTTTGAGTGAGCTGTAAAGCATAAAAGAACGTATGTATTAGTGAAGGTAGATTAGGGTTTAAGGGGTTCTTTTTTTGTTTTGGGTTTACTGATATGATGATGCGTTAGTTCATTGATTTCATCCCATAAAAGCTGCAATCAAATTGTGGTGTTAGATTTTACCCACGTACTTGATGTTCATGGATGCTGAAGTCAGTGTGCTTGATTTTCACCGGGCACAAACGAAGATGCTCAAGTACCTTTGGCCATAGTTGATGGCCAAGGATGAGTGGATGACAAATGTATTATACTCCATTGTATTCCCTTTAACTTTGTTCTCTAGTTACATTGATGGAGTTTCTATTTCAACACTGTTACATCTGAGTTAGCAACTGTTGTCTCAGTGAAGAGGGGAAAAGGTTAGTGATGGGAAGCAATGAGGGAGGTGGAGAAATAGTGATGACCGAGAAGGGAGCTAGAGAACAATTTGAAAGAGTAAGACTGATATTCTTTTCGAAACTTCTGGTGAAATGGAGAATACATTATAAGAAACTGAATACTAATTAACAACCTCTTGATGTCCTCAATATTGATACAAAATTGAATTTTTGGGATTTTCTGGATAAGATTGGCATGGATAGTGCAAGGGCCCCTTTTTGGTAGAGCAACTCATTTTGTATAGGATGACATCCCCTTTCGTGTCGTCTTGTTCATTTTTTTGAACTGACAAATAGAAAAAGCAATAGCCTTTTGGAATTCATTTTTGCCATAAACAACTCTTGAATCCATCAGTGAGCGAAGAAAACTCAACTTTAGTAAGTGTTTTGAACTGTGAAAATTTCATTAGCAAAATTTGTGAGTTTTGTCGAGGAACACACTGGGGCAATAAAATAAACATGAACTCTTAAATCTCTTAAGCTGGAGGGACCCTTAATTCTTAAGACTCATATGTTTACATGAAAATTTTGATGTTTTTGATTAAACATTGTGGTTGCAGAAATTGTTAATTTGTTCAAAGGTCTTATATTTGGTCAATTTTTCCACACCTGGCATTCATTCTTTTGCTAGAAACTTCCAGATTATGCTGTCAATGCCATATGAAGTTATCAGATTAAAGCTGCTCCTAAGAGTTATGTGGACTTTGCTTAGCTCACTTATATTTAGCATCATGTTCTAGCATTTGTGTTTTGGCATGTGAGCATTCTTTTAAAGGAACAGTTTCGATTTCTGACTTGCTGTGTCTGTCCTGTTTCTCAAAACTTTATATTCTGTCCCATTTATCTGTAATTAGTTCTCTGATGCTCAGGATCACTCCATTGATTTTCGTGTTTAACACTTGATGCTATTTTCTTTTGTATTTAGTACCTCAATTTTTTGCTTTATCGGATGGTCATTGTCATTTTCAGCAGTAACTTCATTTCAATCTTTGCACAGCTATTAAATACTGGCCTTTGTATACAATGAGCTGAATTGTTCAAGTATTTATTCTCAATACCTGCTTGCATCCCTTTGGTAAGTCTATTAACTGCCAGAAGGTTGAAGCTCTAGTCCCTTCCTTTGCATTCTAGTTTGCTTTCCCACCATGCTTTGACAAGAATATTTGGTACAAAGATGTCTTCTGAATTTGGAGCTCTATTTTTGTTTTGTTTTATTTTTAGTTTTATTCTTACATAGTTGCTAGCAAATGGCTTGATTGTGGTGCAAAGAAGTTGTCTTTTCTGAATTGTGGCATGATGTTTTTGGTACGTGCCCCTTTCTTTATGGTTGTCACTTGTCAGCGTGGTCTCCTTAATTTATCTTTTTGATAACTTATAGAAAAGAAAGAACCTTTGGTGATGTGAGGATGCACTGTAATTGTAGCTCTCTCTCATTTACATACAAAAGTAACAGAAATTCACTTGTGGCTTAGTCTGCAGTTCTTCAATACATGCAATGTATATCAACATATCAACATTGAGAAAGGGATGGATGATCTCTTTCTGCAGTCATGGTATCTTAAATCACTCTTCATTAAGTGCTTTAAGGCACCTCATCCAAGTCTAACTCTCAAATAGCTGGCGAAGAGACACCGAATCATGTGAAGTTAAATATTTCTGGCTTGTGAAAGTTCTCTGTTTTGTTTGCATGTCTGATGTGAGTCTTGGCCAAAATGCAGATGCTACTCACAGTAATGAGGGAATAGAAGATGAGGAAGAACAACTCTCAAGAGTCATATTATTTGAAGATCTTACAGATTATCTATTCTCGTTGAGCACAACTGAAGCCCGGCTATCTCTTGTCCTGCAATTCATTGATTTCTTTGGTGGGCAGGTGTCCCAGAGGTTAGTACGCAGATTGCCATGGGCAGTGTCTTATGTGTCACTTGTGTATTTTTTAGGTCTAGACTAATATGAACTATGCTATTTTATTCCCACATGAGTTCTTCCGGAGCATTTTGTCTGAAACATAAAGTCTTTGGACTGTGGAGATACATGTTCAGTGTTTCAAAGATAATTTCGTCAAGACTACTATTTCTTATAATGGGAGCCTCTGTTATTCTTCTTTTGATCTTCGTCTCATGGATAGTTTCCGTATATATATATATATATATATATATATATAATGTATCCATTGAGAACTACCCCTTTTCATAAGAACTAAAGAACTATTAATTGGTACCGTTGGATTAAAAACATAGGGCTGAGATTAGATCTCCTCTTTTTGTTTTATTTTTTCGGAAAAATGTGGGAGAATGGGGCTGTTTGGTCCTCGTGAATCCTCCCTTAGTCACTCAATCTCTCTCTCGGTCTTTGTCTTTCTATCTCTCTGTCTCTCTCCTTCTCCGATCTTAGGGTTCGCCGGTCGATGGAGCAAATCAAGATTTGCCGGTCGATGGTCCTCCCCCAGCAGCAATATTTTTGGCCAATTGGAACTTGCATCGACATCGATGTCTCATAGCTCGCTCAAATCGATTTTTCGGGGTTTGATTCCAGTTCAATTTCACTCAATTTGATTCTCTCTAAACATGATGTAAAATCTTCTCTTCATGTTCACTCTTAGGTTCCTGTTTCAGACTGTCCAGGAGCCTAAGTCTTGTGGATATTGTTTTTTTCCCTTTAGGTTATCCTTCATTTTTTTCAGGCATCCCTTTGAGTTTTCGTATTAATGTCGCTGAGTTTTTTTTGGTGGGGAATGAATTATATCTCCTAAGCAGCTTTGAGATTTTTGCGGCAGTTTTCGATCTATGAATAAGATATTTACAGTAATGTTTGTCTTCGTTGAAATCACAGTTTTTTGAGTGTGCGTATCAATGTATCATCTAATTTTTGGATACGATGAAATGGAAGTATGAATACTGTCCAAGCAGGCAATGTGAGGCTGTCTGCCTGTTTGTGTAATCTGCATAATTCCAACTGCAGCATATTGATACTTTTCATAAAAGGGTAAAGACTATATGTGATAATCTTCATCGTCAAACAAGAGGAAAAGTTCAATGTAATGTTATTAATCTTGATAATCAAACTTAATAAAATTAATAGTCATCATTAATTACCCACTTCCACCGCCACTATGCTCATCTATTAGGCAATAGGCACCACTAAATCATACACCAATACTCACACTGCTAAAAAAGAAAAGGAAATTATTCATATACCAATTAATGTGATTTTGTGCTTGTGATTACACATGGGAAAGAAAAAATAAAGAATAAGAAAGAGAGAGAATACGACGAGATTAGTATTGACGGAGACAAAATTGGTTAACAGTGTTGTTTATGCAAATTAAATAAGGAGACGAATTCAGTTAAGTGCGAAATACGTGTGGTAAAAGATATATTTGTAGGGCTTTTATATGCGTGATTAATTAAATAATCTAATCTAATCCTAACCACACGTTTTTAATCCAACGGTTATAATGAATAGTTCTTTAGTTCTTATTGGATACGTTCTCTCTCTCTCTATATATATATAGGAGAATTGGATTTTAATAATCTCTACTTTCAGAATTGGACAGCAATAATCCCTACTATCAATTTGGATTCGGGTAGTCCAAAAAAAAATAAAATTGGATTGTAGTGGGACATTATCGAGAGTATACTCTAAATATCGTAGATTTTGTGTTGCATTTGATTCAAAACTTAGTATAACACTTTACCATGATTTTTAATGAATTTACGGCGTTTCTCCCAATTTTTTTCAATTTTTAAATGATGTTTTATGATTTTTTTCACTTTTAATCCTTTTAAAAAATCATAATAATTGCTCGGAGTCTCAAAAAAATAATTTAAAAATTGTTTTAGTTAAAATATTTCATTACCTTTCTGGGAGCAAGAACAAAGAAAACAAAAACAATATTGGGTAGGAAAGAAAAAAATAAAAAGAATTTGGAGGTGGATTTGTTACCACTACAATACGATTTTATTTATTTTTGGACCACCAGAATACAAACTGAAAGTAGGGATTATCGCTATCCAATTTGCAAAAGTTGGGATTATTATAATCCAATTTTCCTATATATATATATATATATATAAATATATATTTATATAATTTTCTTTATGATTAAATTTTCTATTGGTATCTAAATACTATGAATGCAAGTATGCATATATATATTTAATTATTTAGTTCTCTTTATGATTAAATTTTCTATTGGTATCTAAATACTATGAATGCAAGTATATACACGTACATACATACATATGATGGGATACTTCCGTAAGTCAGTTTACCTATATCATACTTGTGAATTAAATTTCATAACATCATGTCTGCTGTATGCTTATATCATCAAATATCACTATGAAAAATAGTCATATTAGAGTAGTCCTTGTAGGAGGTGGGAGAGTTGATCTCCTGGAGAAGCTGAATTTGGCTTCCCATTTCTTCCTTTTTTTTTGGTCTAGGACTTCTTTTTTAAAAACACTTTTTTGTTGGGTGTGTATGGGAAGATTGTGATCCTATTGGCATGAATGGATACTCCTGTCCATGAATTCAGTGTGTGGAATCCACATTTGGAATGGTTTCCGATTTTTTTCCTATACTGGGCATGCCACGGTTTTGACTAGTTTCAACTGTACACTGAATGAGATTGCCACACTAGAACCGTTATTCTGTACTATTTCCGAAACCATATTTTGAATCCCTTCTTTTGCTTTGCTATTGGTTAGGTTTTTGCTCAACAGGATTTGCCCATATACTCATTGGTGTAGTGATTATTTATTTTCTGCAGTACTTGCACAAACTCTTCTAGTTGGACCGAGCAAATACTGAGTTTAGAAACGTTGCCGGACTCTATTCTGAAGTATCTAAGAAGACTTCATGGTGTTTTCAATGAAGTGGAAAGTGGCTCAAGTGTTCACAGTATGGATGTTTTACTGCACTGTCAAGATAGCAATGAAAGTATGGAAATCATGAAGTTTCTGCGAAATGCTACACTTTTATGTTTAAGAGTCTTCCCTCGTAATTACAAAATAGAAGAGGCTATTCTCATTGCTGAGGAGCAATCTGGTAGAGCAAAGAACAACCCATCACAAGACACAGCCATGCCTTCTCAAGCTTTGGCAAAGCGCCTCCTGAAAAGTGATAGACAGGTACTTCTTTGATAGCCTTTTTTGTTGGGTCCTGTCCTATCCCTGTACACACATGATAGCCGAGTACATGGAACGAACCATGACCTAAGAACCAAGGACTTCACAGATATGTTGACAAATGATTATTTAAAATTTGAGCGCACAAAATGTAACCCAACACGTTGGCTAATATGGTATTATATTCAAACTTTACATATAAATGACCATTTAGTTATGCCTCTAAAAAAAAATCTAAATTATTTAATTAACTCTTAGAGCCTTTCCCTGTTTTTCCCCCTTTTTTTTCTTTTTTTTTTTGTTGGGGGGGGGGGGGGGGGGGGAGGAGGGAGCTAGAGCTTTTGATGGCTGTTATCGTGGTAGATAATGAAAAACTAAGTGAACCGACTAAAAAAGGTTAAAAAAGATGAGAACAAATTAAACTAGTGAAGCAAGAGAATATACTGGGGTAACTGGATTTTGAGGATGATGGCAGTGGAAGAACAACATTGTGGGCACCAAGGCATGTCATTGGCAGCTACCCCTGGAAGGCAGCTAGAGAATGGATAGGATCTCAGAGGTGACCACCAGTGAGATTTACAGGTCAGGGAGAGGAGGTACCAAACTGCCTATGACAAGCATTGCCCATCAACCCTACAATTCCCAACTAATGGGAAATTTTTGCTTCCACCAAGACTTGACCTTAGTGGGAAGGTTGGATGATAGGGGTGGTTGCCACTTGGCTACCACCTCTTTAGTTGAACAAATTGTTATATGTCAATGCCTTTTTCTTATTGATTTATTTACTTTTTTTTAATATGCCTGTCTTGCACATGTCCAGGGTGTGTCTGAGCATATTGTGCCGAACATGTATCATGAGTACATGTAATCAAACAGTGTGTTGGTGCTTCATGGACCATGAGTATTAGTTACAGTTTTGGAAAGTACGGGTAGTTTATATCTTAGTGAAGTGAGTATTTTTCACTTTTCTCTCTGACTTAGCTGCTCATGTTTTTCATGCTAGGATGTGCTATTATGTGGGGTTTATGCACGAAGGGAGGCTGCTTTTGGAAATATTCATCTTGCAAGAAAAGTCTTCGACATGGCATTATCATCTCTCAATGGATTGCCCTCGGTATGCCCCCCCCCCCCAAACAACGACCACACACACACACACACACAAACCTAAATGTGCTTGAAGTGTAAAGCTAGCCTGGTTCACCATATCCCTAAACTTAGATTGTAATGGACTGAAGTAAAATGCCTCATTAAACCTCCGCTGCTTCGTTTTCATGGAGTAGCAGGTAGCGAAAGATTTCTAAATTTTGGGTTAGTTGGAACCAGTCTGTCTAAATTGCAAAATTTAGAGGTAAAATTGCTACATCGAACCCCTCCGTGCCTCGCCTGGGTGGGATTTCGGTGTATTGGTTTTGATTTTCATTAGCCAAAAATTGGAAAAAATTGTTTGATCAGCTTGTTTCGTTTGCTTATACCCTAAATGTTTCCTTCCCCCCCCCCCCCCCCCCTTGTCTTTCTCTAAAGAAAAATGTTAAGTAGAGTACGCTGAAATCTCTTAGTGAATATCACTATGGTCTGGTTTACTAACATCTGTGAATTTTGAAGTAAGCATTAAGTTAAGATGATAGTCTGCTTAGCTAGTTGGTCATCATTTGATATCTGGCGGCTTTCTTTTATATATTCCACTTTGGAGATATGCTGCATGTACACAAACCGTGGATCCAACTCTTCTTGAAAATAGCAAACTTCATTAGCCCAGTGGTTGGGTTACTCCGGTGTCTTTCCCAGTTCCTTATTGCCCACGTTTGAATCTTAGCAAAAGCAAATGATACTTCTGCTTAGAACACCTCGAAATTTTAATTTTGAGACTTATGATTTTCTGAGAAAGCATTTAAAATAGTTTTGACCAAACAACTCAAATTTTAAAAGCACTTGATAGAAACTAGACCAAACAGATTTGCATTTTTTTCTTAAAGCTGCTTTTGAGAAACTAACTTTTAAAAAACAAAAATAATTTCGATACATTTGGCTGAACAAGCTATAAGGGCCACTATATCTTGCTATATTCCTACTGTTCCATGGAATTCTTTCAACCTGATGTGTAAGACTTTCCAGGTTTGTCTGCTTCTTTAGGAGGTTTTTTAGTTTACTTTTAGCGAGATTAAGATTTTTAATGAAAGGTTATGGGACATGAACTTTGTTGACTTTGTTTTGGTATGGATACTTAGCTTAAATGTAGTACTCAGTTCTCAAAGTACTCATAGTACGAATTTCTTGAATAGCTTTATGCGTAACTTCGTATTAAGAATTAAATGAACAATGCTCATTTTTTAAAGATCTTTTGCTTCACTTCTAAGAAATTCAAGTTCTTTTTTAAGCTATAAGACTATATCACAAGTAGTCTCTTCGGAGACATCCGATAGAACTATATCACAAGTGTAGTTTAAATGTGGTTTGCAGGTTGTGGTCTCAGGAGAATGGATTATAGGAGAGTACTTTGGGTGAGAACAACTGGATGTGGTCATTAACCATAGTCTTTTTTAATATAAGTAATAAAAATATGTATTAAAGGACACCAAGAGGGTATCACCCATATACAACAACAACGGTCCTCCTTATAGTCCCGCTGACGTGGGGTGTCACCAGTGGCGGATCCAGACATTTAGTTTAGGGGTGTCCAATATACTTGTTATTACATAAGCGCTTTTAAAAAAATAAAAAATAAAATTTAAATAAATAAAAATAAAAATAAAAATAAATATTAAATGACATATTCGCAAGCTTAGCAAAATTTCACATCATCATATAAATATGTCAACCAAATAAATTGAAATTTCACATTAACTAGATATTTATTTTTTAAACTTACACTCATACCCAATTCCCCAATTCATTGACTTATACTTTTTGTTTATAACAAAATAATTTGGTACTCTCACAGTCCCAATTAATTTGTCCAGTTTACAATTCACGATCTTCGATACAACACTTTGACCATTAACATTTCACATTTTATCTTAGCAACACTAATAATATTGTATTTAGGTAAAAGTATTTTTCATCACAAATCTAATTGCCGTAGTCTTACATAATAACTCAATATATAATTTGATAAATTAATAATAAAAATTAAAAAATTTTGACCTAATTAGTCAACTTGGACAAGTTATTTGGTACAAATGGAGTATTAATTTAAAGCTTTTGGGTTGCCGCTAAATTAGACACCCCTATTATTTTTTTTGAGATTTTTTTTTACGGTGTCCGCTTGCTCAAATTAAGAAAATTTGTTTCGAATAATATTAAAGAATCACAAATTTTTCTTTGGCGGGTGTCCGTGGACACCCCTAAGTACCATACATATCCGCCCCTGGGTGTCACCCATATACAGGTCATTATTCATTAACCATAGTTAAGACACTAATATTGATGATAATTAGGAGTTTGAAAAAAAAATATTATCAAATTGGTCTGATACCAAGTTTGTCATGGCCTTAAATAATTATCCAAACGTAATGTAATACATGCACCAAAATCAATTTTTTGGAAGCAAAGTTTCATTTAATTCAATTTGGTTATGAACGCGAGGCTGACTAGGGGGTGCAAAAGGTTAGATATCATGATCCTCAACATAATTCCAAGGACATTTCTCAATGTTTTTTGGCCTGCCCACACATATCTTATATGGCCTGGCTATAATGTTCCCTATTTTTCCTTTGTTTTTATAGTTTTTGTAATAGTACTTTTCCAACATGCTCTTGCGATTTTCCGCAAGTGTTGCACATGCAAGATTTTATTATTTCAATGTTGTACATTGTCCTTATTTTGATGCTAAAGTATGGTTTTTATGATTAGTTCTCGAGAATTGAAAAATAAATAAATTGAAAACTTTTTTTCGTTTATTATTTGTAGCATTGATGTGCAAAGTATAATGTTGTGAGTTAACCCTGTTGCTATACTATTGTTGTTTATTTTGATGTGAAAGTACTATATTCTCTAGAATAAACTATGGTTTTTATGATTAATTCTCTAGAATAAAAAAGTTGAAAACATTTTTTTTAAGGATACTATTGTTCTTTATTATACGTAATTAAGACCAAATTGAAATAAATATGGATTTTAGTATCCTTCCACTACTATGTTATCTAAATTAATTTTGAATACAATTTGTACAAAGAAAATACATAAATAATGATTTTATAATTGTTTAGTTTTTTTAAAAAAATTAATCTCTAATTATTATTTGAATTGATAGTTATTATAAAATTACTCCTAAAATATAAACCTCATAAATATTGAAAATTTTTCTGTGCATCGCACGGGATATACAACGCTAGTTTACAATTAAAAGAAATTAGGTATTGATTTTACCTTTCCTGTGCCCTAAACAAGAAATAAAGGAAAAGTGAAAATAATTGAAATTTACCTGCTAGCATAGCTGCATAGGTACTAACTTCTTCTTGTGGCATTTTTGACAAGTTCTCAAAGTTAAGTGCCATATTCGAGTCACTTAAAAGAATGGTGGCAAAAGTGACAAAAAATTACTCTTATGTGGCATAGAAACTATTTAACTCACATAGAAAATCACTTAAAAGTAATAGGAAGATTGGCTCTTCCTCTTTTCCTATGGCTCATTTTGTGGATAGTTTGTGTTTTGGATGTTTATAGTCTTTGGTAGGATTGTGCGTCCATCCTTGATTACTATGTTAATATTTTACTTTTGTCTTAACAAATATATTTTTAAACGTGTGCAGGCGTGCATCATCCTTTCCTCTTTTTTTTCTCAGGTTAATATTTTTGGGTGAGAAAGTATAAGTATTCTTTTTAATAACAAAAGCAGCTAATACATATTTAGCATTTTACCAAGGAACTACATACATTTAAGTTTGACCTATCCGCAATGTCTAAAACATCAGGGAAGAGTTACAAAAGTTTGGATTGTTACAACTAGAGAGTGTCTATCCTAGTACCATCTTTATCTCTCAAACAATGTTGATTCATCCGTTTGAGTGTCATCAAATAAATTATAGTTAAACCTTTCAGAAATTTCTGTGTAAATGAGCCATAATCATCCTATATACTTGGGTCATACCATAGCCAATTCCTAATTGTTAAGTTAGTGTCCATGGTTCAATGCTCCCTTCATGCAAATCTTTCTTACCAACTAATAAATTTAGTTAGATCAGTTTATGCCCTAATATTGGATAGTGCTTACATTTTGTGCTGCAGGAAACTCAGTTAAGTGCTGCACCGATGCTTACTCTGTGGTACTCTGAAATGGAGCTTGCTGATGTGTCCCCCAATGAATCAGAATCACAATTCCGTGCATTGCACATATTATCCTGCTTGGGAAGTGGGGTTTCTTATACTACATATAAAGGACGCCCATCTGGCACGCAACTGCTCAGGGCTCACCAAGGTTTCAAGGAGAGCATAAATAAACTGAGGTCATCATGGCAAAAGCATGTTATAGATGACAGTTCTATTGCACTTATTTGTTCAGCTGCTCTATTTGAAGAATTAACAACTGGATGGGTTGCTGGGATTAAACTCTTATCTGATGCTCTTTCAATGGTGCTTCCAGGTACTCACGCAAGCATACCCTTGTCATTACGCATTAGGAAAGTATGAACTCTTCAGTGTTTACCTCTGCATCGTTCTACCAATGTAGGCTTGAGTACATCACCACACATTTGAGAACAACCAACAACAACCAAAAAAAAAAAAATGTAAAACAGACTTGAAATTTGAACTTATCTAAGTGAGCAAAGTTTTGGGTCGACTTTCTATGTTGTCGGAGATATTACTGGAAGCCATTCTACCGTCATGTTATTGTGAATAGAGACAAGTTACACACCCAATTAAAACCTATATATGATCCAAACCTGGTTCCAAATGGGTCTCGAGTATTTCATAGAAGGTAGCTGGGTTGGACAACACTGGGAGGGGGGGGGGGAGGGGCTTAAGGCTGAGTGTCAGTGACTGAGGACTGAGGCGGGGGTCTCGAAATAGGGCGAATTGACCCCAAACTTGAGGGCCCGACAATAATAGTTAATGCATTGAATAAACTAGCCCAGCTTGTTGATCCATCCTACTGGAAAATGACAAGTTTTCCCATCATTCTGGACTTCAGATAATTGGAGAAATTTGCATGCCCCATTTGTCTTGCATTCCAAGAAAGAAAATACTAGAACTATTAGGCATTTGATTACACCTTGAAGAGGACTTAGATTTGAGGAATCTACTTCAAACCCTCAACTACCGTATGGCAACAATAAGAGAGAAACTCGTCCCTCTCCTATTGTCCGAGATTTTCAAGATATCCTCTTTTGATCCAACGATTGCTAAATCAAAAGACATGCTTTCAGTTGCCACAAACCTCTTATAGTACACAGAAGGCTCAAGAGGCTTACTTGGTGCCGTTGAGTTGAGAGACATTGGCTGGATGATTTTTTTTTTTCTGCCACTTTCTTTTTTTTTTCTGCCACTTTCTAATGACAGGAAAAGCCCCCACATACAAGAATGCCGGCAAAAACATGCCAGGAAAGAAAGAAGCAAGAGCCTTGTAGATCTAGGAAAGAAGTAGAAAACGACTGTTAAAGTTTTGCGGCAACCAAAGCGTAGAAAGTCATCATTGGCCGCAGAATCTTTCCTCTAACACAACGGATACGTCATCCAAGAACGAAAGAAGCAAGAAACTTGTAGATCTAGGAAAGAAGAAGAAAAGCAACCGGTAAAGGTCAGTGACAGTAGTAGAAGCTCAAAAAATGGAAGCCCAAGGTCTAGTGAACCCCAGGCAGACCTTTGATGACCTCAAGTCAACAAAGACTCTTCTCAGAGTTTGCTGTCTCTCTTAAGTGACGAAACTTCCCTTCGGTGCTTGAGACAACTTCATCAAGATTGTTCTGCTGTTAAGGGGAACTTTTACTCAAGCTTTTGATATGTTTGACCTTTTGGACAACTTGCATTTTCCATGTATATAGTCTTCTGTACGATGCTCTCTTTGCATCCAACCCCTTATCCTTTTATACAATAATACATTTTTTCCTTTTTTTGTGATAAATTTCACTTCCTGTTCTAAGACTTGGTTTAAGATTTCGAAGAGTCCCCAAAAGTTTTAGATGTTATTTGAAACTTTTAGAACTCTACCAAAAAAAAAAAAAAAAAGAAGAAGAAGAAGAAGAAAATGTAGGGTTCCTGCACAGAGTTCTGAGCATATCTGAGTAACACAGTGAAAAGATCAATATTTATTACATACATGCAGAGCATATACTCCATAGTGAACAATTTTAATTTTATGAGTGAACAAAACTGCACAAGCTAGTGAACAACTGCTACTCCTGTAGCACATGCTCGGGAACACCTAATCAAGTGCACTGGAAAAATGAAATAATTAGAGCTATTGTAATGTCAAGATATGTATTTTGTTTTTACTCTCATTTTCTAACATAAGTCTCTCACAGACCTAGTACTGTGCTGGCTTAGGCTACTTGAGTCATGCTTTTAGAGGTTCTTAGCGCTCCTTTTTTTTTTTTTTTTACATATTTGCCTTCTAAGCTTGTGGAAGCAGTTGAACTTGTGACAAGTAGCTATTAATGGAGTACGTTTTTCATTAGTACATTATTCTGGTCTTGAATTACTTTTTGTGAATGCGTTATTTTGTCTTCTAAATTTATGGGGTACATCTGATTCTTTTTTTTATTATTATTTTAGTTTTTGTCTTGTTG
Organism: Portulaca oleracea; assembly: GCA_029582165.1. Taxonomy (NCBI): domain Eukaryota; kingdom Viridiplantae; phylum Streptophyta; class Magnoliopsida; order Caryophyllales; family Portulacaceae; genus Portulaca; species Portulaca oleracea. The sequence goes on from CM055875.1 coordinate 824,007, forward strand.
ATATAACGTTATTTAATGTGTGAATGGGACTCAAAACATATCAAAATTGCATTCATTCCTCTTACACACGACTTTTGTGCGTGTCATCTCTATTTACGGAGTCCTGGATTTCTTTTCCCTGCAGAAAGAAAGAGTCGAAGCTGCCAACTTGAACTTTTGTACAACTTTCATATTAGAATGCTTCAGAGACATCATCAGGAAGCAAAGCTATCAACACTATTGCAGTCTGTAATGGCAGGATTGCAAATCTATCCATGTAATCCTGAACTCTTTTCTTCCTTGGTGGAGCTCAGTCATCTTTATACTGTACCCCACAATCTTCGACGAGTACTTGATGAAGTCTCTAAAAAGTAAGTCTTTCTTTTTAAGTTATGTTATTTCTCATGGGAAAATTGGAAGGTTAATTGCACTAAGCTTTATTAGTCATTAAATATCTTATTAATTTGTATTGGTGTTGCGGCCTTATACTCCATCTGTCCCGTGTCATTGGTCATTATGGGATTGATGTAGTCAAATGTTGTAAACGTAGACCACTAATTATTTAATAGCATAATGATATAAAATATAAAAATATCATTGGAATTATTCGAAATAAATAATTTTATATGAATATATTTACATAATATTTTCAAATATATTGTGTTAGAGATTTAAAGCTTAATGTGGCACGGTGGAGACCATGATATATATATATATATATATATATATATATAGGGAAATTGGATTCTAATAATCCCTACTTTTGCAAATTGGATGACAATAATCCCTACTTTCAATTTGTATTCTGGTGGTCCAAAAAAAAATAAAATTGTATTGTAGTGGTATCAAATCCATCACCACTTTCTTTTTATTTTTTTCATGCCTACCCTATATTGTTTTTGTTTTTTTCGTTCCTCCCCCCAGATAAGTACTGAAGTGTAGTTGCTAAAACATTTTTTAAATTATTTTTTTGAGATTCCGAGCAACTATTATGATTTTTTAAAAGGAATAAAATTGAAAAAATCATAAGAAATTGAAAAAAAATTGAAAAAAATTGAGAGAAATGCTGTAAGTTCATTAAAAATCGTAGTAAAGTGTCATACAAAGTTTTGAATCAAATGCAACACTAAATCTATGATGTTTAGGGTATACTCTCGATTATGTCCTACTACAATACAATTTTATTTTATTTTGGACCACCGGAATACAAATTGAAAGTAGAGATTATTGCCATCCAATTTGCTATAGTAGGGATTATTGCCATACATATATATATATATGTATGTATGTATGTATATATATAGATATATGTACAAGTGGGTAACCACAAGAAAGCTTTAGGTTGGGGGCAAGGGGTAGGTACCAAATTGCCCATGAAAAGCATGGCCCATCATCCCGATTTCTGTACCTGAAAAATATTTATACTTCCATCAAGATTTGATCCTTAGCGTGGAGTTTGAAAGATGTGGGTGGTAGCCAACTTGATGCCCACCTCTTTGATAATGATGGCTATTAATGTGTGTAAGAATTAGTGGTGAAATTGCTATAAATGCAAAATCGTGAGTGGTTCATTGCCTAAGAGTTAGTTGTTTGGTGGGTCATGATTAGGAGGTGGTATTGGCTAGTAAATAAGAAAGTGTGCATGTATTCAGCTTCTTTTTTTTTATTTTAGTATATTTTTGAAAGAAAAGTTAATGTGTTGATTGCGTTCATTGCATCAAGAGAAATCTTCTACCAAAAAAATGTACACAACAGCTTAGTTAGAATTTTTTGTAGGTTGTCCACAAAATGAGTGACATCAATCAAGGAGAAGCAAAAAATTTCCTCCATCCAGAAGAACATAGTCTTGAGCTACGTATCATATAACATCCCAATCAAAATGTCAATCCCCATAAGAAACTCTTTATTTCTTTGCATCTGCAACTAGAAAAAAAAAAAAGAATAAGGAATAGCTTGGAACACTATATACCTAATCCTTCTCCCAGAAAGCTTAATGATTAGCCCGAAGTGCATATAGTTGGGAAAATGAATAATCGGAGTAGCGTAATAATCAACTAACATAGGTTATAGCTATTGGAGTCAAGGCAAGCAATCATGTTATTCTTTCTTTAAGTGCTAGGCAAGTCAAGATTCTTAAGGTGATTGATTCAAACTAGTTCTAACGGCTCAAAGTTGCTAAAGAAAATTCAATAGATATAAAGCATATGGGGATTTGCTTCTCCTAGCAATGAGTAACGACTTTTATACTTTGACAATGCCCCGTTTTCGAAGAATCATGGGTCAATAATAAAGTTTGTCGGGTTTCACCCATGAGTAAGATGTCCCACGTCGGAAAAGAAAAAGGAAATGACATGATATATAAGTCAAGTGAGCTACTTCTCCTAACACCAATTGGTTTTAGAATGAATTGTCACTTAACTTGTTACCATGGGCCTTGGTTGAAGTAGGCTCTTGCCTTGGATCTCCCCAACAAGTGGTAGTAGAGCCAATGATTTGTTCGGTTGGGCGCAAGGTGCGGGAAGGTGGTTGCGTAAGAGGTACCACGGACATGAGCAAGGAACACATGGTGTGCACAGTTGGACTCTTGAAGTAGAGTGGTGGCATGAGACTTAGGTAGAGTAGGATGCGAGTTTTGTGGAGTAAGTTGCGGCTATGCTAGGCTCTTGATGGTAAAAAAGAGGTTTCTGGTTCATGGGGAGCATTTGTGGATGTGGTTTATAAGAGACCCACGTATGAAGGGGGAAATTGTTGGGGTTCACCCATGAGTAAGATGTCCCACATCGGAAAAGAAAAGGGAAAAGGTATATACAAGTCAAGTTGGGGTTACTCCTCCTAACACCAATTGGTTTTAGGATGGAACCTAGCTTAACTTGTTATTCTGAGCCTTGGTTGAAGTAGGCTCGTGCCTTGGATCTCCCCAACATAGTTGAATTTTCTAACTTTCTTCTGAAATGAGTACAATTACCTAAACTAACTCTTTTCCAACTAACAATGAATTTGAGGTGAGTCTAAGTTAGAGAGTTGGTATAATCCTATTCACCGTTCAATACTTCAGAGATAATCTCTAACAACAAGGAATTTTTGTTCATGAAACCATTCACAACATGAAGATTCTAACAACTTACGATTCATAATCAAAAGTTGAACCACAAGTAGTTCAACATTAATCAAGCATCATTATTTGTATTAAAAAAAATCTTATAGTAAAAGTCTGCTAACACTAACTACAAACATCTCCAAGCAAAACTGAACATAGTTGAAAAGGTGAAACCCAAATCTATCAAATTGTGATAACAATGGCAAGACAAAAGATCTTTTAAGTGCTCCACCTGAAATATTTCAATCTTTAATGAAGAATCCTTCAAAATCATTTCTAATCTTTGCCTTGAATAACCAAAAGGCTCAAGGCTTAGATGTGGATCATATGAGAGATGGATGATGAATTAACTTAGGTCTAACCCCTAAATATCCTTGAACATCGTTGAACTTGTAGAAAAATGACAGAATGTAAAGACTAAGTTGTTGAGCCGGTTTTACCACAAAGATGGACTCTGTATGCTGATGTCCACTGTATGGCTGCTAGAGGTTGAATTTGTTAGCAAACATGGAGCACTGGTTGTTGACATGGACATTCTAATCTATGGGGTATTTTAAATTGAAAAATGGGGCTATGATTTTGTTTTCGCATGATATGTGGTGTGGAAATCAACTGCTCAAATCTTGATTCCCGATTATAGGATGGCTTGAATGGAAGAGGCAACTATCCAGTAAGTGGTCTCTTGGAATGAAGATCAAAATCATTAGAACTTCATTCAGAAGATGAAAGTGTGCTGAGTCTTTTGGCTTTCCTTACTAATATTGAGGCTGCATTTGGGGGTGATGAGATTGGCCTCTTCACACAAGTATGCAGCTTACTGTGAGTAAATATTTTGAAAAGATGTCTAAGGAGTTGAACATTTCCACAACAAGCTTTGTGGAAGTCTAAAGATCCCACCAAAGCGTGCTTTCTTGCTTCAGTGTTTGTCCAAGGAAGATACTCTCCTTATTCATTGTCGGTGGGTCACGGGTTCATGGCAGTTTTCGTTTTCTTTTATGGGAGTTAGTTGGGTCAGGGTGCAACCTCAAAGGTTTAAGATACGTTCTAGTGGCATGTAGCTTGGAGAAGAAGATTGAAGAATGTGTTTCTAAGTGTGTTTAAGTGGATACCTTTAACAATTTGGTGGTGCACTTGGAAGCCAAGAAGTTCTTGAGTATTTTTTAGGGCAAGGCTAGAACCCTTTATGATTTCAACCTTTATTTTGAGAACTTTGTATGGCTGGTGTGAGAAGTTCTTCACTTTGTGTCAAAGTTCATCACCCATGGTATCAAGGTCGCTTTTTTGGATTTTGTGGACAGTGTAAGGGCTTAGGCTGTTTTGAGACTGCCTTCTTTTGTACACGAGTGTTATGCATCTCCTTGGTGTCTTTTAATACAAGTTTCGATTACTCATTTAAAAAAAAAAAAATGATGATGCAGCCCTACTATAGTACCATGTTTGATAAAATTTCCCTGTTAACATATTTTTATTTAGGTTCTTTGTTTCTTTTTTGGTTTTGGGTTTTTCTTTTCTTTTCTTTTTTTTTTTTGAAGTGTCTTTATCTCAATTAGCTGTCGATCTCTTCAGGAAACCATCTGCCATTGTCTGGCTCTTTGCTCTCTCATATGAGCTGAGTAGAGGAAGTTCTCATCATAGAATCCATGGATTGTTTGAGAGGGCTCTGGCAAATGACTTGCTGCATTCATCTGTGGTGTTATGGCGCTGTTATATTGCATATGAGATAGACATTGGAAATCTCTCTGGCGCAAGAAGACTTTTTTTCAGAGCTATACATGCATGTCCATGGTAAGTATATCTTTTATCGAGATTTGAGACGTTAAAAAACAATTTGATAGTGAACCCTTGCCTCTGCATCACAAAGCTGGTTGGGAAGTTGGTCTTTCTCTATGTGCATGTTTTTCATTAGGAATCCTGCCTTGGTTCATATAGCTTTTCAAACTTTTGGAAAGGAAAGATGGACAAGCACATAGTCAAGCTCAGTACAATTCTGCTGTTGGAAACTTTTGCATTTTAGTATCAACATTAATCAGATTTTATTCAGGTTTATCTAGGGGTGGCAAAAATTCTGCAATTTATTAGGTGCTCCCAGAGCATGTGCCCCAGATTCTACAATTGTTCACCTATATGTATTAGGTTATTCACTCTCATTATAATGATTGTTCACTCTGATTATTATGATTGTTCACTCACAAATATCTGGAACACATGCTCTTGGTGGTAGCGAAAACAATTGAAAAATCATCTTATGTCCGGTAATTCTAACGGTTGGATGATAGTAAAAAGTCATAGCAAACCCAATAACTATTTGTACTAAAAAAACATGCATAATTCCTCCTAGACAATAAATATGTTGACATGAGGAGGAACATATTTACTAGTTATATCATATGCAATCGCCTGAATCTTGAGACGTTCTTCGAACGTATCATAGACTTTATTGAGACAGGTAAACCGCAGAAATTCCCCTCTAAGAATTGTATATGAGAATTTCATCTCGTACGGCTGAAGCAGACACCCAAATACTAAATGATAGGGTTATATAATAGAATAGAAAGTGTAATATTTTTAATTTATTGTCACGAGAATGTGGCACCGGGTTGCCCTTTTTCTCATGAGAATGTACTAAAATATTTGGTACATATATTAATTAGGAAAATTGGATTCTAATAATCCCTACGTTCAGTTTTTGTATGCCAATAATCCCTACTTTGTTTATGTATTCTGGTGGTCCAAAAAGAATAAAAATTGTATTCTAGTGGGACACCACCGAGTGTATACCCTAAATATCATAGACTTTGACTTGCATTTGATTCAAAACTTATCAGAACAATTCCCTATTTTTTCTGAATTTAGAACATTAGTCCCAAATATTTTCGATTGTTTTTTATTTTTTTTTCCACTTTTATTCCTTAAAAAATCATAATAATTGCTCGGATTCTCAAAAAAAATAATTTAAAAATTCTTTTAGTAACTACACTTCACAACCTTTCTGGGAATAGGAATGAGAAAAAGTAAAAACAATATGGGGCAGGAATGAAAAAAATAGAAAAGAATGTGGAGGTAGATTTGGTACTCCCATAATACAATTTTTATTTTTTTTAGACCACCAGAATACAAAACCAAAGTAGGGATTATTGATATACAAAAACTGAAAGTATGGATTATTAGAATTCAATTTTCCTTTTAAATTGAAGTGTTTGGAGATAATTTTATTTTTCTCAAGGAAAAAGAAAAAATCGCTGCCACGTCCCGAAAACCCGACTCAAACTGCACAAAACCGAAATACGCCCAACCTGTATTTGTCCGAACTAGAAATGCACTAGACCCATATTTACCCAAGGCCTAAATACACCCGACCCGTATTTAATCAACCCCCCTTCCCCCCCCCCCCCCAATGCAGAATTGACAAGTCTAACTGAATCTGAACCTAATAGACCGAATGGAAATTGGGGTCATAACTAAAAATTGACCATTTTACTGCATTATCTTTTCTTGACAGAACTTCACTGGTTGACCGAGTTTGATCAAATGACAAAATTGAGCATTTTAATTTGAATCATTAACATTCCTCCGGAAATCGGGTTCGGTCAACCTGGACATGCGTGACCGAATTTGACCGAACCTTAATTTCATCAAAAGATTCGATCACAGCCAATGCCTAGAGCCAAACCCTGATCCGACCCTAATTTTAATTGGGTCATGACCGAATTTTAAATTCAATCAAAAAACCATGTCTGAAACCCAGTTTCAGATCGGTCAAATTTTTGCAAGCCTTATTGCCTTTTGATTAGACATGAATGTATATTAGAAAATACATGTGTGTACCTGTTAAGCTATAATGTGTGGGTATTTTTATTTAAGGGCTTTTGGATTACAATAATCTCAACTTGGGGACATTACATTGCAAGTCAAAGAAACTTTCCAGCACTCGTAACTTTGGATGCATTTTATTATAGTATACCAACAGTAATTCTCAGGCACAGTAACTCGGTGGTGATTACTTGCACTTTGTCTTGCCTTGTCCTATTGCTCTTGCTGGGTTGCCTCCTCCCCTTCTTCCTACAGGGCTCCTGCTGGTGCATCATTGAGTTATTGAGGTTGCGAATCAATGGTGGTATGCTATATTATATATGCAATAAAATAGGTCAAAAGTTGGCATTGCTTGAGGGGTGTTTTTGATATTGAGGTTATATCAAGTTATTACCCCAAAATTCTATGAAAGACTTGGCTCTGATCCTTTTTGAGCTACAACTTACATAATGTTAGTCTGTCTTATTCTGAGTCTTATTCATAATCCTTCAGATGGAGTTAGTTGTGACTTTCAACTTTCCCTTATTATTAATTGGTTTGTAATTGACAGAGAGAATAAATAAGTTGGGAGTTGGATGTTAATATGGTGGTTGTTGTGTGGTTAGGTCAAAGATGCTGTGGCTTGAGGGGTTCAAGAAGCTTAGTAGCGTACTGAGTGCAAAGGAGCTGATGGATCTCCAGGAAGTGATGCGAGATAAGGAGTTGAACTTGAGGACTGACATCTACGAGATTCTTTTGCAAGATTAATTTTCTTTTATCCCTCCATACCCTACATGTCTGTCACTCATCTACCCCCTTCCCCAAACAATCCAAACAGGAAAATATGAACAAGGACTCGTCACTCAATGTTTTTTGGAAAAAATTGACAAATAATCATGTTGTACTTGTGTGTTTGACCTATGTTGTCAGACTCAGACTGGTCCCCAACCCGGTCGACTCAGTGGGTTGATGGGTCAACTGGTTTGATTGGATTAGACAGGTTGACCTAATTACTGGTTGAACCAGTCAAAATCGGCATGGCCCGGTTATTAACAGAAAATTTTTTATATAGTTTTAAAGAATTGCCATTTTAAGTTTTAAACTAGAGGTGCACGACTCGAACTCCAAAACATGCTCTAGCTAAACCGAAAAGTAGCAAAATAATGTGACATGTAAAATTACAATGTTTGGGTCCAGCGCATACTTGTTGTCTTGGCCCAATGAATTAAGAAAAGGTTGTAACAGTAGACGAAAAAAACTATAGCAAAAAATTACTTGAAGATACCCCAATATTTAGAAAAATTAAATTTTGATATCTCAACTTTACAAAACTCATTTTGGGTATCTTTATTTTTTGGGTTAGGAGTTATTAGTAATTACAATCCCTCTTAGATTGGTACCCTTATTTTTCAAAATTACTTGACTTTTCAAAATTACTTGAAGGTTGTTCTTTTTTTTCAAAGTATTGAAGTTTCCGATAGATTTTAGGCAGGAAGTGGATTGTGGACTTGAGTTTACTAAAATGTCTTTTAGTTGTTACAAAACCTAATTTTATTCATTCGCTCTTACAAAGAAGAGGCCCCCTCCCCCGCTAAATGTTGTTTCCCAGTCTTCTTCTCTGTGCCTTCTTCTCTTTCCCTCACAAACAACAGCAATGGAAACCATTGAAATGAAGCTGGGGGAAATGTCAGTGAAGGTATGCATTTGGTTAACTAAGATAGAATTTCAACAAAATTAACACTCACTAACCATTGTTGACTGCAGTGGGTGGTCGTCAATGGCGTTTTTCTTTTCTTCATGATCAACAATAATTCGGCGTCACAAATAAAAAAAATCAAAATTTCCTTTCCCAATTTGATTGTCCGTTACGAAATCCTAGCGCAACATGGAGATTGAAAGGGAAAGGGAATTGAGTCTCGATGGAAATGAAAAGCATCAAAGAGGTGACTCTAGTTTGGTGAAAGCATTTAATGCTGATGGTAAACGCGAGCTTTCGGAAGGACAAGAGCATTTTTCTCTTTCAATAAGTAATGGTATTTCGGTCAGTTAACAAAATTGATTAGACTTTAGCTGGAAAAACACCTTATAATTACTAACCCAAAAAGTAAGGATATCCCGAAATGAGTTTTGAAAAGTTGGGGTACCAAACAAACATTTCCCCGGATAAATTTACCGTGTTGTAATGGACAATTGGTAGGGACCAATTATATGCAAATTATTGATGAAATCAATAGTACACTTAAAAAAACTATTTTTTTAAGTGTACTATTGATTTCATCAACAATTTGCATATAATTGGTCCGGATGCAAATTATTGCATGCTCCCCAGATTTTATTTTTTAAAATAAAAAACCAGTAACTACTTGTCGGTTATCAACGTCAATTGAACTGAATTGTTCATTGAAGATAGCATAATTGTTCACTATACGATGTTCAATTTGAATTGGATTGTTCACTGATATTAATATGATTGTTCATTTATAACTGCGTTGTTCACTTGTTTCAACTATGTTGTTTACTTACTTCAACCATACAATGCTCACTAACTTGAACTAGATTCTTCACTAACATTAATGTGATTGTTCATTTACTTTAACTGCATTGTTCACTTGCTTCAACTACGCTGTTCGCTTCAATTACGTTGTTCACTTCAACTATAATTTATAATCTTCTTATGTAAAAAATTCTATCATTAGAAGTCGTTAAAGTTATTATTCGTAGCAAGCTAATTCAATATTGTTCACTTTTAGAAGATGAACAATGATAAAATTGAAAAATATATAAGATGAACAATGATAATATATATGGTGAACAATGATGTACATTGAACAATAACATAATGAACAATGGAAGCATTTATAGTGAACAACCATTACTTATCTAATGAACAATAACAATACATGTAATGAACAATGGAATTGACGATGCCAAGTTGAGTGTAGTGAATAATGTCCCTTCGTCTGACTCTGGTTGTTGTTCCCGAGCAATGAAATAGTACGACAAGACACCACCGCCAACAGTTAGGCACCATCGATGGTGGTTGTGGCTGGGTTTCGATGGAAGCGACGGTGATGCAGAAGATTCCGACGACTAGGCCGCAATTGGCGGTTGAAGAGTACGTGAAGCAGACAGTGGGCGATGGTTGTGCGAGAAACGCAACCTCGGATGCGCTGAGTTTCGCGTAAGTCGCCGGTGGCTGATCGGAGAGCCAGTGGTGGCGATCAGTCGGCGGTTGCTGATGGAAGGTAGCCTGAGACAGTACAGAAGAGGGTGTTAATTAGGGATTGAGGAGTGCAAGGAGTTGAGTGGTAGTGGCGGTGTTGGAGGCGACAATGGTGTTGGCGGCGAGCCAACGATGGTGGTGGTTAGGAGGATGAACAGAGAGAGAGAGAGAGAGAGAGAGAGAGAGAGAGAGAGAGAGAGAGAGAGAGAGAGAGAGAGAGAGAGAGAGAGAGAGAGGATGAACCTCCTCAACAGATTTATGTAACTTAATAAACGTGGATGGATGTAGTTAGAATTTCTTTTATTTTTTATTTTTTAAAATTATATGCCACGTGTTGCTGATGTGGATCTGGATCTGGAGCACATGCTCCTGGAGCATATAATACATATTGTGGTCCAGACCAGTTGTCCATTACAACACGTGTAAATTTATAAAGTGAAAACATATATATATATATATGAGACAGTAAATTAGGTAGTGTTAAGTAGTTGAGAAATGAGGTAGAAGGCCCATAGGCTATGAATTGATAGAAAGTGGTGTCAATGAACATGCCATGTTTGTAGTCGTATGGATTGTAGGGTGGTCTTTAGTAATTAGTACTAATTACTACATCTTGCATTGGTTTTTGATGCAACTCTCTGTTTAGTTAGTTTGGTGTTTGGTGGGTAATCTAATCAGCTACAATCCATTTCAAGCTTCTTCTATCTTGCTCAAGCTCAATAATTACATTACCTGCATGTGCATGTACATTTTCAACGTCTTAACTTGCTCTATTATTGAGGAAGATGGTATGTTTGTGTCTCCAATCTCCATAGACAGATAAGAGTCATTCCAAGGCAATCAAGGCTTTCTTTTCCTTTCTCTATACTGAGGTTGTTGTTAATACTTAATAGCCTCAAAGCCCACAACCTTTTGTTAATGCTGACCCTGATGTTAACCCCTCCATTGATGATTTCCCACAATGTTGACGACTCTCGGCAAAAGCTCATCTGATCTCATTGTTGTTAGCACAAGTAACCCCACCCTTGTTAGTAGGTAAGATGACTAAAAGAGTTATTTTCTTAGCAAGGCAAACACAATTAATGCTAAGGCGGCTAATAGCAAGAATGTGATTTCAACAAGAGATGTATCAGATCAGAGTATAACAAAAGAAGTTGGGGAGCGAGTTTGCTCCAAAGTTTCTGAAGCGGCAAAAAAAAGAGTCGAAACCCCTAGACTTTGAAGCCACAAGCTAAACAATGAGTAGGTAATCGCCAAATGATTCATAGATGAATAGAAACATGTAATGAATGGCCTCGCGTAATTCAATACAAAGGCAACAGTGAAGCAAGTGTCAAATTTGTCAAGGTCTACAAAATAAGTGCTCTTCCCTACATTGTCCTTATCATTCAGAGGTTGTTTCCTTTGTTGCCTATAACTAGACATAGGTTATATGCTGTAATGGTCATTTCACATTTAGCTAGTTGTAATTGTTGGCATTTCATATGAAAATAAGGATACACACCGTCACCATCCCAGCTGAAATCTAATCCCTCGACTGTAAACTGAATAATTTGAAAACAATTTCAAAGTCCACCTACATGTAAGTTGTAACAAATGACTCCATAAGCTTGTCCAGTACTCTGCCGTATTACATCAAGCAATCCATACGAACAAATCCCAGGGAGAAGATTTTGTGATCAAGAGACCATAGCCCGTCAAAAAGAGAGGTGCAGAGTACCGGGTCAACCCAAGAACACCAACATAATAATCAAACAGCTTTCAACAAGACCACCTAGCTTTCTTTTGGTTGATAGCCAGCCTGCCTCAACCGGCTCAAATTTGTATACTTATGGTATTACGACCCATGCAGTTACTATGAACCCACTGGTTTGCCACTTACTTTGGGAAAAGGGTCTTGTTTGCTCAGAACTACAACTTTACTCTTGTGTGCAAAATACCCTTTAATCAGGCCTTTATATATTAAAATAGCAACAATACACTCCACCTGCAACAACAAATAGCAAATATTACTATATTAGCATCTAGGCAGAGACAGAATTGCGACAAGCTTACAAATAGCACAAGATATGATCAGATTGGACAAATATTGGATGCCTTTTGGATCACATTCAAATGCCATTGGTTTCTCCAATCTATTTGCCAAGATGTGGCATAAATATCAATCGGCCAAATTTTATGTCCGTAATCTTAATTCAGGTCAATTACTCAGTTCTGGCTGAGCTAAACGTCACTCGATTTCAACTATGACCAGGTGAGGTTTATGATTGTCTGGGCTTGGTAATCAGCAACAGTCAGGCACATTGCAGTTACATCAGAACCAGCTATCCTTAGCAATAATAGCACAGTGCAAAGAAGATGAGCAATCACCTCATCGACATCCATGTCTATCTGAAGCCATTTCAATGACTTAACAACAACATCCAACTTCACCTGATGTGCTTTAGTGGGATCCTTGTGCTTCTGGATGATATAGCTACAAGTGTCAAGCATTACATCCATATTATTAGCCACCAAAAAGAAAAGTGAATAAAGATAGATGGGCATTATACGCACTCACATCTTTTTAATTAATCTTCTGCAGACCTGTAGCTCAAGTTTTTCCAAGACAAGATAAACCCCTGATTTCAAGAACCTAAACAGAATATGAGGTCATAATCTGGAAACCCATCTAAAAAAAATCACTGCCTGCTCTGATGAGCTGTGAAAAGGGAGAGGGGGTGAGAAAGGAAGGAAAATGAAAAAGAACACACACCGATCCTCGTGCTCTTGAAGGGCACATCGTAGAAGTCGAAGATCACCCCTTCTCAGAGCTTGAACAACATCCCTGTACTGCACAGTGAAAAATCAAAAAGTAATGCAAAGATGTGCAGGACAGACACAAAGATCATTCAATAGCTGCAATGAGCAAAGGGACCATGCAGAATACCTCCAGCAGATTGTACTTCTCTAACAGTGAATCTCCAGGTAAGATACCGAGTGAGAGTTTCACAGGTATCAAGTATTTCAGGATCAACCTACAATATCCAAGGAATGTACTTATTGAAAAGCAAGAAACGCGCCTCAATGCAAGGTTTTTTTTCCTTATTGTTGGGGGATGTTTGGAGGAGAGTGGGAAGGGCTGGCAGAGAGAGTAGGGTAAATAGATTCATTTCTGCATTGCAATGAGCCAAAGCAGCTCTATGATGATAATAGTAGCATGCATCAAGATTATAAGGGTCCTCCATATTCTCCCTGCCTCCAAACAGCTTTTGTGCTCAACGAGGTAAAACAGTGAAGGTTTTGCCTAGGAAGAAACACATACCAGAGAATCCCTTGCTAATAGCCTACGTTACTTATCAATAGGTTAAAAGCATCTGATACAATCAGACCCGCCTAACAGGCTCAGTTATTGTAAACAAATTCTGAAACTGAACGTAAATTTCAAAGTGTGCTAACTTCATATGTAGTGTCATATGAGTAAACCAAGGTAAAATGAAGAACCCAAGCAACACAGGTTGCAGAACTCTGGATGCCAGTAAGTATATCTTCAGCTGCACTGCTGCAGTATCTGTCCTACCAGGGATTTCAACTGGGTTCAAGATTTTATGGAGAAACTTTGCGAACCAGTTTATTGAGAAACCTATAAGGTCTATTGTTTGGCAAAAAGAGATCTCACCATGGTTCGCAATTTCCTGCATGGTTCACAATTTATTCTAACAAGAGTGTCTATGCCCTACCAGGATTTTTCCCACTTAAGCATGGAAACTAATAAGACACAGACACACATGCCCAGACATAGTTTCCCAAAACGTTGGGATAAAAAATAAAAAAAAAATAAAAAAAACACATTATTGACATGTCAATGAAAAAGAAATAACTTATATTTCCATTATGCTCTGAGCCCTTGGGATAGTTTTGTTTGGATGAGAAAAACAATTGCTCAGTGTCTGCCCTACAATTGTCAATTACAAACCCAATTTCTTTGTGCCATCTATCTAATCAGCACTCATTCCACTCACATGTACAGAAGTCTCAGCATCGAACACAGATACCTAAAGTTGCCGAGTGTTAGTGCTACAAAAATACATCACTTATAAGAATCATAAGTGCACTTCTAGGTGTGCCAGTCAATCTCAAATTTTGCATAAGATGCCTTGACAATAATCGTCTCTCTGTCAGTAGCAAACTTTACCATTAAGTCATGCTGTCCCATTTCAGATAATGAGTTCCCTAGGAAGCTTATTTGAAAGTACCCTACTCCTATAAAAGCATCCTTCTATGTATGGGAAGCAGCAGACAACTAGAAATCCTATCATGTGATACTTTGTGAAAGAGGGAAAGGTCAATAGGAGCAGCCTATAAAACACGAACACAAATTTTGACTCATGTATCTGTGTCCCATACGTATCCAGCACAGATATAGTGATAAGGTTGGGCACAAACCAGACTCGTGTTCTATATGGGTAGAAATATGTTCACAGGGGAAAAAAACAAAAACAAAAACAAAACAAGTTGTTTGACACTCACTAGTCACTAAGGATGTACATATCCAGCCTGAAAACCACCTTTTTTAGCAACGTATGCCATCTCCAACATTCTCTTCCAGCTATCGCGTTTCACGCCTTTAAATTTGTGGCTACAGTGGTTGGTATCTGTTGGGTTGCTTGTGCAACATCATCCAGCATCCTTGCATCTCTCTCCATCCCATTCCTCTTCTAAGGTCTTAGAGAGTGCATATTTGGGGATATGGTAGTTGGTAGGGATGAGATTGATATGGGAAAGGCATAAGGACCAGAGCAAAATGCTGTGACCCATTGAGAAATGAAGTGCAACCTAGCTGCAGAGTTAAAAACTCATCTCTTGCTTTTCTTTTTTCCACTAATCTACCTAGACTACCACCACTATGGCACTATATATTGTTCTTTCATTAACTAATACAATTTTTCTGAAGTACTGGCTACTATGTAATAATGTCTCGTAACCAACTTTCATATTTAGAAATGCACTTAACTCCAAAAAAAAGCTGTAATTTATGAATGTGTCCAATAACATGACCATTGTGTCGTCCCTTATCTTTAAAAAACTGTCACAGTGCCTATATCACATTATATCATTCTCTTGCCCAAGTCCGTAGGGTGCGACATGTACAAAGGGGAATCTACAATCTCTTGCTCATGGATGCTTCAATCTTCTTTTGCTAAGAGCTCCTTGAGAGCCAGAGGATATTTACAGAGACAAATTTTATCATCGGACGTAGTTGGCTCCTGCTTGAGTGGATCTGTGGATGTCAGTACGTCACTAAGCCACTCACTAAAATTCTAGTAATCTAGTCCACCAGGGCACCACCTTTTATATCAACTGCAGTTACATTCTCATTACATTGAGGATTCATATCTGTACAAATACCCAGGTAACAGATATACAGCTTACCTTTCAGAAATAGGATAAAGCACCAAAATAAAAATAGAAAATTACTTGCACGATCATCTAGCACTCGAGCAAATTCATCATGATCAGCAATCAGTGGCGAACTAGTGGGCCGGAGACGGCCATCCCCACCCATCCCCACCCCCCACCCACCAAAAAAAAAATCATTTTGAATATAAATTATTTTTCCATTAAACAGCATTATAACAAATGAGATATATTAAGTTTTTGTATTGTGGCCTCCTTAAAATATTTACATTAGTACATCCCCCCCCCCCCACCCCCGGCCTACAAGGTCTGCCTTCACCCCTGCCTGCAATGATGTGTAACTAAAAGCTAAAGCCTCATTAACCTTTATATTAGCCAACAGTTAAGTCACTTCGAGTCTTAATTTTAAAAAGTGTGCCTAGGGCACGCCTAGGCGCACAAAAGCCCAGACGCAAATTGGTGTTTCTTGCTAGGGAAAGCATGTGCTTCTTAGCACCTCAAACCAAGCGTCAAAAAAATCTGAATCAGCGAGACATCGACCCCTCTTATTTTCCAAGATTTTATATATTTTTGTAATATGTGCATCTCCTTTCACTCTATCTAGTATATTTTTTGTAATATTGTAGTTATAGTGAAATGACTGAAGTCTAATCACTTCTTTGATACCATATCTATCTCATTGTCAAAAAGTTTATGGTTTGGGAATGATTTTTAAGCATTGGTACAAGTGTGTGTCACGTCCAAGAAGCCCTCACCCCGGGCTCCAAGACCCTTTACGCTTTTGTGGGACCTTTTTTTTAAACTAAGTTTCAATGTTTGACACATTGGACAAAATGACCTTTCGAATAAAGCAACAAGTGATTGTTTAACCATCAATGATAGCAACCTCAACTGCACCTTATATTGGTTTCATGCTGAGGATGGCAATGAGTCAAGGCATATGACAATTTCTGGTCAGCCTGCAAGGTTTGAGACAGTCATTTTTTATGAGTACTCAAGTATTAACCAAGAATGTCATAATTTTTAATGCAACCAGCACTGTAAGTCCAAAGAAAACATGGCTCAATTCTACTCATGTGCATCCAAAAAAATTTCACACAGCAATCCAAGAAATATCAGCAACAAATTTAGAAAGTTGTCACATATGCAAAGACATCGTGCTTCAGTAGCTTCAAGAAAATATACCGACTACATGTCAATCAGCATGTAGTCCTTCCAATATGTTGAACATATTTCCATTTTGTTATTTTCATTTTTTCGACGCCTATTTTTATTTTCCTTTTGCTTCCCAACCCCTGGTAGGGAGAGGGAGGAGATTCAGTTCAGTTCCAGCAGCCAGTGCCGCCTTTCTTGCAGTGAACAAGATGGCTGGGAAAAAAATGCAGCAAGGCCACAAAGGAGAGGTACAGACATTGATTCTGAGAGATACGAACCAAAATTCTTCTTTTTCCGAAAACACCTTTTGGATTAAAAGCTTCCTCTATGAAAATGGCATGAGTAAGGGAAGCAATCACGTATTGTTGGAGTTAGACCATACAAAGGATCACAATGCTAGAGATTGGCCTACTAAGTGCATAAGCAACCAACCTAAAAAAGTGTTATATTCTTGCTTAGATGCTTACGAATTGACAAATGGTTTCTAAATTTGGATCAGTTGGAACCAATATCTCCAAATTGCATAGTTTATTGGTAAGACTGCTACATTCGCTCCCTCCATACCTCCTCAACCTTGGGGGATTTCGGAATATTGGTTTTGGTTTTGGTTTATGCTTAAGAATTGACAAACCGAGGCGATGAGGCTAAAGGAAAAAATGTGTTGGGCATAACTCATCTAAGATGATCAATATTAATCATCGACTTTCCCAAACTCCTATCGTCAACCACGTCCTATGTAAGTTGCAAGAGGGTAAAATTCTCTAATCAGATGACATCATCCCCATTCTTCTAAGTTCTTCCACTAGGCTCTAACCCCCTTGCAGTTATTTATTAAATTAATTTTCTTTCAGAAATTCAAAATGGAATTCTACTTTCTTTAGAAAAAAAAAGGGGGGGGGGGGTGGGGGGGGGGAAGCAAAAGCCCCTATTGTTGACTCCAACATAAGGGAAGGAGGAAGTCTTAATATTTGTTTTCTGGTAGCCAAATTTTAATACATATTAGCATAATACTAGTGTGTTGCATGACTTACGATTTAATAATAGCTTATGTCAGAATTTGCATCTTTGCCTACAATCTTAAACATTTCAGCAGGAGAGGTAGTCAAAACATAAATTCATTAACCCACACTTGAGGCATTATCTTTGTGAAAGTTTGTTTCTTGGTATTGTTTCTCTTTTAGACCAAGGACAGCATAAAAAAGGGATATGCTTGAACTGTAATGAAAATGCAGTATGGTGGCAAGCTTTTGGACTTGTGAAATTATACTCTAATGCTACAGGTACTATATTTTAACTAGTCAGTAATTTTTATATTTTTTTTTCAAAAGATAGTTCCACATGAAAGTGGCCGTTTAACATTTACTATGATACTGCCAAGATCAATATTCATATACTATATAGTTGAAAACGATTATCTTTCAACTTAGATGGTAATGGACTAAAGTAAAATGCCTCACTAAACCTCCTCTGCTTCTTTTCCACGGTGCAATAAGTAGCTAAAAGTTTCTAAATCTTGGGTCAATTGGAACCATTCTCTCTAAATTGCAAAATTTAGGGGTAAAACTACTACATTCGACCCCTCTATACACCCCACCCCACCCCCCCCCCCCCCCCCCCCCCCGGCGGAATTCAAAGTATTGGTTTTGGTTTTTGATATTGCCAACATCTTCAAATAAAATAAAACAAAATTTGATTGCATGGCAAGAAAATATGAAGCTACTTACAGCAGAAAAATTTTCATTGAAGACCTCAAGACGGCCTGTATAATACATGTAAGTCACCTGCGATAACATGGAAGAACAACATCCTTGCGGTCAAATATTCCTAAAGTACCTTTTTCCCATTGTCATTAGAAATCAAAATGTTAGACAAAGGATATACCTTATCTCTAGAAGGGAACTCCTCAAAATCAAAAATGCGAGCAGTTTCAATGCTTCTTATTACACTTCGACAGAGATGGACAGTGCCCAGCTGTGACAAGAAAAGACAATGCAAATTTATCAAACTATTTTTGCTCATTTTTTTCCCAGTACAAAATTGGAAGATCATTTGGTCCCCCCCCCCCCCCCCACACACACACACACAAAAAAAAAAAAAGAAGACATCAAGTCATGGATGGCCATGCAATGCATACAAGTCAGTCTATTGAAGAAACAAAGAAGCTTGTGAGATAAAGAAAAAATCGTGAGATTAATGGAGATGAAACAATCTTCCTTAATTGGACGCTTGCTAAGTGGGATGGGAATTCATAATGGAAATGAGAATAGAAATGGGTTTAGCAATCTTCAATTTCATGTTTGGAATGGTAATTCAAAGTGAACTAGCCTTTGGAATAAACATATCATTACTAAAATACCTTATTTAGTTTTTGAATATTTTATTAAATTTAAAGTTGATGAAGAACTTAGATTAAAAGAACGCAAAGCGCAAGGCTCCTGGAGTTCGGGGTGTGAGCTCTGAAGCAGGAGAGTGGGATTTTTGTATGCGGGTGCAACATCAGAAACCCAGAAAAACAATAGAGAAAGAAGTTTGAGTATTAATTAGCAAAAAACACAAAAGGGGGGAAAATAAAGGAAAATAGAAGAGAGGAACTCCGAAGAGGAAGAAGTAGAAAAGGGAGACAAAACTAACTAGACAAGTTAGAAAGAGTAAGAGGAAGGAGGATGACAATGGACGAGGAAGAAAAGAGACTTTGGAGGCCAGAGAAAATAACATCAACTTAGGGTGCACAATGCCCATGAGCTCTTGCACCGCACGCCCCACTAAAAAGCGCAAAATCCTAAGCTTTTGGATGGGGTTGGGTTTCGATGTAAAAAGCACAACGAGTGCGCCCTTGGATTTTTTGTGCATTTTTGAGCCCCGGGCACTCTTTAAACTAAGATATTAGAGCACCACAATTAACACATATTCACTTATAATAATAGTAAGACAAAATAAATTAATTGTACTGAATCAAAAATTTTCAAAATAAAAGTATTTTAAGGACCCCTAATATGAATTGAAAAATATATTAAAATTCTAACTTATAGGTATCGAAGGCTTTAAGCAAATGGTGATAGGTGACTTATGCTATAGTTAGGAGCTAAGAAAACAAAGAAGCAAAGCAAGAGCTTGCCAATATTGTTAATTATATAAATAGATAAATAGAAATAATGTAGGGTAATTTTGGTACTAATAATTTCGTGTAGGGATAATATTAGTACTTTACAATAACTAATGAATACCCACTTTAATTAGCACCTCCCCAATGGTAAAAGATTAGTGCGAATTAGAGATATTTTATTCTCATTTTCGTCATCTAATATTGTTCAATTCCAAGAAAACAAACATCGGTATTATATTACCATATTTCATATTCTCATTCTCACTCTTCTATTACCACATACCAAACACCCCACCTAGAGGAAAAATGAAACAAACCTTGAAGTAGATTTTAAACAATTGACAGGTCACATGTAATGCTCCAACACGCTTTGGTCCTTTCCCCTGCACAAAACAGCGCGAAAGAAGATAAGAAATTGACCTTGTTCATAAAATCCAACGAACACAACCTCATAAATGTAATGAAGCACGATATACCCCTCCCCCTAACAAAATAAGCAAAGTGTTGAAATATATGACAATTGACTGACAAGATAGGAAATAAGCATCCCTAAGCACAACACAAATAGGACATGAAGAGGCATAGACATAACTTGCAACATTGAGATATAGGTACAAGCTTACAACCCACTTCCTCCAAGAAAGAATACATGAAGTGTTTGTAAATGTTTCCTTAGCTATTATTTAGCTTTGAAATTATACCTACAAGGTGTCCACATAGCAACTTATGGAGAATGGTTTGGTTAATGTATCCAGATAGAATGGTTATGAACCAATGGTATATAGCATAAGCAATTGTGTGATGTATCACACTAACAACTCCAACAACTCGACTTGGTGATACTAGTTGATTAGGAAAAATACCAAGATGGAACTAGTGCATATGGTTGAAAGTAAGAAGAAATTTTAGTTTAGTTTAGTTGTTTTTTTTTTTTTTTTTTTGAGAGAGAAGCATATGATTGAAAGTTGTTACTTGTTTTTAGCATGGGCAAGGTATCCTCTTTTAATATTGTTTGTCTCCAAAGAGAATCAATAAACATCTCTAAAGAAAGGCTGAAAAATAATTCAAAGGGCAGTAAGCTAACCCCAATACAGTAGGAAGGTAGGAAGAAGCGATCTAAGGCGTACAAATCTAATCTGATGGCTGATAATAAAACCACCTTCATGCCCCATAAAGCAACTAGTGGTTTTCGATAAAAATAAAATAAAATCAGTTAGGTAGATATGATTAGCTAAAATTATGCATGAGATTAGAGAGAGAAAGAGAGGGGGAGAGAGAGTGTCTTCCCTAAATTGTAGAGATTACATTATCCAAATGTAATTCCATTATTATAAAAAAAATGAAGTTATCTAATTTTAGGGTTTATATTTCGTCCAATATAAACATTGCTTCTCACACTCCATGACCACTCCCCTAAAATCCATGACCACACTCACATAAGTCAAAACTATATCAATGTTAGCAAGTTATATCTGTGATGACACTCCCTAATATCCATAACCATACTCTATTATATAGATATGATATGTGTATTTGTGTACGACCAGTTAACTTTTGTAGGCCTTGAAAAAGTATAAGTTCCCTAATATACATGACTACTAATATCCATAACCATACACCATGACCACACTACCATAGAATATGACCACAGTGTGTTCAGAGTGTGGATAAATTTATACAAAGTGTGAACAAATTTGTGTAGTGTGTTGAGTATATCTATTGAATATGACCACAGTGTGTTCAGGGTGTGGACAAATTTATATAGAGTATGAATAAATTTATGCAGTGTATCGGGTATATCTAAGTGTAAATTTCAAAGATGTTGGGTTCAAAGTGTGGACAAATTTATGCAATGTGTGGTCATGGATATTAGGGACTGTGGTCTTGGATATAATGCGATAATAAATATATAATTTGATTTAAGGAGATGTGGTCATGTATATAGGGGATTGTGGTCCTTGATATAATTTGATAACATTGACATAATTTTGATTTATGGGAGTGTGGTCATGGATATTAGGAAGTGTGGTCATGAAGTATGAGAAGTAACGATGAAGTTGGACGAAACAGACAAACGACAAAATCCTTATAGATTGTTGACTTCTGTTTTTTTTCCTTTAGTTTTTCATAATAATTGAATTAAATTTGGATAATCCAATCCCTACAATTTAAGGAAGTAAATCTCTCTCTAATCTCAGGTATGATTCTAGCTAATTATATATAGCTAACTGATTTTATTTTTTTTCCTCGAAAACCACTAGCTGATTTGTGGGGAAGGAAGATGATTTTATTATCAACCATCGAATTATATTTGTACGCTCCATATCGCTTCTTCCTACCTTCCTACCTTATCTTTCTTCCTACTGGATATATATATATATATAGGGAAATTGGATTCCAATAATCCCTACTATCACAAATTGTATGACAATAATCCCTACTATCATTTTGGATTCTGGTGGTCCAAAAAAAAATAAAATTGTATTGTAGTGGTACCAAATCCATCACCACATTCTTTTTATTTTTTCCATGCCTACCCCATATTGTTTTTGTTTTTTTGGTTCCTACCCCTAGATAGATAACAAAGTGTAGTTAATAA
The DNA here is from genome assembly GCA_029582165.1 of Portulaca oleracea. Taxonomy (NCBI): domain Eukaryota; kingdom Viridiplantae; phylum Streptophyta; class Magnoliopsida; order Caryophyllales; family Portulacaceae; genus Portulaca; species Portulaca oleracea. The sequence goes on from CM055875.1 coordinate 846,349, forward strand.
AACATTTTTAAAATTATTTTTTTGAGATTCCGAACAATTATTATGATGTTTTAAAAGGAATAAAATTGAAAAAATCATAAAAAATTGAAAAAAAAATTGAAAAAAATTGGGAGAAATGCTGTAAATTCATTAAAAATCGTGGTAAAGTGTTATACAAAGTTTTGAATCAAATGCAATACAAAATCTATGATATTTAGCGTATACACTCGATTTTGTCCCACTACAATACAATTTTATTTTTTTTTGGACCACCAGAATCCAAAATGATAGTAGGGATTATTGCCATACAATTTGTGATAGTAGGGATTATTAGAATCCAATATCCTATATATATATATATATATATATATATATATATATATATATATATATATATATATATATATATATATAGTTTCACCATTATATCAATAACCCCCAGGGGGTTATTGATATAATGGTGAAACGGTGTCGTCATTTTCTTTGGGGTGATTCAAAATCTTGTCCAGTTGCTTGGAGTACGTGTTGCCTTCCAAAGAAATTTGGAGGTCTTAATATTCGAAATGTGGTTTTATGGAACAAAGCGGTTGGTAAATTGGCATGGCAAATTGCAACTGATAAGGAGTCTTTATGGGTTCGTTGGGTCCACCATATATACTTGAAGAAGACTTCTTTTCAGGAGTGTGAGATCAAGCAAAATTGTAGCTGGTATTGGAGGAGAATAATCAAGATCCGTTTGGAATTGAATCAGGTTTCTTCTTCTTTAATAACATCCAGCCGGTATTCTTTGACTGATTCATATTATGCCTTGCTTGGTCCTCTCACTCCTGTGATTTGGGCCTCGGTGATTTGGAACAAATTCCGAGTCCCGAAGTTCTCGTTTATAGCATGGTTATGCGTTCAAGGTAGATTGATGACTCTTGATCGTTTGCAAAAAATGGGTTTTATGTTGGCGAATAGGTGTGTTCTATGTTATGAAAATGAGGAGAACCATGAACATCTTTTTGAGGAATGCAGATTTAGTATGGAGATTTGGAATTCTGTTTTGATAAATCTGGGTTGGCCTAAGGTCACATGGAAGGGGATTTGTGCCTCCAAGCCGGAGATGAATTGGTCAGGAAAGAAAAAACATCAAATTTATTTGATGTTCACTTCGTTCGTATACTACATTTGGCTAGAGAGGAATTCAAGAATTTTCAAAGATATTATTCATACAGTAGGAATTTTGGTTAATTTCATAGTGAATGATACAAAGATTAGATTAGAGAATGGTAGAGTTTGATTTATTTTGGCTTTTGATTGGGCTTTTCTCTGTAGCCCCTCTAGGTATGCCTAGAGTATACTTGTAAAAAGTTTTGTTAATGGAATGATCTCTCCGATTTTTCCAAATATATATATATATATATATATATATATATATATATATATTCCACATCTTGGGACCAAGCCAATTTTGGGGCAGCTTTATGATAATGGAACCAACCAGCAAAAAGCATTAATCCTGCAAAGACCAATGCGCCAATTGCGGTGCAATAAAGTTGTAATTCACTAGTTATTCCAGATGCTTGCCAAATCTGAAAACATCTTAGAAGATTTCACAACACCTCTATCACTTATTTTTCGGCTTTTCGGAAATATATTAGCAGATGAATTAGTAGTTGTTGTTCTTGTTTCTTTAGTACCTTTAGTGATTCCTATACATATATATATATATATATATATATATATATATATATATATATATATATATATACATACATACAAATATATATATACATATATATATATATATGTATACACACACACACACACACACATACACATATATATATATATATATATATGTATACATACATATACATATATATATATATATATATATATATATATATATATATATATATATATATATGTATATCAGCAAAAGGTAGTGCACTAGTACTATAGACTATAGTGCCTCCCTCTTTTAGTGGAGATCCAAGGCAGCAGCGAGAAAATCCATCAAGAATTGCAAAGGTATCAAACTAATGTGCAAAGTGCATTTGCTCTGGATCTCACAAAAGCCATGTACCGCTTCCCTAGGACCCTAACCAATTCAAAAACGTAAAAATTAAAAATTAAAACACACACAGATAATCAACTGATATTGAATTGAAAACCTGGAAAAATGGAAATTGCCATTGAAACCAATGCTCGACATCAAGGAAAGCCCTGAATGCACCTCCCTTTCGCCTCCCCTAGAGACTGAATGGTCTTCAATTACCAACCACTCTCAGATAAGTACCTTCTGTACCAATGCGCTGCCTAATCGTAGAACATCTCTCTTTCTGACTACTAAATAAGTTATTCTTATCCTCAATCCCAATCTTTTTCCAGGCAAACCCCAAGAAAGGGTTTCCAGTGTCTCAGCTCTCAAGCTCATCTTCCCTAACTTTAAAATCACAACTCCGTTCTTTCTCATATCTTCAACGATGCAGTCTGGATCCCCCCCCCCCCCCAAACAGTTGTTGACATACTGAGCATAGCTTATATTGTTCCCCAGTTCCATATGTCGAAACCGTAGGTTCATTCCCCAATATATCTCCTATGCCACTCAAACGCAGCCAAATCCATGTCGAACTGTAGAGTCCAACATGGGTGTCTGTTACAAACCAAATGGGAGAGCACATCCCCAAAAACTAGTTTATCAGGTGAGAGGAACCACTTAATGTCAATCACAGTTGGGCCAACACTCCCAGTTGGCTCCAATACCAATTGTTACGGACTAAATGGGATAGCCCATACTAAAAGACAAGTCTATCAAGTGTGAGAGCCCATTTGATCTATAAACTCCTCATCAATTGCCTATACAACTGAGGTGGGACAAGTCCCATACCTCACAATTGGTATAGACCATAACAGTGTCACGTTGGACTCCACAATTTTTTTCCAAAGTTTCGTGCATTTATGGTCAAAATTGGACAGTGGGGTGTCCATACTGATCTCTAAGTTTTGAGCATCCAACATGGCTACTCAGAGCAAAAATAAAGAGCCTAAGTGACTTCCCATAACTAAATCTTTATGAAACTTAAGAAGAAAGGCAACGCCACTCCAGAGGTTGTCGTCCATCTCATATTAAGAACATAAATCCTCAACCATGTGGATTGGGCAACTTAGCATAGATCTAAAGTAAAAGACCATTTAACATTACCCATGACTTTGTTTATACTGCATAGATCTAGACTCATTAAACTTTGCCAAAAAAATAAGCAAAAGTGTGGTAGTGAAATAGCACAAAAAGTATCGATTCTGAAAAGGAAAATTGGATTACAATAATTCCTACTTCGGCAATAGGATAGTAACAATTAAAACTTTAAAAATGTACCACCCACCACAGCGAGCCGAACTTTGCACTCATGGCATCGACGGTGAGTTGCTTCAAAGCAACTCAGAGGTTTACTGATGTCGAGCAGTTTGACTTTTCCTTTTTTTTTTTATTATTAACTCCACATAAGCAATCCTTCTTAACTCATTCTTCACCTCTCTAGTCTCTACCACCCCAAACTATTTTCATTCATCCTTCCTCCCTTTACTTCTGAAGTTAAAGATCCATTAACCTATACAAATTAAAGATCCGTTAACTTAGACAAATTAAACACAGTAAAACTACATTCATACCGTTATGTCATCTTCAATAATCCACCAATGCACCCACCCACCCACCCTCAACAAGTCTTCCTTCAGTCAAAACCTCCAAGACCGTGGCTCATTCCTTTGCACAGGAAAAAAGGCTCTATGGCGGCCACTGTTCCCCAAACACTTTTCAGCTTAGATCGAACATGTTGCTTTTGGCAACCTTTATTCGATCTGACCATCATCCCAACTGTCGTCACCATCTCTTGGAAACCAAAACCAAAACATCAACCATATTACCATCAACCAGAAACCCCCAAGATCGATTAATTTAGATCCACACTCCACATCGAACTAACAAACATCAAAAGATCGAAACTTTGACATCAAAAATAAATAAATGACAATGGACCTAGATAAAATGTTTCAATTTGGTTGGCCTGAAAGTTGGAACACTAGAAAGTGAAATGGGTGTATATTTCTTTGATAGATAGTTGTATTTGATAGAGGTTAGAAACAAGCCAATCTAGATTTATTTAACAAAAGTTACCAAAACTACCTTTATTCACCGAAAGTTACCAATACCAGATAACCACTTTGATAATGAAAGTATGTGGTAGTGGGTCAAACAATTAAGAAAGTAGAGAAAAGGAAAGAAGGGAAACATACCGCAAGGACACCAAATACTTTCATGAGAAAGGAACCAGCAGCCTTCAATTTGTCAGGGGTCTTGCCAGTGGATGTTAAGTGTCTATCAGCCTACAAAATTCCAAGCCAGACGGAATAAGAGGGCATTGAAAAATAGGCAATGGCATTGAAAGAGTAAATAGATTGGGTACCTTGTCAGCAAGAATCCTAATCTCGTAAGCAACAACATACAATGCCTCAAGAGCCCAAGCCGATTCCCAGTTCCGGAACTCTTGAATAAATGCGCTATTGAAAAACGAAGCATTGATGATGATGAAAAGAGGTGAAAAAAATGAAGAAAGCAAGTGGGAGAAAAGGGGATAGTGATAGTACTTGGCGAATTTCTCATAAGCATTATATGCATCAGGCAAGTTACCCAGTTTGTAAGTTTGCAGTGCTCGAAGCAAAGGAACCAACATATCACTCCACAGCCTAATCAAGCGACTGGGATCCTATAAAAGGATAACGAATTAGGAGCTAAAGCATAATTAAGAAACAAAAAATGAAGGGGGAAAATTTAAAAAAAAAATGAACCTGGAAGACAGTTAGGGCATGGGCGAGGGAGGAGAGGTTGGTGTTGTATGAGTATGAGGAGAAAGCAAGAAGACGACGGAGAGAAGCTCCATCTTGAGCTGCAATGGCGTCGGAAAAGGAGTTCAAGTAATCAGTTATTCTTCTATGAGCTTCCCCCATGCTCATGTACGCCATCTCTCTCTCAACTCTCAATCGACTAGCTAAATGGGGCGATCCCCCTTCAAATCAAATCCATTCCCATTATTTATACTGCTCCATGCTTCAAATCAAATACATAGTACGCCCATGTTGGTAAAAAAATGACAAATTCCACTGCAGATAGCCGTCTGAGCAACGGATAACTTTTTTTGGATAATTAGCAAACCAAAAAGGCTAAGTATCAAAGATGCTACAAGACCGCAAAAACAGCATAACACCTAGAATCCAGCACCATAGAACAATACAAAACCGCAACAAAGAACTACAACAATGCAAAAAAAAAAAAACAACTATCTAATTAGATTCTTCCTTTTTTTCTAGCATATCATCTCTGAAGTAGAGTTGTTTTGTAGCTATTTGTGAAGTATGTGTTTGATAAAATCAACATATACATTAATGGATAGATGTAAAATTACCAAAAAGATATGATTAATCACTTTACTATTGGAGAAATTCCAAATGGTAGGCATCAACTATTGGTATTCCAAATGGCAGACACATTTTTTATATATTCCAAATGGTAGGCTTACTTGACAAACAATTCCATCCCATAAGCATATAATAAACAGCCGTTAGAAATAGAAAAAAAAAAAGAAAAGGAAAGCCCAGCAATTTTGAAACTCATTTCACACAGAGGAAGAGGAGGGCTGAAGACTAGGTTCGTTGCCCAGAAATCTCCTCCATTGTACGCCTGCCGTCGTCAGTCACCGATGTAGTTCGCCATCGTCGTCGCTCGCGCTCCGTCGTCGACCGCCCAAACAACTCCTCCCCTGGCGATGGTGAAGGACCCCAGACTTCTTCGACTCACGTTCTGACTCAACCAGAGCTGAACTATGGGACATCAACATCTGGGTTTGGACTGGTACAATTTACTGAGAATCAGGATGCAAATGAGTGAGTTTTGCCAAACTTCATGAATGTTGGGTCCAATCATGTATATGAAACAATTCCACCAAGGTCTAACAACCAAGGTTTAGAACATTGTTCTCATGGAAGCAATAGTATGTCGCCGAAATTTTCGACAATCCTATCAGGTTTAGATACCTTTTTGGAATTCACCAAATCCTTTCACAGATGGCAAACTTCTCAATTGAAAATATAGATCAGCGTAGCTATTAAACCCCCTTGGTCTCCAGAAATCAGTTTGTTGAGCCTAGGTTTTCGTTTGATAACGGTGACGAGTTTTTTAGCCCTCCTCTTCTAGTTCTTTTTCTCTACGTGAAATGGGTTTCAAAATTGCTGGGCTTTCCTCTTTTTTTTTCTATTTCTAATGGTTGTTTATTATATGCCTACAAGATAGAATTGTTTGTCAAGTAAGACTACCATTTGGAATATATAAAAAATGTGTCTACCATTTGGAATACCCAATAGTTGATGCCTACCATTTGGAATTTCCTTTATTATTGCTTTCTGCTTATATTATTGTTATTTATTATTATTATTATTATTATTATTATTATTATTATTATTATTATTATGGTTTTTGGACACTAATATACTGTAATTTGATGCAAAAGATAATGCATAGCAAACGATTAGGAACATAGTGAACGATTAAGTCACCATGAGAGACTCGTTCATGGACAAAGTGATAATCAACCTTGATATGCTTGCTACAATTATGTAAAACCAGGTTAACGGCAATATAAGTGGCAGAGATGTTGTCACAGAGAACCATAACAGGTTTGGAGAGAGTAATGCCCAATTCTGGTAAGAGATAGTGGATTCATAAGGTTTCTGTGACAGTATTTACAACTGCACGATATTCAGCTTCAGTAAACGATTTAGACACTGTAGGTTGTTTCTTGGAACGTCGAGAAACAAGGTTTGGACCCAGGAAGATGGCATAACCAGTCGTTGATCGAGAGGTGTCCAGACAATCGACCCAATCAACATCAGAATATGCGAAAACAACATCGAGAGAGGCAGCCCGCTTAAGAAGCAACCTATGGTTAGCATGCCCTGTAAATAGCCAAAAATGCGCTGCATAGCCACAAGGTGAGTAGTACGAGGAGCATGCATAAACTGAGAGACAACATTAACAGCATAGGCTGTATCCGGCCTGGTTAGTGTCAAATATTGCAATGCGTCAACCATGCTCCTTTAAAGAGAGGGATCATAGAGTAGTTCTCCATCCATTAGTGATAATGATGAACAAGAGGGCAAAGGAGTGTTGATAGGTTTGGAGGATTTGAAGTTGAAGCGCTGAAAGAGTTCATGAATATATTTGGTTTGGGTAAAAAAAAAAGGGTATCAAGAGTACGGAGGACTTGAACCCCAAGGAAATAGTGAAGATCACCAAGGTCCTTCATAGGAAACTGAGTGGCAAGGAGGCGAATGATGTGAAACAGGAAGGTAGAGGAGATGCCAGTAAAGATGATGTCATCGACATATAAGAGTAAAATTAAAGTGATACCTGAATGTCGATATATGAACATAGATGTATTAGTCTGGCTGCAGGTGAAACCAAGAGAAAGAAGAAAACCGTTGATCAACTTGTGGAACCAGGCTCGAGGAGCCTGTTTAAGTCCATACAGAGATTTGTTAAGCTTGCAAACATAGGAGGGGCGATCAGGATCAACGAAACCAGTGGGTTATGTCATATACACCTCCTTTGTGAGATCGCCATGGAGGAAGGCATTCTTCACATCGAGTTGACGAATGACCCAACCTCTGGTTAGAGCAATGGTAAGGACGACACGAATAGTGGTGGGTTTCACAACTGGGCTAAAGGTATTGTTGTAGTCCAGACCCTTTTGTTGACTGAAGCCTCGAACAACAAGGCGGGCCTTGCACCTTTCAAGACTGCCATCGAAATTAAACTTGTTCTTGTAGACCAACTTACAAGAGAGCAAATTCATGTTAGAGCGGTAAGGTACCAGGGTCTGTGTATTATTTTGAACTAGCGCATTGAACTCTTCTTCCATGGCTTGATTCCATTCTGGATGTTTACATGCTTCTGAATAACAACTAGGTTCATGCTCAAAATCACAGGAGGAAATAGTGGTGGTGTAGGAAAGGATGGTCCGGGGTTTAACAATGCCGAATTTGACTCGAGTTTGCATGTGATATTGGTTCAAGGGTGGGATTGGAGCGAGAAAAGGTGGGGATGAGGCAGGTGGAGAAGTGGAGGATGGGGATGAGGTGGATAGTACGATTGTGGGGCTGGGTAGAGGATGATGAAAGGTATCTGAGAGTGGAGGTGAGGTAATAAGCTGACCGATGTAGGGGAAGGAGGAGTCGCTAGATTAGAATATAGTGGGGGATCGACGATGTCGACATGGCTATTGGGCTGGGCTAGAGGTGAGTGTGGTGTAGAGGTGGAAGGGAAGTGTTGGGCTAGAGGTGGATGGGTAACAGGCGAAGTGGATGAAACAGGAATGGAAGAGGTGGTGACAACAAGGTTAATGGGAGAAGTGAGACGGGATTGGAGGGGAGAAGGGAAAACATCCTCGTGAAATTGAACATGAAGACTCACATACACATGCCCTGTGGATTGGTTAAGACATCGATAGCCTTTGTAAGTTGGAGCATAGCCAATGAAAACAAACCACTTTGATTGAGGGGTAAGTTTATGTTGCGATGTGAGCAAGGTGGGAAAATATTTATAACCAAACATACGAAGAAAAGAATAATCAGGAGGTTTAATGAAAAGTCTTTTAAAAGGGGATTTATTGTCCAAAATAGGTGTAGGGAGACGATTGATGATATAGGTTGAAGTGTAAACAGCATCGACCCAAAATTGAGTTGGTAGGTTTGCTTGGAGAAGCAAGGTCCTAGCCATTTCAAATGTGTCGATGTTTACGCTCAACAACACCGTTTTTCTCAAGAGTATGAGGGCAAGATTTTCGAAATAGAATCCCGCACTTTTAAAAATGAGTTTGCATGAGTTTATTATCGTACTTGCCCACCCCATCCCTCCATCACTTTTTGATTGTTTTATTAAAGAGATTTTGCACAAGAGTTTGAAAAACGACAAAAGATAGAGAAAACCTCAGACTTATTCTTCATGGGGTAAACCCAGGTGTACCTGGTACAGTCATCCACAAACACAAACATAATAACGATAACCAAGATTGGAAACGATAGGAGTCAACCAAATGTCAGAGTGAATTAAATATAACGATGTGCTAAAACAATGCTCCACAAGCGTAAAGGGCAATCGATGGGCTTTACCCACCTTACAAGAATGAAACTTATTTAAATATCTAGAGCTAGTGAAATAAGCTTGTTGTTGAGTTCATTAAGGACACGAGACCCACAATGACCTAACCTAGAATGCCAGTCATCACCAGATGCTCAAATAGCCACCAAGGCAACTGGAATAGAAGGAGTGATCGATGGAGTGGGTGCCCTAGTTACTGGTAACCTGTAAGAGTATTGTCCTTGTTGTTTTGTCCTTAGCATGCACATAAGAGGAATCAAAATTAACCATACATTTATTGTCTTGACACAACTTATGAACAGAGAGCAGATTGTATTTGAGGTCAGGTACATTCAAGATATTTTTCAAGACCAATGGCTTAGAAGAGGTTGGTAAGGCACTATCTCCAATATGACGGATAGGAAGCTTGGTACCATTACTGAAAATAACAGAATCTGGACCATAATAAGGGGTTTTAGAAACAAGGATACCTTCAGATGGCATCATGTGACTAGTGGCACCAGAGTCTGAATACCAAGCAACATCGTGAGCTTCACCAGATTGCATGGCAGCAAGGACTGTAGAAGGAGAGGTTGGAGAGTTTTGGGCAAGGTTAAAGTAACGGGGGCAAATGGGAGCAGTGTGACCTGGATGAAAACAGAGTTGACAGACAACTTTGGGAAGAGGAGAACAATTAGCACCAAGGAATGGAGAGTGTATTAAAGAAGCAGTAGTAGCGACATTAGCAATATGAGAACAGGAACCAGGGGATATACCTGATGCAAGTTGTTGTCTTGATGCTCGTGGTGGCTGAGGTGCGGAAGTCGAAGAGCTTGAGTTGCCACGACCTCTGTCGGGTGTACGACCCCGACCAAGGAGGCTCTGTTACTGTTGCGCCTGTTGTTGAGAGAATCCTGTGGAGAGTGTACTGAGTTGTTTGGCGTAAGAGGACTCTGTTGTCTGGCCGGATTAGAATGTTGCACTAGAAAGGCTTGGTGGCCAACCACAAATGTTTTCTCACGGAAGTTTGACACGTCGCCAAAATAAGCCACAACAATATTAAAATATTCATAATCATGATCACTAGTGAGCCCGGAGAGAGTGTGTTAGACTAATTCTTTGTCACTTAATGGAGCATTAATAACGACAAGAGAGTCGGAAATTACCTTGATTTCACGGAGATAAGCCTCCATAGATTGTGATTCAGACTTCTTGATATTATGAAGACGACTCCTAAGCTTGATCATTTTCGCAATGCTTGCGGTAAGAAAGTGATCATGTAGTGATGTATATTTGATGGCCATATACATCAAGGAAATCAAGGAAAACATCCAATATGCATCATAGGGGCCTAATACTCGGTTACATGGCAAAAGAGCATCATTCACTCAAGTATCCCTCACGTTTGAAAAGCTTCAACAAGGGCAGTTTGGTAATTTACTCCATATCACAAGATCCTTGAAGATATTGTAGAAGTCATCCTAAGGTCAAATGATCTACATCAAAAGAGCTTCACAATGGTCTTTGAATCTTGAAGATTGGACGAGTATTGAGCAAGTTATCTTAGTTTTAAACTAGCTTATGTACATTAGTTTCTTTATGATGTCACATTTGTTTGTAATGATGTAAGCTAGTTTCTCCCCATTTCTTTGTAATACACACGCCTAAAGGGGGCCTCATTTAGTATAAATACCCCCTTAGGATGCCTTGTAACTCATTCAATTCATATTACAAATACAAATCAAATACAACATGATGTTGTTTCTCTCTAGCTTTTGCTAGTCTTTTCATTTCTCTTGAGGGAGATTCGATCATATCATCTTCTTCTAGCCTAGGGTGGCGTCCTTGGTGGTGATAGGAAAAGATTGAAGCATTCTTGAAGGTGGTGTGCCTGTATCCTCCAAGATTCTTCAAAAGCCAAACATATCATTCATTTAATCTCCATTCGTTCATTCATCCATTCCAACGTCAATCTTCATTCAATCATCTTCGTTTGATCTTTCAAGTATCAATCGGCGTTCAATTGTTCAAAGGTACATTCGTTCATCATTCCATTACCAAACATTCATCTTGCGTTCGTCCATTCAAACGCCATTCATCCTACATTTGATCATTCATCAATCGTCCATCATCAATCTTGGTAAACAAATTCATACTCTTTTTCGTTTATCATCATCTTTTTCATTGAGTTTAGTTGATCCTTAAGAACTTTGAGAAGGAAGATTCTCATCTTGTTCATAAAGATCCTGAATTCTATGTGTAATGAGATCTCTTTGATCCCATTATACATCAAAATTGGTATCAGAGCTTAGGAGTTTGATTCTCGTAGTTCTTGAACAATCTTTCTACCATCTTTCCATCACAAATCCATCCCCCATCATCTCTCACATACACGCGTCTCCCATTAGCTCCACAAAGAAACCCCACAGCCCAAACACATTCCCTTCCCTACCCAACGTCAATCTGGACGTTCCAAACCCCTACCATGGCTCACGAATTGTTCTTCATGAGGAGGATCCTAACCAGTTCGATTGTTCCAGAAGATCAGCAACAACGAGAAGCTATGTTTCAGTCTCGTTGCACAATCAAGGGAAAGGTCTGCTCTTTGATGATTGATGGTGGAAGCAACACCAATGTGGCGTCAACTACTATGGTGGACAAACTTCAGCTGGAAACAAGTCCCCATCCAAATCCCTACACCATCAAGTGGCTCAATCAGGGTGAAGGATTACAAGTAACACAACGATGTTTGGTAAGCTTCTCCATTGGCAAATCTTTTCAAGAATCTTTATGGTGTGACGTTTTGCCTATGGATGCTTGTCATATTCTGCTTGGAAGACCATGGTTATTTGACAGGAACGTGATACATGATGGAAGAGCCAATACCTACACTTTTAGGCTCAACAACAAGAAAATCACCCTAGCTCCACTAAAAATAGCCAACCCATCCCCACCCAAAGAGAGTGATCCAAATCCCATCACTTCTATGATCACTGAACACCCTGAGTTTAGTGAGCATAAGGAGATCACTCCCTTAAACCCAAACATAAAACCTAGCCACGAAAATTCCACCAACGAGAACCCTAGTCTCAAAAAGGGTCACCTACTCGTCACCCACCCATTCCAACGTGATGTTCAAGCTGATTTGGTCCCTAGACCTATCGTGATTCAAGAAGGGGACACTTCTATCAAAACCAAAGGAGAACTCTATGAATGGTTAGTCATGGCTATTCGACTAACTAATGTTCTTTATGCCTTAATGAGATTGTTGAATCAGGTTTTGAAGCCCCTTATTAGCAAGTGTGTTGTTATCTACTTTGATGATATACTTGTGAATAACAAAAGAGAAAGGTCACATCTTTCACCACCAATCTGTCTGGAGATCTTAGCTCACGAAAAGTTATATGGGAATCTGCCCAAGCGTTGCTTCTTCATCAACAATATAATCTCTTTTGGCTATGCTCTTTCAACTAAAGTGATCAAGGATGATGAAGGCAAAATTGTAGACTTTGAAATTTTGAAGTTACATGGAATTCCTATATCCCATGGAGTATTGAGAATCAAAGTCCAATAATGTCTATGGGTTATTTTGGAAGAAGTTGAAGAAGTTGTGTAAAGGAGTCTATGATGACTTCAAAGCCTTTAAGAAGAAAGCTTCTAAATCTCTTGTGAAGAAGGCGAACAAAAGAGAGTTGATGCTCAAAGTTTGAGGACAAACTTTTTCAACCGGGGGAGTATGATGTATATTTGATGGCCATATACATCAAGGACATCAAGGAAGATATCCAATATGCATCATAGGGGCCTAATACTCGGTTACATGGCAAAAGAGCATCATTCACTCAAGTATCCCTCACGTTTGAAAAGCTTCAACAAGGGCAGTTTGGTAATTTACTCCATATCACAAGATCCTTGAAGATATTGTAGAAGTCATCCTAAGGCCAAATGATCTACATCAAAAGCGCTTCACAATGGTCTTTGAATCTTGAAGATTGGACGAGTATTGAGCAAGTTATCTTAGTTTTAAACTAGCTTATGTACATTAGTTTCTTTATGATGTCACATTTGTTTGTAATGATGTAAGCTAGTTTCTCCCATTTCTTTGTAATACACACGCCTAAAGGGGCCTCATTTAGTATAAATACCCCCTTAGGATGCCTTGTAACTCATTCAATTCATATTACAAATACAAATCAAATACAACATGATGTTGTTTCTCTCTAGCTTTTGCTAGTCTTTTCATTTCTCTTGAGGGAGATTCGATCATATCATCTTCTTCTAGCCTAGGGTGGCGTCCTTGGTGGTGATAGGAAAAGATTGAAGCATTCTTGAAGGTGGTGTGCCTGTATCCTCCAAGATTCTTCAAAAGCCAAACATATCATTCATTTAATCTCCATTCGTTCATTCATCCATTCCAACGTCAATCTTCATTCAATCATCTTCGTTTGATCTTTCAAGTATCAATCGGCGTTCAATTGTTCAAAGGTACATTCGTTCATCATTCCATTACCAAACATTCATCTTGCGTTCGTCCATTCAAACGCCATTCATCCTACATTTGATCATTCATCAATCGTCCATCATCAATCTTGGTAAACAAATTCATACTCTTTTTCGTTTATCATCATCTTTTTCATTGAGTTTAGTTGATCCTTAAGAACTTTGAGAAGGAAGATTCTCATCTTGTTCATAAAGATCCTGAATTCTATGTGTAATGAGATCTCTTTGATCCCATTATACATCAAAATTGGTATCAGAGCTTAGGAGTTTGATTCTCGTAGTTCTTGAACAATCTTTCTACCATCTTTCCATCACAAATCCATCCCCCATCATCTCTCACATACACGTCTCCCATTAGCTCCACAAAGAAACCCCACAGCCCAAACACATTCCCTTCCCTACCCAACGTCAATCTGGACGTTCCAAACCCCTACCATGGCTCACGAATTGTTCTTCGCAGGAGGATCCTCAACGATTCGATTGTTCGGAAGATCGGCAACAACGAAGCTATGTTTCATCTCGTTGCACAATCAAGGAAAGGTCCGCTCTTTGATGATTGATGGTGGAAGCAACACCAATGTGGCGTCAACTACTATGGTGGACAAACTTGGTGAAACAAGTCCCCATCCAAATCCCTACACCATCAAGTGGCTCAATCAGGGTGAAGGATTACAAGTAACACAACGATGTTTGGTAAGCTTCTCCATTGGCAAATCTTTTCAAGAATATTTATGGTGTGACGTTTTGCCTATGGATGCTTGTCATATTCGCTTGGAAGACCATGGTTATTTGACAGGAGCGTGATACATGATGGAAGAGCCAATACCTACACTTTTAGGCTCAACAACAAGAAAATCACCCTAGCTCCACTAAAAATAGCCAACCCATCCCCACCCAAAGAGAGTGATCCAAATCCCATCACTTCTATGATCACTGAACACCCTGAGTTTAGTGAGCATAAGGAGATCACTCCCTTAAACCCAAACATAAAACCTAGCCACGAAAATTCCACCAACGAGAACCCTAGTCTCAAAAAGGGTCACCTACTCGTCACCCACCCATTCCAACGTGATGTTCAAGCTGATTTGGTCCCTAGACCTATCGTGATTCAAGAAGGGGACACTTCTATCAAAACCAAAGGAGAACTCTATGAATGGTTAGTCATGGCTATTCGACTAACTAATGTTCTTTATGCCTTAATGAGATTGTTGAATCAGGTTTTGAAGCCCTTATTAGCAAGTGTGTTGTTATCTACTTTGATGATATACTTGTGAATAACAAAAGAGAGAAAGGTCACATCTTTCACCACCAATGTGTCCGAGATCTTAGCTCACGAAAAGTTATATGGAATCACTGCCGTTGCTTCTTCATCAACAATATAATCTCTTTTGGCTATGCTCTTTCAACTAAAGTGATCAAGGATGATGAAGGCAAAATTGTAGACTTTGAAATTTTGAAGTTACATGGAATTCCTATATCCATGATGGAGTATTGAGAATCAAAGTCCAATAATGTCTATGGGTTATTTTGGAAGAAGTTGAAGAAGTTTTGTAAAGGAGTCTATGATGACTTCAAAGCCTTTAAGAAGAAAGCTTCTAAATCTCTTGTGAAGAAGGCGAACAAAAGAGAGTTGATGCTCAAAGTTTGAGGACAAACTTTTTCAACCGGGGGAGTATGATGTATATTTGATGGCCATATACATCAAGGACATCAAGGAAGATATCCAATATGCATCATAGGGCCTAATACTCGGTTACATGGCAAAAGAGCATCATTCACTCAAGTATCCCTCACGTTTGAAAAGCTTCAACAAGGGCAGTTTGGTAATTTACTCCATATCACAAGATCCTTGAAGATATTGTAGAAGTCATCCTAAGGCCAAATGATCTACATCAAAAGCGCTTCACAATGGTCTTTGAATCTTGAAGATTGGACGAGTATTGAGCAAGTTATCTTAGTTTTAAACTAGCTTATGTACATTAGTTTCTTTATGATGTCACATTTGTTTGTAATGATGTAAGCTAGTTT
The DNA here is from genome assembly GCA_029582165.1 of Portulaca oleracea. Taxonomy (NCBI): domain Eukaryota; kingdom Viridiplantae; phylum Streptophyta; class Magnoliopsida; order Caryophyllales; family Portulacaceae; genus Portulaca; species Portulaca oleracea. The sequence continues at coordinate 862,031 of CM055875.1, forward strand.
CTCCCCATTTCTTTGTAATACACACGCCTAAAGGGGGCCTCATTTTGTATAAATACCCCCTTAGGATGCCTTGTAACTCATTCAATTCATATTACAAATACAAATCAAATACAACATGATGTTGTTTCTCTCTAGCTTTTGCTAGTCTTTTCATTTCTCTTGAGGGAGATTCGATCATATCATCTTCTTCTAGCCTAGGGTGGCGTCCTTGGTGGTGATAGGAAAAGATTGAAGCATTCTTGAAGGTGGTGTGCCTGTATCCTCCAAGATTCTTCAAAAGCCAAACATATCATTCATTTAATCTCCATTCGTTCATTCATCCATTCCAACGTCAATCTTCATTCAATCATCTTCGTTTGATCTTTCAAGTATCAATCGGCGTTCAATTGTTCAAAGGTACATTCGTTCATCATTCCATTACCAAACATTCATCTTGCGTTCGTCATTCAAACGCCATTCATCCTACATTTGATCATTCATCAATCGTCCATCATCAATCTTGGTAAACAAATTCATACTCTTTTTCGTTTATCATCATCTTTTTCATTGAGTTTAGTTGATCCTTAAGAACTTTGAGAAGGAAGATTCTCATCTTGTTCATAAAGATCCTGAATTCTATGTGTAATGAGATCTCTTTGATCCCATTATACATCAAAATTGGTATCAGAGCTTAGGAGTTTGATTCTCGTAGTTCTTGAACAATCTTTCTACCATCTTTCCATCACAAATCCATCCCCCATCATCTCTCACATACACGTCTCCCATTAGCTCCACAAAGAAACCCCACAGCCCAAACACATTCCCTTCCCTACCCAACGTCAATCTGGACGTTCCAAACCCCTACCATGGCTCACGAATTGTTCTTCATGAGGAGGATCCTCAACAGTTCGATTGTTCAAGAAGATCAGAAACAACAAGAAGCTATGTTTCAGTCTCGTTGCACAATCAAGGGAAAGGTCTGCTCTTTGATGATTGATGGTGGAAGCAGCACCAATGTGGCGTCAACTACTATGGTGGACAAACTTCAGCTGGAAACAAGTCCCCATCCAAATCCCTACACCATCAAGTGGCTCAATCAGGGTGAAGGATTACAAGTAACACAACGATGTTTGGTAAGCTTCTCCATTGGCAAATCTTTTCAAGAATCTTTATGGTGTGACGTTTTGCCTATGGATGCTTGTCATATTCTGCTTGGAAGACCATGGTTATTTGACAGGAACGTGATACATGATGGAAGAGCCAATACCTACACTTTTAGGCTCAACAACAAGAAAATCACCCTAGCTCCACTAAAAATAGCCAACCCATCCCCACCCAAAGAGAGTGATCCAAATCCCATCACTTCTATGATCACTGAACACCCTGAGTTTAGTGAGCATAAGGAGATCACTCCCTTAAACCCAAACATAAAACCTAGCCACGAAAATTCCACCAACGAGAACCCTAGTCTCAAAAAGGGTCACCTACTCGTCACCCACCCATTCCAACGTGATGTTCAAGCTGATTTGGTCCCTAGACCTATCGTGATTCAAGAAGGGGACACTTCTATCAAAACCAAAGGAGAACTCTATGAATGGTTAGTCATGGCTATTCGACTAACTAATGTTCTTTATGCCTTAATGAGATTGTTGAATCAGGTTTTGAAGCCCCTTATTAGCAAGTGTGTTGTTATCTACTTTGATGATATACTTGTGAATAACAAAAGAGAGAAAGGTCACATCTTTCACCACCAATCTGTCTGGAGATCTCAGCTCACGAAAAGTTATATGGGAATCTGCCCAAGCGTTGCTTCTTCATCAACAATATAATCTCTTTTGGCTATGCTCTTTCAACTAAAGTGATCAAGGATGATGAAGGCAAAATTGTAGACTTTGAAATTTTGAAGTTACATGGAATTCCTATATCCATGATGGAGTATTGAGAATCAAAGTCCAATAATGTCTATGGGTTATTTTGGAAGAAGTTGAAGAAGTTTTGTAAAGGAGTCTATGATGACTTCAAAGCCTTTAAGAAGAAAGCTTCTAAATCTCTTGTGAAGAAGGCGAACAAAAGAGAGTTGATGCTCAAAGTTTGAGGACAAACTTTTTCAACCGGGGGAGTATGATGTATATTTGATGGCCATATACATCAAGGACATCAAGGAAGATATCCAATATGCATCATAGGGGCCTAATACTCGGTTACATGGCAAAAGAGCATCATTCACTCAAGTATCCCTCACGTTTGAAAAGCTTCAACAAGGGCAGTTTGGTAATTTACTCCATATCACAAGATCCTTGAAGATATTGTAGAAGTCATCCTAAGGCCAAATGATCTACATCAAAAGAGCTTCACAATGGTCTTTGAATCTTGAAGATTGGACGAGTATTGAGCAAGTTATCTTAGTTTTAAACTAGCTTATGTACATTAGTTTCTTTATGATGTCACATTTGTTTGTAATGATGTAAGCTAGTTTCTCCCCATTTCTTTGTAATACACACGCCTAAAGGGGGCCTCATTTAGTATAAATACCCCCTTAGGATGCCTTGTAACTCATTCAATTCATATTACAAATACAAATCAAATACAACATGATGTTGTTTCTCTCTAGCTTTTGCTAGTCTTTTCATTTCTCTTGAGGGAGATTCGATCATATCATCTTCTTCTAGCCTAGGGTGGCGTCCTTGGTGGTGATAGGAAAAGATTGAAGCATTCTTGAAGGTGGTGTGCCTGTATCCTCCAAGATTCTTCAAAAGCCAAACATATCATTCATTTAATCTCCATTCGTTCATTCATCCATTCCAACGTCAATCTTCATTCAATCATCTTCGTTTGATCTTTCAAGTATCAATCGGCGTTCAATTGTTCAAAGGTACATTCGTTCATCATTCCATTACCAAACATTCATCTTGCGTTCGTCCATTCAAACGCCATTCATCCTACATTTGATCATTCATCAATCGTCCATCATCAATCTTGGTAAACAAATTCATACTCTTTTTCGTTTATCATCATCTTTTTCATTGAGTTTAGTTGATCCTTAAGAACTTTGAGAAGGAAGATTCTCATCTTGTTCATAAAGATCCTGAATTCTATGTGTAATGAGATCTCTTTGATCCCATTATACATCAAAATTGGTATCAGAGCTTAGGAGTTTGATTCTCGTAGTTCTTGAACAATCTTTCTACCATCTTTCCATCACAAATCCATCCCCCATCATCTCTCACATACACGTCTCCCATTAGCTCCACAAAGAAACCCCACACCCAAACACATTCCCTTCCCTACCCAACGTCAATCGACGCCCAAACCCCTACCATGGCTCACGAATTGTTCTTCATGAGGAGGATCCTAACGATTCGATTGTTCCAGAAGATCAGCAACAACGAGAAGCTATGTTTCTGTCTCGTTGCACAATCAAGGGAAAGGTCTGCTCTTTGATGATTGATGGTGGAAGCAACACCAATGTGGCGTCAACTACTATGGTGGACAAACTTCAGCTGGAAACAAGTCCCCATCCAAATCCCTACACCATCAAGTGGCTCAATCAGGGTGAAGGATTACAAGTAACACAACGATGTTTGGTAAGCTTCTCCATTGGCAAATCTTTTCAAGAATATTTATGGTGTGACGTTTTGCCTATGGATGCTTGTCATATTCTGCTTGGAAGACCATGGTTATTTGACAGGAACGTGATACATGATGGAAGAGCCAATACCTACACTTTTAGGCTCAACAACAAGAAAATCACCCTAGCTCCACTAAAAATAGCCAACCCATCCCCACCCAAAGAGAGTGATCCAAATCCCATCACTTCTATGATCACGAACACCACGAGTTTAGTGAGCATAAGGAGATCACTCCTTAAACCCAAACATAAAACCTAGCCACGAAAATTCCACCAACGAGAACCCTAGTCTCAAAAGGGTCACCTACTCGTCACCCACCCATTCCAACGTGATGTTCAAGCCGATTTGGTCCCTAGACCTATCGTGATTCAAGAAGGGACACTTCTATCAAAACCAAAGGAGAACTCTATGAATGGTTAGTCATGGCTATTCGACTAACTAATGTTCTTTATGCCTTAATGAGATTGTTGAATCAGGTTTTGAAGCCCCTTATTAGCAAGTGTGTTGTTATCTACTTTGATGATATACTTGTGAATAACAAAGAGAGAAAGGTCACATCTTTCACCACCAATCTGTCTGAGATCTCACCACGAAAAGTTATATGGGAATCTGCCGTTGCTTCTTCATCAACAATATAATCTCTTTTGGCTATGCTCTTTCAACTAAAGTGATCAAGGATGATGAAGGCAAAATTGTAGACTTTGAAATTTTGAAGTTACATGGAATTCCTATATCCATGATGGAGTATTGAGAATCAAAGTCCAATAATGTCTATGGGTTATTTTGGAAGAAGTTGAAGAAGTTTTGTAAAGGAGTCTATGATGATTTCAAAGCCTTTAAGAAGAAAGCTTCTAAATCTCTTGTGAAGAAGGCGAACAAAAGAGAGTTGATGCTCAAAGTTTGAGGACAAACTTTTTCAACCGGGGGAGTATGATGTATATTTGATGGCCATATACATCAAGGACATCAAGGAAGATATCCAATATGCATCATAGGGGCCTAATACTCGGTTACATGGCAAAAGAGCATCATTCACTCAAGTATCCCTCACGTTTGAAAAGCTTCAACAAGGGCAGTTTGGTAATTTACTCCATATCACAAGATCCTTGAAGATATTGTAGAAGTCATCCTAAGGTCAAATGATCTACATCAAAAGAGCTTCACAATGGTCTTTGAATCTTGAAGATTGGACGAGTATTGAGCAAGTTATCTTAGTTTTAAACTAGCTTATGTACATTAGTTTCTTTATGATGTCACATTTGTTTGTAATGATGTAAGCTAGTTTCTCCCCATTTCTTTGTAATACACACGCCTAAAGGGGGCCTCATTTAGTATAAATACCACCTTAGGATGCCTTGTAACTCATTCAATTCATATTAAAAATACAAATCAAATACAACATGATGTTGTTTCTCTAGCTTTGCTAGTCTTTTCATTTCTCTTGAGGGAGATTCGATCATATCATCTTCTTCTAGCCTAGGGTGGCGTCCTTGGTGGTGATAGGAAAAGATTGAAGCATTCTTGAAGGTGGTGTGCCTGTATCCTCCAAGATTCTTCAAAAGCCAAACATATCATTCATTTAATCTCCATTCGTTCATTCATCCATTCCAACGTCAATCTTCATTCAATCATCTTCGTTTGATCTTTCAAGTATCAATCGGCGTTCAATTGTTCAAAGGTACATTCGTTCATCATTCCATTACCAAACATTCATCTTGCGTTCGTCCATTCAAACGCCATTCATCCTACATTTGATCATTCATCAATCGTCCATCATCAATCTTGGTAAACAAATTCATACTCTTTTTCGTTTATCGTCATCTTTTTCATTGAGTTTAGTTGATCCTTAAGAACTTTGAGAAGGAAGATTCTCATCTTGTTCATAAAGATCCTGAATTCTATGTGTAATGAGATCTCTTTGATCCCATTATACATCAAAATTGGTATCAGAGCTTAGGAGTCTGATTCTCGTAGTTCTTGAACAATCTTTCTACCATCTTTCCATCACAAATCCATCCCCCATCATCTCTCACATACACGTCTCCCATTAGCTCCACAAAGAAACCCCACAGCCCAAACACATTCCCTTCCCTACCCAACGTCAATCTGGACGTTCCAAACCCCTACCATGGCTCACGAATTGTTCTTCATGAGGAGGATCCTCAACAGTTCGATTGTTCAAGAAGATCAGCAACAACGAGAAGCTATGTTTCAGTCTCGTTGCACAATCAAGGGAAAGGTCTGCTCTTTGATGATTGATGGTGGAAGCAACACCAATGTGGCGTCAACTACTATGGTGGACAAACTTCAGCTGGAAACAAGTCCCCATCCAAATCCCTACACCATTAAGTGGCTCAATCAGGGTGACGGATTACAAGTAACACAACAATGTTTGGTAAGCTTCTCCATTGGCAAATCTTTTCAAGAATCTTTATGGTGTAACGTTTTGCCTATGGATGCTTGTCATATTCTGCTTGGAAGACCATGGTTATTTGACAGGAACGTGATACATGATGGAAGAGCCAATACCTACACTTTTAGGCTCAACAACAAGAAAATCACCCTAGCTCCACTAAAAATAGCCAACCCATCCCCACCCAAAGAGAGTGATCCAAATCCCATCACTTCTATGATCCGAACACCCACGAGTTTAGTGAGCATAAGGAGATCACTCCTTAAACCCAAACATAAAACCTAGCCATGAAAATTCCACCAACGAGAACCCTAGTCTCAAAAGGGTCACCTACTCGTCACCCACCCATTCCAACGTGATGTTCGTGATTTGGTCCCTAGACCTATCGTGATTCAAGAAGGGGACACTTCTATCAAAACCAAAGGAGAACTCTATGAATGGTTAGTCATGGCTATTCGACTAACTAATGTTCTTTATGCCTTAATGAGATTGTTGAATCAGGTTTTGAAGCCCCTTATTAGCAAGTGTGTTGTTATCTACTTTGATGATATACTTGTGAATAACAAAAGAGAGAAAGGTCACATCTTTCACCACCAATGTGTCTGGAGATCTTAGCTCACGAAAAGTTATATGGGAATCTGCCCAAGCGTTGCTTCTTCATCAACAATATAATCTCTTTTGGCTATGCTCTTTCAACTAAAGTGATCAAGGATGATGAAGGCAAAATTGTAGACTTTGAAATTTTGAAGTTACATGGAATTCCTATATCCATGATGGAGTATTGAGAATCAAAGTCCAATAATGTCTATGGGTTATTTTGGAAGAAGTTGAAGTTTTGTAAAGGAGTCTATGATGACTTCAAAGCCTTTAAGAAGAAAGCTTCTAAATCTCTTGTGAAGAAGGCGAACAAAAGAGAGTTGATGCTCAAAGTTTGAGGACAAACTTTTTCAACCGGGGGAGTATGATGTATATTTGATGGCCATATACATCAAGGACATCAAGGAAGATATCCAATATGCATCATAGGGGCCTAATACTCGGTTACATGGCAAAAGAGCATCATTCACTCAAGTATCCCTCACGTTTGAAAAGCTTCAACAAGGGCAGTTTGGTAATTTACTCCATATCACAAGATCCTTGAAGATATTGTAGAAGTCATCCTAAGGTCAAATGATCTACATCAAAAGAGCTTCACAATGGTCTTTGAATCTTGAAGATTGGACGAGTATTGAGCAAGTTATCTTAGTTTTAAACTAGCTTATGTACATTAGTTTCTTTATGATGTCACATTTGTTTGTAATGATGTAAGCTAGTTTCTCCCCATTTCTTTGTAATACACACGCCTAAAGGGGGCCTCATTTAGTATAAATACCCCCTTAGGATGCCTTGTAACTCATTCAATTCATATTACAAATACAAATCAAATACAACATGATGTTGTTTCTCTCTAGCTTTTGCTAGTCTTTTCATTTCTCTTGAGGGAGATTTGATCATATCATCTTCTTCTAGCCTAGGGTGGCGTCCTTGGTGGTGATAGGAAAAGATTGAAGCATTCTTGAAGGTGGTGTGCCTGTATCCTCCAAGATTCTTCAAAAGCCAAACATATCATCCATTTAATCTCCATTCGTTCATTCATCCATTCCAACGTCAATCTTCATTCAATCATCTTCGTTTGATCTTTCAAGTATCAATCGGCGTTCAATTGTTCAAAGGTACATTCGTTCATCATTCCATTACCAAACATTCATCTTGCGTTCGTCCATTCAAACGCCATTCATCCTACATTTGATCATTCATCAATCGTCCATCATCAATCTTGGTAAACAAATTCATACTCTTTTTCGTTTATCATCATCTTTTTCCTTGAGTTTAGTTGATCCTTAAGAACTTTGAGAAGGAAGATTCTCATCTTGTTCATAAAGATCCTGAATTCTATGTGTAATGAGATCTCTTTTATCCCATTATACATCAAAATTGGTATCAGAGCTTAGGAGTTTGATTCTCGTAGTTCTTGAACAATCTTTCTACCATCTTTCCATCACAAATCCATCCCCCATCATCTCTCACATACACGTCTCCCATTTGCTCCACAAAGAAACCCCACAGCCCAAACACATTCCCTTCCCTACCCAACGTCAATCTGGACATTCCAAACCCCTACCATGGCTCACGAATTGTTCTTCATGAGGATGATCCTCAACAGTTCGATTGTTCGGAAGATCGCAACAACGAAGCTATGTTTCGGTCGTTGCACAATCAAGGAAAGGTCGCTCTTTGATGATTGATGGTGGAAGCAACACCAATGTGGCGTCAACTACTATGGTGGACAAACTTCACTGAAACAAATCCCCATCCAAATCCCTACACCATCAAGTGGCTCAATCAGGGTGAAGGATTACAAGTAACACAACGATGTTTGGTAAGCTTCTCCATTGGCAAATCTTTTCAAGAATCTTTATGGTGTGACGTTTTGCCTATGGATGCTTGTCATATTATTCGCGGAAGACCATGGTTATTTGACAGGAACGTGATACATGATGGAAGAGCCAATACCTACACTTTTAGGCTCAACAACAAGAAAATCACCCTAGCTCCACTAAAAATAGCCAACCCATCCCCACCCAAAGAGAGTGATCCAAATCCCATCATTTCTATGATCACTGAACACCCTGAGTTTAGTGAGCATAAGGAGATCACTCCCTTAAACCCAAACATAAAACCTAGCCATGAAAATTCCACCAACGAGAACCCTAGTCTCAAAAAGGGTCACCTACTCGTCACCCACCCATTCCAACGTGATGTTCAAGCTGATTTGGTCCCTAGACCTATCGTGATTCAAGAAGGGGACACTTCTATCAAAACCAAAGGAGAACTCTATGAATGGTTAGTCATGGCTATTCGACTAACTAATGTTCTTTATGCCTTAATGAGATTGTTGAATCAGGTTTTGAAGCCCCTTATTAGCAAGTGTGTTGTTATCTACTTTGATGATATACTTGTGAATAACAAAAGAGAGAAAGGTCACATCTTTCACCACCAATGTGTCTGGAGATCTTAGCTCACGAAAAGTTATATGGGAATCTGCCCAAGCGTTGCTTCTTCATCAACAATATAATCTCTTTTGGCTATGCTCTTTCAACTAAAGTGATCAAGGATGATGAAGGCAAAATTGTAGACTTTGAAATTTTGAAGTTACATGGAATTCCTATATCCATGATGGAGTATTGAGAATCAAAGTCCAATAATGTCTATGGGTTATTTTGGAAGAAGTTGAAGAAGTTTTGTAAAGGAGTCTATGATGACTTCAAAGCCTTTAAGAAGAAAGCTTCTAAATCTCTTGTGAAGAAGGCGAACAAAAGAGAGTTGATGCTCAAAGTTTGAGGACAAACTTTTTCAACCGGGGGAGTATGATGTATATTTGATGGCCATATACATCAAGGACATCAAGGAAGATATCCAATATGCATCATAGGGGCCTAATACTCGGTTACATGGCAAAAGAGCATCATTCACTCAAGTATCCCTCACGTTTGAAAAGCTTCAACAAGGGCAGTTTGGTAATTTACTCCATATCACAAGATCCTTGAAGATATTTGATGCATAATTGATGGCCTTATGCATCAAGGTCAACCATGGAGACATCTAATACTCACCTAGAAGGTAGAAGAGTTCAAGTCTCTCTTTTATCTCTCTACTTGGAAGGGATCAACTCATGCGGACGTATACTTTTGCTCCTTAATTCAAGGACCATGAAGCTATCATAGAAGTCATCCTAGAAGGGATTATTCTACATTCCAAGAGCTTTCATATGGTTCAAGAATCTTTGAATTTGGATGAGAATCCAAGGAGTTATTCATATTTGTAATATAGTTTAGTATATTGTTTTCTTTATGATGTAAGCATTAGGATGAATGATGTAAGCCCTTAAGGGTCTTTTCTTGAAGCTAGGTGACGCCTAAGGGTGGGTTGTAGCTATAAATACCCCTCCTAGGTGCTTGTAATTCATTCAATTCATTCAAGTCATTCACATTGAATTTTTCAAACACATGATGTGTTCTCTCTAGCATTTGTGCTAGGTGTTTTAAATCTCTCTTTGTGGGATTCGAAATATCCTTCTTCTAGCTAAGGTTGGCATCCTTAGTGGTGAAAGGAAGGAATTGGAGTATTCTTGGAGGTGGTGAATCTGTATCCTTCAAAGAATCTTCAAAAGCCATCAACTATCCATCTACCAATCGTCCATTATCATCCATTTTCGAGTGCTTCATCAAGAATTCAACAAGAATTCATCAAGCATTCATCAAGAAACGTGTGATCTTCATTCTACACGTCCAAGCACTTGTTCGTCATCAACGTTCATCATTTAACATTCGTCCATCCATTGTTCGTTCGTTCATCATTCATTTTGTTCATTGTTTCCAATTGTTTGGTAACTTTCTTTCATATTTCTTTTCATCCATTTCTATGCCATTTTTGATTCTTTGGAACTTTGAGATAGAGGATTCTTATCTTCGCTTTTAAAGATCCTTAGATTTTGTGTAATGAGATCATTCCTTGGTCCCATTATGCATCAAATTTGGTATCAGAGCTATGTTTAGATGAATCTCCTTTGTTTCTTGCATGAATCTTGGACCTTGTTTTGTCACAAAATCACATAAACCCCACGTTATACACGCCCCTTTGATAGTTCTTCCAAGAACTCATCAAGAACTCATCAAGAACCCATCAAGAACCCATCAAGAACTCATAAAGAACCCGTAGCTCCTCAAAGAACCCTCGTCCTAAACACAAACCAAGCCCAAATCCGTCCCTTTCCCTCGTGAGTTCATATGACATCAAGTTGATTTCTAATGGCAAACGATGAATCTAAATCAAATGAGGTTTATGAACTTGAGCAACAAATAGCATTTTTGCGTGTGCAATTGGGTAAACAAATGGAAGAGAATAAAATGCTACGTGAAGGTTCTCTACGTGATGGTGTTTCGTCACATGGTGAAAGTAGTTCGAAGTCTAAAAGGCATGATCGCTTGGATTTTAAAGTAGAAGTTCCCGAATTTGATGGTAGTCTTAATGTTGAGGATTATCTTGATTGGATACATACCGTTGAACGTGTCTTTGAGTTGAAAGATTGTAATGATGAGCTCAAGGTGAAGTACGTTGCTTTGAAATTAAGAAAACATGCTTCTATTTGGTGGACTAACCTTCAAAAGATAAGAGTTGCAAAAGGGAAAGAAAAGAATCGTTCTTGGGATAAGATGAAGTCAAAATTGCAATCCAAGTTTCTTCCCCAATCATACGTCCACGACAACTACTACAAGCTGCAAAAGCTTGTCCAAGGCTCTAAATCGGTCGAAGAATACACAAGGGAATTTGAACACCTCCTTTGGCGTTGTGATCTCAAGGAGAAGGAACCACAAGTTCTGGTACGTTACTTGATTGGTTTGAATGATTGGATACGTCATGTTGTAGAATTACATCCTTATGAATCCCTTGATGAGCTAAGTAACTTGGCTATGAAAGTGGAAAGACAAAGGAAGGAAAGAGCCAAGGAACCTCAAAGACCCTATACCCCACTCCATTACTCTCAAACACAATCAAAAGCTCCACAAAATCAGCCCCCATCCTACCTTAAACCCTACGCCAAACCCACAATAAACCAGCCACAAAATCCCCCATCCAAAACCCAAGTCCAAGAACCAAGAACATTAGCTCCAAGAAGGTGTTTCGATGCAAGGATTGGGACATTATGCTTGAGTGTCCAAACAACGAGTAGTGTCTTTGGTGTAATACCAAAGTGCTTCATATGTAGAAATGAGTATGAGAAAGAAGAAGAAGTTAAGGTTGACGCCAAAGATGAGGAAGATGTAGTAGAAGAATATGTGGAAGATCCGGATGAAGGAGAACTACTTGTGGTAGAAAGGGCCTTGAATATCACAAATGTGCCGAAAGATCAACTACAAAGAGAAGCAATTTTCCGCTCTCGTTGTACCATCCAAGGGAGAGTTTGCTCCTTGATCATAGATGGAGGAAGTTGCACCAATGCCGCCTCTACAACAATGGTCAAGAAGTTGCAAATGGAGATTAGCCCACATCCCACCCCCTACACAATACAATGGCTAAACCTTGGGCAAGGCATTCGTGTGGATCAACAAGTTTTGGTGAGTCTTTCAATTGGAAAGAATTATCAAGATTCATTGTGGTGTGATATAGTTCCCATGGATACTTGTCATGTTTTATTGGGAAGACCATGGTTATATGATAGACATGTCATACATGATGGGAGGGAAAAAACTTACACTCTCGCCATCAACCAAAAGAGGATCACTTTGGCACCTCTTGATCCACCATCTCGGCAAAAGGAGAAACGTCATATTGTGTCAATCATGAAGATGGAGTATCAAGGGCATGAAGAGTATAAGGATCCTATTCTTACACATTTGGAGAAGAGAGAAACGGATCCAAGTATCCATCACCTTTTGAATCTTCCTATGAAGCATATCTTCCATGAGCATCCAAGAGCTATCTACTTGGATCACTTGGTTGAAAGGCCAAGAATTCGAAAGGAGGAAATAGCCCAAGTCATCAAGGTACATTGTTTCATACTAAATGACAAGGGTAAAGTGGTAAGAATAAATGAAGCAACGTGAGCGACCACGTTCACGGTGGAGAAATGCAAGTTCAAGTCTTATGGCGTGCGAGGAAGAAAGTTTAAGAAGTTCATCAAAGGATCTCGATGACTTCAAAGCTTTCAAGAAGAAAGTCTTTGTAAAGAAGGCAAGTAAGGGTTGGTTTTCCAAGTTTGAGGACAAACTTTTTCAACCGGGGGTGTATGATGCATAATTGATGGCCTTATGCATCAAGGTCAACCATGGAGACATCTAATACTCACCTAGAAGGTAGAAGAGTTCAAGTCTCTCTTTTATCTCTCTACTTGGAAGGGATCAACTCATGCGGACGTATACTTTTGCTCCTTAATTCAAGGACCATGAAGCTATCATAGAAGTCATCCTAGAAGGATTATTCTACATTCAAGAGCTTTCATATGGTTCAAGAATCTTTGAATTTGGATGAGAATCCAAGGAGTTATTCATATTTGTAATATAGTTTAGTATATTGTTTTCTTTATGATGTAAGCATTAGGATGAATGATGTAAGCCCTTAAGGGGTCTTTTCTTGAAGCTAGGTGACGCCTAAGGGGTGGGTTGTAGCTATAAATACCCCCTCCTAGGTGCTTGTAATTCATTCAATTCATTCAAGTCATTCACATTGAATTTTTCAAACACATGATGTGTTCTCTCTAGCATTTGTGCTAGGTGTTTTCGTCTCTCTTTGTGGGATTCGAAATATCCCCTTCTTCTAGCTAAGGTTGGCATCCTTAGTGGTGAAAGGAAGGAATTGGAGTATTCTTGGAGGTGGTGAATCTGTATCCTTCAAAGAATCTTCAAAAGCCATCAACTATCCATCTACCAATCGTCCATTATCATCCATTTTCGAGTGCTTCATCAAGAATTCAACAAGAATTCATCAAGCATTCATCAAGAAACGTGTGATCTTCATTCTACACGTCCAAGCACTTGTTCGTCATCAACGTTCATCATTTAACATTCGTCCATCCATTGTTCGTTCGTTCATCATTCATTTTGTTCATTGTTTCCAATTGTTTGGTAACTTTCTTTCATAGTTCTTTTCATCCATTTCTATGCCATTTTTGATTCTTTGGAACTTTGAGATAGAGGATTCTTATCTTCGCTTTTAAAGATCCTTAGATTTTGTGTAATGAGATCATTCCTTGGTCCCATTATGCATCAATATTGTAGAAGTCATCCTAAGGTCAAATGATCTACATCAAAAGAGCTTCACAATGGTCTTTGAATCTTGAAGATTGGACGAGTATTGAGCAAGTTATCTTAGTTTTAAACTAGCTTATGTACATTAGTTTCTTTATGATGTCACATTTGTTTGTAATGATGTAAGCTAGTTTCTCCCCATTTCTTTGTAATACACACGCCTAAAGGGGGCCTCATTTAGTATAAATACCCACTTAGGATGCCTTGTAACTCATTCAATTCATATTACAAATACAAATCAAATACAACATGATGTTGTTTCTCTCTAGCTTTTGCTAGTCTTTTCATTTCTCTTGAGGGAGATTCGATCATATCATCTTCTTCTAGCCTAGGGTGGCGTCCTTGGTGGTGATAGGAAAAGATTGAAGCATTCTTGAAGGTGGTGTGCCTGTATCCTCCAAGATTCTTCAAAAGCCAAACATATCATTCATTTAATCTCCATTCGTTCATTCATCCATTCTAACGTCAATCTTCATTCAATCATCTTCGTTTGATCTTTCAAGTATCAATCGGCGTTCAATTGTTCAAAGGTACATTCGTTCATCATTCCATTACCAAACATTCATCTTGCGTTCGTCCATTCAAACGCCATTCATCCTACATTTGATCATTCATCAATCGTCCATCATCAATCTTGGTAAACAAATTCATACTCTTTTTCGTTTATCGTCATCTTTTTCATTGAGTTTAGTTGATCCTTAAGAACTTTTAGAAGGAAGATTCTCATCTTGTTCATAAAGATCCTGAATTCTATGTGTAATGAGATCTCTTTGATCCCATTATACATCAAAATTGGTATCAGAGCTTAGGAGTCTGATTCTCGTAGTTCTTGAACAATCTTTCTACCATCTTTCCATCACAAATCCATCCCCCATCATCTCTCACATACACGTCTCCCATTAGCTCCACAAAGAAACCCCACAGCCCAAACACATTCCCTTCCCTACCCAACGTCAATCTGGACGTTCCAAACCCCTACCATGGCTCACGAATTGTTCTTCATGAGGAGGATCCTCAGCGATTCGATTGTTCGGAAGATCAAGAACAACGAGAAGCTATGTTTCACTCGTTGCACAATCAAGGAAAGGTCGCTCTTTGATGATTGATGGTGGAAGCAACACCAATGTGGCGTCAACTACTATGGTGGACAAACTTGGTGAAACAAGTCCCCATCCAAATCCCTACACCATCAAGTGGCTCAAATCGGTCAGAAGGATTACAAGTAACACAACGATGTTTGGTAAGCTTCTCCATTGGCAAATCTTTCAAGAATCTTTATGGTGTGACGTTTTGCCTATGGATGCTTGTCATTCTCTTGGAAGACCATGGTTATTTGACAGGAACGTGATACATGATGGAAGAGCCAATACCTACACTTTTAGGCTCAACAACAAGAAAATCACCCTAGCTCCACTAAAAATAGCCAACCCATCCCCACCCAAAGAGAGTGATCCAAATCCCATCACTTCTATGATCACCGAACACCCGAGTTTAGTGAGCATAAGGAGATCACTCCTTAAACCCAAACATAAAACCTAGCCACGAAAATTCCACCAACGAGAACCCTAGTCTCAAAAGGGTCACCTACTCACCCACCCATTCCAACGTGATGTTCAAGCTGATTTGGTCCCTAGACCTATCGTGATTCAAGAAGGGGACACTTCTATCAAAACCAAAGGAGAACTCTATGAATGGTTAGTCATGGCTATTCGACTAACTAATGTTCTTTATGCCTTAATGAGATTGTTGAATCAGGTTTTGAAGCCCCTTATTAGCAAGTGTGTTGTTATCTACTTTGATGATATACTTGTGAATAACAAAAGAGAGAAAGGTCACATCTTTCACCACCAATCTGTCTGGAGATCTTAGCTCACGAAAAGTTATATGGGAATCTGCCCAAGCGTTGCTTCTTCATCAACAATATAATCTCTTTTGGCTATGCTCTTTCAACTAAAGTGATCAAGGATGATGAAGGCAAAATTGTAGACTTTGAAATTTTAAAGTTACATGGAATTCCTATATCCATGATGGAGTATTGAGAATCAAAGTCCAATAATGTCTATGGGTTATTTTGGAAGAAGTTGAAGAAGTTTTGTAAAGGAGTCTATGATGACTTCAAAGCCTTTAAGAAGAAAGCTTCTAAATCTCTTGTGAAGAAGGCGAACAAAAGAGAGTTGATGCTCAAAGTTTGAGGACAAACTTTTTCAACCGGGGGAGTATGATGTATATTTGATGGCCATATACATCAAGGACATCAAGGAAGATATCCAATATGCATCATAGGGGCCTAATACTCGGTTACATGGCAAAAGAGCATCATTCACTCAAGTATCCCTCACGTTTGAAAAGCTTGACAAGGCGGTTTGGTAATTTACTCCATATCACAAGATCCTTGAAGATATTGTAGAAGTCTTCCTAAGGTCAAATGATCTACATCAAAAGAGCTTCACAATGGTCTTTGAATCTTGAAGATTGGACGAGTATTGAGCAAGTTATCTTAGTTTTAAACTAGCTTATGTACATTAGTTTCTTTATGATGTCACATTTGTTTGTAATGATGTAAGCTAGTTTCTCCCCATTTCTTTGTAATACACACGCCTAAAGGGGGCCTCATTTAGTATAAATACCCCCTTAGGATGCCTTGTAACTCATTCAATTCATATTACAAATACAAATCAAATACAACATGATGTTGTTTCTCTCTAGCTTTTGCTAGTCTTTTCATTTCTTTTGAGGGAGATTCGATCATATCATCTTCTTCTAGCCTAGGGTGGCGTCCTTGGTGGTGATAGGAAAAGATTGAAGCATTCTTGAAGGTGGTGTGCCTGTATCCTCCAAGATTCTTCAAAAGCCAAACATATCATTCATTTAATCTCCATTCGTTCATTCATCCATTCCAACGTCAATCTTCATTCAATCATCTTCGTTTGATCTTTCAAGTATCAATCGGCGTTCAATTGTTCAAAGATACATTCGTTCATCATTCCATTACCAAACATTCATCTTGCGTTCGTCCATTCAAACGCCATTCATCCTACATTTGATCATTCATCAATCGTCCATCATCAATCTTGGTAAACAAATTCATACTCTTTTTCGTTTATCGTCATCTTTTTCATTGAGTTTAGTTGATCCTTAAGAACTTTGAGAAGGAAGATTCTCATCTTGTTCATAAAGATCCTGAATTCTATGTGTAATGAGATCTCTTTGATCCCATTATACATCAAAGCTGTATCGAGCTTAGAGTCGATTCTCGTAGTTCTTGAACAATCTTTCTACCATCTTTCCATCACAAATCCATCCCCATCATCTCTCACATACACGTCTCCCATTAGCTCCACAAAGAAACCCCACACCAAACACATTCCCTTCCCTACCCAACGTCAATCTGGGCGTTCGACCCCTACCATGGCTCACGAATTGTTCTTCGCGAGGAGGATCCTCAACGATTCGATTGTTCGAAGATCGGAACAACGAGAAGCTATGTTTGATCGTTGCACAATCAAGGGAAAGGTCTGCTCTTTGATGATTGATGGTGGAAGCAACACCAATGTGGCGTCAACTACTATGGTGGACAAACTTCAGCTGGAAACAAGTCCCCATCCAAATCCCTACACCATCAAGTGGCTCAATCAGGGTGAAGGATTACAAGTAACACAACGATGTTTGGTAAGCTTCTCCATTGGCAAATCTTTTCAAGAATCTTTATGGTGTGACGTTTTGCCTATGGATGCTTGTCATATTCTGCTTGGAAGACCATGGTTATTTGACAGGAACGTGATACATGATGGAAGAGCCAATACCTACACTTTTAGGCTCAACAAGAAAATCACCTAACTCCACTAAAAATAGCCAACCCATCCCCACCCAAAGAGAGTGATCCAAATCCCATCACTTCTATGATCACTGAACACCCTGAGTTTAGTGAGCATAAGGAGATCACTCCCTTAAACCCAAACATAAAACCTAGCCACGAAAATTCCACCAACGAGAACCCTAGTCTCAAAAAGGGTCACCTACTCGTCACCCACCCATTCCAACGTGATGTTCAAGCTGATTTGGTCCCTAGACCTATCGTGATTCAAGAAGGGGACACTTCTATCAAAACCAAAGGAGAACTCTATGAATGGTTAGTCATGGCTATTCGACTAACTAATGTTCTTTATGCCTTAATGAGATTGTTGAATCAGGTTTTGAAGCCCCTTATTAGCAAGTGTGTTGTTATCTACTTTGATGATATACTTGTGAATAACAAAAGAGAGAAAGGTCACATCTTTCACCACCAATCTGTCTGGAGATCTTAGCTCACGAAAAGTTATATGGGAATCTGCCCAAGCGTTGCTTCTTCATCAACAATATAATCTCTTTTGGCTATGCTCTTTCAACTAAAGTGATCTATTATGATGAAGGCAAAATTGTAGACTTTGAAATTTTGAAGTTACATGGAATTCCTATATCCATGATGGAGTATTGAGAATCAAAGTCCAATAATGTCTATGGGTTATTTTGGAAGAAGTTGAAGAAGTTTTGTAAAGGAGTCTATGATGACTTCAAAGCCTTTAAGAAGAAAGCTTCTAAATCTCTTGTGAAGAAGGCGAACAAAAGAGAGTTGATGCTCAAAGTTTGAGGACAAACTTTTTCAACCGGGGGAGTATGATGTATATTTGATGGCCATATACATCAAGGACATCAAGGAAGATATCCAATATGCATCATAGGGGCCTAATACTCGGTTACATGGCAAAAGAGCATCATTCACTCAAGTATCCCTCACGTTTGAAAAGCTTGACAAGAGGCGGTTTGGTAATTTACTCCATATCACAAGATCCTTGAAGATATTGTAGAAGTCATCCTAAGGTAAAATGATCTACATCAAAAGAGCTTCACAATGGTCTTTGAATCTTTAATATTTGACGAGTATTGAGCAAGTTATCTTAGTTTTAAACTAGCTTATGTACATTAGTTTCTTTATGATGTCACATTTGTTTGTAATGATGTAAGCTAGTTTCTCCCCATTTCTTTGTAACACACACGCCTAAAGGGGCCTCATTTAGTATAAATACCCCCTTAGGATGCCTTGTAACTCATTCAATTCATATTACAAATACAAATCAAATACAACATGATGTTGTTTCTCTCTAGCTTTTGCTAGTCTTTTCATTTCTCTTGAGGGAGATTCGATCATATCATCTTCTTCTAGCCTAGGGTGGCGTCCTTGGTGGTGATAGGAAAAGATTGAAGCATTCTTGAAGGTGGTGTGCCTGTATCCTCCAAGATTCTTCAAAAGCCAAACATATCATTCATTTAATCTCCATTCGTTCATTCATCCATTCCAACGTCAATCTTCATTCAATCATCTTCGTTTGATCTTTCAAGTATCAATCGGCGTTCAATTGTTCAAAGGTACATTCGTTCATCATTCCATTACCAAACATTCATCTTGCGTTCGTCCATTCAAACGCCATTCATCCTACATTTGATCATTCATCAATCGTCCATCATCAATCTTGGTAAACAAATTCATACTCTTTTTCGTTTATCGTCATCTTTTTCATTGAGTTTAGTTGATCCTTAAGAACTTTGAGAAGGAAGATTCTCATCTTGTTCATAAAGATCCTGAATTCTATGTGTAATGAGATCTCTTTGATCCCATTATACATCAAAATTGGTATCAGAGCTTAGGAGTCTGATTCTCGTAGTTCTTGAACAATCTTTCTACCATCTTTCCATCACAAATCCATCCCCCATCATCTCTCACATACACGTCTCCCATTAGCTCCACAAAGAAACCCCACAGCCCAAACACATTCCCTTCCCTACCCAACGTCAATCTGGACGTTCCAAACCCCTACCATGGCTCACGAATTGTTCTTCGAGGAGGATCCTCAGCCGATTCGATTGTTCAGAAGATCGGCAACAACGAGAAGCTATGTTTGGTCGTTGCACAATCAAGGGAAAGGTCGCTCATTGATGATTGATGGTGGAAGCAACGCAATGGCGTCAACTACTATGGTGGACAAACTTCAGCTGGAAACAAGTCCCCATCCAAATCCCTACACCATCAAGTGGCTCAATCAGGGTGAAGGATTACAAGTAACACAACGATGTTTAGTAAGCTTCTCCATTGGCAAATCTTTTCAAGAATCTTTATGGTGTGACGTTTTGCCTATGGATGCTTGTCATATTCTGCTTGGAAGACCATGGTTATTTGACAGGAACGTGATACATAATGGAAGAGCCAATACCTACACTTTTAGGCTCAACAACAAGAAAATCACCCTAACTCCACTAAAAATAGCCAACCCATCCCCACCCAAAGAGAGTGATCCAAATCCCATCACTTCTATGATCACTGAACACCCTGAGTTTAGTGAGCATAAGGAGATCACTCCCTTAAACCCAAACATAAAACCTAGCCACGAAAATTCCACCAACGAGAACCCTAGTCTCAAAAAGGGTCACCTACTCGTCACCCACCCATTCCAACGTGATGTTCAAGCTGATTTGGTCCCTAGACCTATCGTGATTCAAGAAGGGGACACTTCTATCAAAACCAAAGGAGAACTCTATGAATGGTTAGTCATGGCTATTCGACTAACTAATGTTCTTTATGCCTTAATGAGATTGTTGAATCAGGTTTTGAAGCCCCTTATTAGCAAGTGTGTTGTTATCTACTTTGATGATATACTTGTGAATAACAAAAGAGAGAAAGGTCACATCTTAGACCACCAATCTGTCTGGAGATCTTAGCTCACGAAAAGTTATATGGGAATCATGGCGTTGCTTCTTCATCAACAATATAATCTCTTTTGGCTATGCTCTTTCAACTAAAGTGATCAAGGATGATGAAGGAAAAATTGTAGACTTTGAAATTTTGAAGTTACATGGAATTCCTATATCCATGATGGAGTATTGAGAATCAAAGTCCAATAATGTCTATGGGTTATTTTGGAAGAAGTTGAAGAAGTTTTGTAAAGGAGTCTATGATGACTTCAAAGCCTTTAAGAAGAAAGCTTAAATCTCTTGTGAAGAAGCGAATAAAGAGAGTTGATGCTCGAGTTTGAGGACAAACTTTTCAACCGGAGTATGATGTATATTTGATGGCCATATACATCAAGGACATCAAGGAAGATATCAATATGCATCATAGGGGCCTAATACTCGGTTACATGGCAAAAGAGCATCATTCACTCAAGTATCCCTCACGTTTGAAAAGCTTCAACAAGGGCAGTTTGGTAATTTACTCCATATCACAAGATCCTTGAAGATATTGTAGAAGTCATCCTAAGGTCAAATGATCTACATCAAAAGAGCTTCACAATGGTCTTTGAATCTTGAAGATTGGACGAGTATTGAGCAAGTTATCTTAGTTTTAAACTAGCTTATGTACATTAGTTTCTTTATGATGTCACATTTGTTTGTAATGATGTAAGCTAGTTTCTCCCCATTTCTTTGTAATACACACGCCTAAAGGGGGCCTCATTTAGTATAAATACCCCCTTAGGATGCCTTGTAACTCATTCAATTCATATTACAAATACAAATCAAATACAACATGATGTTGTTTCTCTCTAGCTTTTGCTAGTGTTTTCATTTCTCTTGAGGGAGATTCGATCATATCATCTTCTTCTAGCCTAGGGTGGCGTCCTTGGTGGTGATAGGAAAAGATTGAAGCATTCTTGAAGGTGGTGTGCCTGTATCCTCCAAGATTCTTCAAAAGCCAAACATATCATTCATTTAATCTCCATTCGTTCATTCATCCATTCCAACGTCAATCTTCATTCAATCATCTTCGTTTGATCTTTCAAGTATCAATCGGCGTTCAATTGTTCAAAGGTACATTCGTTCATCATTCCATTACCAAACATTCATCTTGCGTTCGTCCATTCAAACGCCATTCATCCTACATTTGATCATTCATCAATCGTCCATCATCAATCTTGGTAAACAAATTCATACTCTTTTTCGTTTATCATCATCTTTTTCATTGAGTTTAGTTGATCCTTAAGAACTTTGAGAAGGAAGATTCTCATCTTGTTCATAAAGATCCTGAATTCTATGTGTAATGAGATCTCTTTGATCCCATTATACATCAAAATTGGTATCAGAGCTTAGGAGTTTGATTCTCGTAGTTCTTGAACAATCTTTCTACCATCTTTCCATCACAAATCCATCCCCCATCATCTCTCACATACACGTCTCCCATTAGCTCCACAAAGAAACCCCACAGCCCAAACACATTCCCTTCCCTACCCAACGTCAATCTGGACGTTCCAAACCCCTACCATGGCTCACGAATTGTTCTTCATGAGGAGGATCCTCAACAGTTCGATTGTTCCAGAAGATCAGCAACAACGAGAAGCTATGTTTCAGTCTCGTTGCACAATCAAGGGAAAGGTCTGCTCTTTGATGATTGATGGTGGAAGCAACACCAATGTGGCGTCAACTACTATGGTGGACAAACTTCAGCTGGAAACAAGTCCCCATCCAAATCCCTACACCATCAAGTGGCTCAATCAGGGTGAAGGATTACAAGTAACACAACGATGTTTGGTAAGCTTCTCCATTGGCAAATCTTTTCAAGAATCTTTATGGTGTGACGTTTTGCCTATGGATGCTTGTCATATTCTGCTTGGAAGACCATGGTTATTTGACAGGAACGTGATACATGATGGAAGAGCCAATACCTACACTTTTAGGCTCAACAACAAGAAAATCACCCTAGCTCCACTAAAAATAGCCAACCCATCCCCACCCAAAGAGAGTGATCCAAATCCCATCACTTCTATGATCACCAACACCACGAGTTTAGTGAGCATAAGGAGATCACTCCTTAAACCCAAACATAAAACCTAGCCACGAAAATTCCACCAACGAGAACCCTAGTCTCAAAAAGGGTCACCTACTCGTCACCCACCCATTCCAACGTGATGTTCAAGCTGATTTGGTCCCTAGACCTATCGTGATTCAAGAAGGGGACACTTCTATCAAAACCAAAGGAGAACTCTATGAATGGTTAGTCATGGCTATTCGACTAACTAATGTTCTTTATGCCTTAATGAGATTGTTGAATCAGGTTTTGAAGCCCCTTATTAGCAAGTGTGTTGTTATCTACTTTGATGATATACTTGTGAATAACAAAAGAGAAAGGTCACATCTTTCACCACCAATCTGTCTGGAGATCTTAGCTCACGAAAAGTTATATGGGAATCTGCCCAAGCGTTGCTTCTTCATCAACAATATAATCTCTTTTGGCTATGCTCTTTCAACTAAAGTGATCAAGGATGATGAAGGCAAAATTGTAGACTTTGAAATTTTGAAGTTACATGGAATTCCTATATCCATGATGGAGTATTGAGAATCAAAGTCCAATAATGTCTATGGGTTATTTTGGAAGAAGTTGAAGAAGTTTTGTAAAGGAGTCTATGATGACTTCAAAGCCTTTAAGAAGAAAGCTTCTAAATCTCTTGTGAAGAAGGCGAATAAAAGAGAGTTGATGCTCAGAGTTTGAGGACAAACTTTTTCAACCGGGGGAGTATGATGTATATTTGATGGCCATATACATCAAGGACATCAAGGAAGATATCCAATATGCATCATAGGGGCCTAATACTCGGTTATATGGCAAAAGAGCATCATTCACTCAAGTATCCCTCACGTTTGAAAAGCTTCAACAAGGGCAGTTTGGTAATTTACTCCATATCACAAGATCCTTGAAGATATTGTAGAAGTCATCCTAAGGTCAAATGATCTACATCAAAAGAGCTTCACAATGGTCTTTGAATCTTGAAGATTGGACGAGTATTGAGCAAGTTATCTTAGTTTTAAACTAGCTTATGTACATTAGTTTCTTTATGATGTCACATTTGTTTGTAATGATGTAAGCTAGTTTCTCCCCATTTCTTTGTAATACACACGCCTAAAGGGGCCTCATTTAGTATAAATACCCCTTAGGATGCCTTGTAACTCATTCAATTCATATTACAAATACAAATCAAATACAACATGATGTTGTTTCTCTCTAGCTTTGCTAGTGTTTTCATTTCTCTTGAGGGAGATTCGATCATATCATCTTCTTCTAGCCTAGGGTGGCGTCCTTGGTGGTGATAGGAAAAGATTGAAGCATTCTTGAAGGTGGTGTGCCTGTATCCTCCAAGATTCTTCAAAAGCCAAACATATCATTCATTTAATCTCCATTCGTTCATTCATCCATTCCAACGTCAATCTTCATTCAATCATCTTCGTTTGATCTTTCAAGTATCAATCGCTCAATTGTTCAAAGGTACATTCGTTCATCATTCCATTACCAAACATTCATCTTGCGTTCGTCCATTCAAACGCCATTCATCCTACATTTGATCATTCATCAATCGTCCATCATCAATCTTGGTAAACAAATTCATACTCTTTTTCGTTTATCATCATCTTTTTCATTGAGTTTAGTTGATCCTTAAGAACTTTGAGAAGGAAGATTCTCATCTTGTTCATAAAGATCCTGAATTCTATGTGTAATGAGATCTCTTTGATCCCATTATACATCAAAATTGGTATCAGAGCTTAGGAGTTTGATTCTCGTAGTTCTTGAACAATCTTTCTACCATCTTTCCATCACAAATCCATCCCCCATCATCTCTCACATACACGTCTCCCATTAGCTCCACAAAGAAACCCCACAGCCCAAACACATTCCCTTCCCTACCCAACGTCAATCTGGACGTTCCAAACCCCTACCATGGCTCACGAATTGTTCTTCATGAGGAGGATCCTAACCAGTTCGATTGTTCCAGAAGATCAGCAACAACGAGAAGCTATGTTTCAGTCTCGTTGCACAATCAAGGGAAAGGTCTGCTCTTTGATGATTGATGGTGGAAGCAACACCAATGTGGCGTCAACTACTATGGTGGACAAACTTCAGCTGGAAACAAGTCCCCATCCAAATCCCTACACCATCAAGTGGCTCAATCAGGGTGAAGGATTACAAGTAACACAACGATGTTTGGTAAGCTTCTCCATTGGCAAATCTTTTCAAGAATCTTTATGGTGTGACGTTTTGCCTATGGATGCTTGTCATATTCTGCTTGGAAGACCATGGTTATTTGACAGGAACGTGATACATGATGGAAGAGCCAATACCTACACTTTTAGGCTCAACAACAAGAAAATCACCCTAGCTCCACTAAAAATAGCCAACCCATCCCCACCCAAAGAGAGTGATCCAAATCCCATCACTTCTATGATCACTGAACACCCTGAGTTTAGTGAGCATAAGGAGATCACTCCCTTAAACCCAAACATAAAACCTAGCCACGAAAATTCCACCAACGAACCCTAGTCTCAAAAAGGGTCACCTACTGTCACCCACCCATTCCAACGTGATGTTCAAGCCGATTTGGTCCCTAGACCTATCGTGATTCAAGAAGGGGACACTTCTATCAAAACCAAAGGAGAACTCTATGAATGGTTAGTCATGGCTATTCGACTAACTAATGTTCTTTATGCCTTAATGAGATTGTTGAATCAGGTTTTGAAGCCCCTTATTAGCAAGTGTGTTGTTATCTACTTTGATGATATACTTGTGAATAACAAAAGAGAGAAAGGTCACATCTTTCACCACCAATGTGTCTGGAGATCTTAGCTCACGAAAAGTTATATGGGAATCTGCCCAAGCGTTGCTTCTTCATCAACAATATAATCTCTTTTGGCTATGCTCTTTCAACTAAAGTGATCAAGGATGATGAAGGCAAAATTGTAGACTTTGAAATTTTGAAGTTACATGGAATTCCTATATCCATGATAGAGTATTGAGAATCAAAGTCCAATAATGTCTATGGGTTATTTTGGAAGAAGTTGAAGAAGTTTTGTAAAGGAGTCTATGATGACTTCAAAGCCTTTAAGAAGAAAGCTTCTAAATCTCTTGTGAAGAAGGCGAATAAAAGAGAGTTGATGCTCAGAGTTTGAGGACAAACTTTTTCAACCGGGGGAGTATGATGTATATTTGATGGCCATATACATCAAGGACATCAAGGAAGATATCCAATATGCATCATAGGGGCCTAATACTCGGTTACATGGCAAAAGAGCATCATTCACTCAAGTATCCCTCACGTTTGAAAAGCTTCAACAAGGGCAGTTTGGTAATTTACTCCATATCACAAGATCCTTGAAGATATTGTAGAAGTCATCCTAAGGTCAAATGATCTACATCAAAAGAGCTTCACAATGGTCTTTGAATCTTGAAGATTGGACGAGTATTGAGCAAGTTATCTTAGTTTTAAACTAGCTTATGTACATTATTTTCTTTATGATGTCACATTTGTTTGTAATGATGTAAGCTAGTTTCTCCCCATTTCTTTGTAATACACACGCCTAAAGGGGGCCTCATTTAGTATAAATACCCCCTTAGGATGCCTTGTAACTCATTCAATTCATATTACAAATACAAATCAAATACAACATGATGTTGTTTCTCTCTAGCTTTGCTAGTCTTTTCATTTCTCTTGAGGGAGATTCGATCATATCATCTTCTTCTAGCCTAGGGTGGCGTCCTTGGTGGTGATAGGAAAAGATTGAAGCATTCTTGAAGGTGGTGTGCCTGTATCCTCCAAGATTCTTCAAAAGCCAAACATATCATTCATTTAATCTCCATTCGTTCATTCATCCATTCCAACGTCAATCTTCATTCAATCATCTTCGTTTGATCTTTCAAGTATTAATCGGCGTTCAATTGTTCAAAGGTACATTCGTTCATCATTCCATTACCAAACATTCATCTTGCGTCATTCCATTCAAACGCCATTCATCCTACATTTGATCATTCATCAATCGTCCATCATCAATCTTGGTAAACAAATTCATACTCTTTTTCGTTTATCATCATCTTTTTCATTGAGTTTAGTTGATCCTTAAGAACTTTGAGAAGGAAGATTCTCATCTTGTTCATAAAGATCCTGAATTCTATGTGTAATGAGATCTCTTTGATCCCATTATACATCAAAATTGGTATCAGAGCTTAGGAGTGTGATTCTCGTAGTTCTTGAACAATCTTTCTACCATCTTTCCATCACAAATCCATCCCCCATCATCTCTCACATACACGTCTCCCATTAGCTCCACAAAGAAACCCCACAGCCCAAACACATTCCCTTCCCTACCCAACGTCAATCTGGACGTTCCAAACCCCTACCATGTCTCACGAATTGTTCTTCATGAGGAGGATCCTCAACAGTTCGATTGTTCCAGAAGATCAGCAACAACGAGAAGCTATGTTTCAGTCTCGTTGCACAATAAAGGGAAAGGTCTGCTCTTTGATGATTGATGGTGGAAGCAACACCAATGTGGCGTCAACTACTATGGTGGACAAACTTCAGCTGGAAACAAGTCCCCATCCAAATCCCTACATCATCAAGTGGCTCAATCAGGGTGAAGGATTACAAGTAACACAACGATGTTTGGTAAGCTTCTCCATTGGCAAATCTTTTCAAGAATCTTTATGGTGTGACGTTTTGCCTATGGATGCTTGTCATATTCTGCTTTAAAGACCATGGTTATTTGACAGGAACGTGATACATGATGGAAGAGCCAATACCTACACTTTTAGGCTCAACAACAAGAAAATCACCCTAGCTCCACTAAAAATAGCCAACCCATCCCCACCCAAAGAGAGTGATCCAAATCCCATCACTTCTATGATCACTGAACACCCTGAGTTTAGTGAGCATAAGGAGATCACTCCCTTAAACCCAAACATAAAACCTAGCCACGAAAATTCCACCAACGAGAACCCTAGTCTCAAAAAGGGTCACCTACTCGTCACCCACCCATTCCAACGTGATGTTCAAGCTGATTTGGTCCCTAGACCTATCGTGATTCAAGAAGGGGACACTTCTATCAAAACCAAAGGAGAACTCTATGAATGGTTAGTCATGGCTATTCGACTAACTAATGTTCTTTATGCCTTAATGAGATTGTTGAATCAGGTTTTGAAGCCCCTTATTAGCAAGTGTGTTGTTATCTACTTTGATGATATACTTGTGAATAACAAAAGAGAGAAAGGTCACATCTTTCACCACCAATCTGTCTGGAGATCTTAGCTCACGAAAAGTTATATGGGAATCTGCCCAAGCGTTGCTTCTTCATCAACAATATAATCTCTTTTGGCTATGCTCTTTCAACTAAAGTGATCAAGGATGATGAAGGCAAAATTGTAGACTTTGAAATTTTGAAGTTACATGGAATTCCTATATCCATGATGGAGTATTGAGAATCAAAGTCCAATAATGTCTATGGGTTATTTTGGAAGAAGTTGAAGAAGTTTTGTAAAGGAGTCTATGATGACTTCAAAGCCTTTAAGAAGAAAGCTTCTAAATCTCTTGTGAAGAAGGCGAATAAAAGAGAGTTGATGCTCAGAGTTTGAGGACAAACTTTTTCAACCGGGGGAGTATGATGTATATTTGATGGCCATATACATCAAGGACATCAAGGAAGATATCCAATATGCATCATAGGGGCCTAATACTCGGTTACATGGCAAAAGAGCATCATTAACTCAAGTATCCCTCACGTTTGAAAAGCTTCAACAAGGGCAGTTTGGTAATTTACTCCATATCACAAGATCCTTGAAGATATTGTAGAAGTCATCCTAAGGTCAAATGATCTACATCAAAAGAGCTTCACAATGGTCTTTGAATCTTGAAGATTGGACGAGTATTGAGCAAGTTATCTTAGTTTTAAACTAGCTTATGTACATTAGTTTCTTTATGATGTCACATTTGTTTGTAATGATGTAAGCTAGTTTCTCCCCATTTCTTTGTAATACACACGCCTAAAGGGGGCCTCATTTAGTATAAATACCCCCTTAGGATGCCTTGTAACTCATTCAATTCATATTACAAATACAAATCAAATACAACATGATGTTGTTTCTCTCTAGCTTTTGCTAGTGTTTTCATTTCTCTTGAGGGAGATTCGATCATATCATCTTCTTCTAGCCTAGGGTGGCGTCCTTGGTGGTGATAGGAAAAGATTGAAGCATTCTTGAAGGTGGTGTGCCTGTATCCTCCAAGATTCTTCAAAAGCCAAACATATCATTCATTTAATCTCCATTCGTTCATTCATCCATTCCAACGTCAATCTTCATTCAATCATCTTCGTTTGATCTTTCAAGTATCAATCGGCGTCAATTGTTCAAAGGTACATTCGTTCATCATTCCATTACCAAACATTCATCTTGCGTTCGTCCATTCAAACGCCATTCATCCTACATTTGATCATTCATCAATCGTCCATCATCAATCTTGGTAAACAAATTCATACTCTTTTCGCTTATCATCATCTTTTTCATTGAGTTTAGTTGATCCTTAAGAACTTTGAGAAGGAAGATTCTCATCTTGTTCATAAAGATCCTGAATTCTATGTGTAATGAGATCTCTTTGATCCCATTATACATCAAAATTGGTATCAGAGCTTAGGAGTTTGATTCTCGTAGTTCTTGAACAATCTTTCTACCATCTTTCCATCACAAATCCATCCCCCATCATCTCTCACATACACGTCTCCCATTAGCTCCACAAAGAAACCCCACAGCCAAACACATTCCCTTCCCTACCCAACGTCAACTGGCGTTCCAAACCCCTACCATGGCTCACGAATTGTTCTTCATGAGGAGGATCCTCAACGATTCGATTGTTCCAGAAGATCGAACAACGAAGCTATGTTTCAGTCTCGTTGCACAATCAAGGGAAAGGTCTGCTCTTTGATGATTGATGGTGGAAGCAACACCAATGTGGCGTCAACTACTATGGTGGACAAACTTCAGCTGGAAACAAGTCCCCATCCAAATCCCTACACCATCAAGTGGCTCAATCAGGGTGAAGGATTACAAGTAACACAACGATGTTTGGTAAGCTTCTCCATTGGCAAATCTTTTCAAGAATCTTTATGGTGTGACGTTTTGCCTATGGATGCTTGTCATATTCTGCTTGGAAGACCATGGTTATTTGACAGGAACGTGATACATGATGGAAGAGCCAATACCTACACTTTTCATTTCTCTTGAGGGAGATTCGATCATATCATCTTCTTCTAGCCTAGGGTGGTGTCCTTGGTGGTGATAGGAAGAGATTGAAGCATTCTTGAAGGTGGTGTGCCTGTATCCTCCAAGATTCTTCAAAAGCCAAGCATATCATTCATTTCATCTCCATTCATTCGTTCATTCATCCATTCCAACGTCAATCTTCATTCAATCATCTTCGTTTGATCTTTCAAGTATCAATCTACGTTCAATTGTTCAAAGGTATATTCGTTCATCATTCCATTACCAAACATTCATCTTTCGTTCGTCCATTCAAACGCCGTTCATCCTACATCAATCGTCCATCATCAATCTTGGTATACGAATTCATACTCTTTTTCGTTTATCATCATCTTTTTCATTGAGTTTAGTTGATCCTTAAGAACTTTGAGAAGGAAGATTCTCATCTTGTTCATAAAGATCCTGAATTCTCATCATGTAGCCAAGCCCAAATCTGACTCGAATTTCGTGAGTCTCAAATTTCAATATTGATATCATGTGAGACAGATGCAAAGAGCCAAGATCGAACTTGTTGAACGATACGCAGCCATGGTAAAAAGTCGGGGTTGACGCGGGATTGCCCAGAGGGGTCAACAATGTACAGAGGCGGTTGAGGAATGGTCCCGTCAACCAAGCCAAGTAGATTATGGGCAATTAAATGGGCAATAAATTGTTGACACCATGTCAAATAATCTTCGGGTCCTTGAAGAGGCTCTCGGACTATAGTGGTAATATTCGGGATGGAGGAAAGTAGTGGGGGAAGAGTAGCAAAACCTCTAGTTCCAGTATACTCGAGTGTTAGGGCAACCATGAGTGGTTCAACAGATGGGGTTGAATGGGAATGTAAGTTAGATCCCAGAATACCAAACGCAACGCCACTATTGGGGAGTAATGATAGAATGGGTTGTTGCCATCTCAGATGACGAATCACAGCTTGGTGGGGTGGGGTGAGTGGCGTCAGCATGTTGACGGTGGCGGTGAAGGGTGCGGCGGTGAAAGAAGGGTGGGAGTGAGTGGGCATTGATGAAATTGGCTGTTGGATTTTTGACAAGTACCACAACGAGAAATGACATCTTGAACCTCGCTTCCCATTCTAGGCCAATAGAAACGTTCCTTGGGCATGTTAAGGATCTTGTTAATTCCGAAATGGCGGGAAAGCCCTCCACCATAAACGTCCTTTATGAGAAGTTTCCTCAATGGGCAATAAGATATACAAAACTTGTTTGCCTGGAATAAAAAAAAATTATGGTTCACATATGAGCCTCCATCACCATTTAGATAAGGTTGAAAATCCTCATTGTCCCTATAAAATTCCTTAATGTGTTGGAAGCCTAGAACTCGAGCCTCCACAATTGACAACAAATAATGCCTCCGAGACAATGCATCCATCACCAGGTTCACACTCCCTCTCCACAAAGTCAAAACTTTGGAAAAATTCAACCCATTTGGCATGTCGGGAGTTGAGCTTGTGTTGACCATTGAAGTACTTAAGAGCCTCGTGGTCGAAATGCAAGACAAACTAATTTGGCGGAAGATAATGAGACCAATGATCTAAAGCTCACTCACTAAAGCATAAAGTTCTTTATCATGTGGAGTAGTTCTTTTTGGAGCCATTCAACTTCTCACTAAAATAAGCAATTGGCCTTGCATCAATACGACCACAATGCCAACTCCAACGCGTCACAATCAAATTGAAACACTTGATTAAAATTCAGTAAGGCAAGAAATGGTGCTTGTCGTTCTTCACAAAGCATACTCTTCAAGTTCTCAAATGTCAATTGACCTGATTGGTCCGCTTAAAAGTTTCTTTCTTCAAGCATTCAGTAATCAGGGTGGTGATGGTACTAAAACCCCGTATAAACCTCCGATAGAAAGATGCCAATCTATAGAAACTCCTCACTTCTGTTATGCTCGTAAGGGTCGGTCAAGAACGACGACCTCCACCTTAAATGGATCCATCGAGATTCCGTCCTTAGATACGATATAGCCTAAGAAGACAACTTGGGGTGTAAATAACTCACAATTCTCGATCTTGCCATATAACTTTTATTGTCTCAGAATTTTGAAAACCGCCTTTAGGTGACTAAGATGCTCATCTTCGTTCGGGGAATATACTAGGATATCATCAAAATACACCACCACAAACTTCCCGATGTTTAACATTAAGACCTCATTCATGAGTCTCATAAACATATTTGGAGCATTAGAGAGACCAAAGGGTATCAACATCCACTCATATAAAGCCCACCCTTAGGCCATGTTCGGCAACAGCGTTTAGAGTAGCTTTTAGCGTTTTAATCAGTATAAACGCTACTTTGTTAAATTTTAACTGTTCGGTAACAAAGCTTTTGGAATTGATGGATAACGTTTATACCAGCGTTTTTTTAAATTCTTCTTGACGTGATACATCTTAACGTCAAATATCTCAACAGATTTTGAAAATTTAATATCCCAAAAATAGCCTCATATTTTTAACCTAATTTACATCTATAGCCATTACTATAAATGCCTAAACCCTCCCTTATTTCTTTCTCACTCACCCAGCCTCCTCACATCTGTATTCAAAAGTCCAGCAAGTCCTTCCTCCGCCACCGCCGCCGCCCACCGCTTCTAC
Source organism: Portulaca oleracea (assembly GCA_029582165.1). Taxonomy (NCBI): domain Eukaryota; kingdom Viridiplantae; phylum Streptophyta; class Magnoliopsida; order Caryophyllales; family Portulacaceae; genus Portulaca; species Portulaca oleracea. The sequence goes on from CM055875.1 coordinate 894,579, forward strand.
CAACACGGTCGTGTTTCATCTCTACTTTCGCCATCCACAGAGTCGTACATCTCTCTGAGCTTCTGGTTGCTGCCTCCCCGAATCGCAGGTAAGTCTTTATGCCTCGTTTTTTCAGTTTTTGCTTTGTCTGCAACTTTCTGGAAAATGTATTAGTTCTGATGATTTATTTTCAACGAAGAAAACATCATCTCAGATTTAGGTTTCATCTTTGTTTTATTTTTTGAGTTATTGGACTAATAATTACCTTAATTTGCTTGATTTGTACTGTCAAAGTTGTGGTGCTTTTTTTTTCCTTCCCCTCGTTAGATTGTGTTTGTTGGTCTTCTTTGTGGGTGGTTTTTGGGATCTGAATTCTGAATTTTGGATAGTCATTCAACCATTTTCTTGCCTACACAAGACTATGAAGCTAAGTTTAGGAAAGGTTTACTATATTTTGACAACAGTCAGGCATTTTTCTGGGATAAGAAATATGCAAATTTAACACTCAAACAACACTCAGGCAAATCACAGTATCACACTCTTCTGAAGCATTGTCATATGATTTGTACTGTCATGAAATAAAGCATACAAATACCAAGTTAGCTTTCTTTTATACTTTCATGGAATAAAGTATACGAATACTCACACATGATTTGGTCGTTGATTAATGAGCAATTATACAAATATATTGACAACAATTACTATTTATTCATGGATATTGATCCTATAAGTTGATTTGACAAAGTGATAGAGTTGACCAAACTTCTCGATGAGGAGGACATTGCTTTTCAATTAGTACTGTGTGGGGTTTTGATAACTTTGAATACCCTTTAAAGTGAATTGGTAAAAGGAATTATGTGGACTTTTATTCATGCAAATTGGGATAAGTATTGTGTGGGTGTTGGATTGATTGAGAATGAAAATAGGTGGCAACTCCTGGATTGTTCTCAACAAGGAAATCAATGGTAATTGCAAAAGTCAACAAATAATAAAAATCATTTGAGTTTCTTTATTGGTGGCAAAGTTGATGTTCTAGATTGCCATTGGAAGACAAGGGGTTTTAGTGACCATGTTTGTTTTGAGTGATGGGCCTTAGAGTTGAGCATTAGCTTAGAATTGAGAATCGTCTGCTGCTAAGCTCACTGTTGAGCTTGCTTTTAAAGTGCATCTACTGGTAGTTCACCAGTAGTGACAGATCTAGGGGTGCACTGTCTGACGGGGATCAACCAAATGCTTCTTACTTGCTTCTCTCTTTACTGTTTTAATTATGATTGATTTGGAGTCATAAAATTTCGGGGATTTTTGATCATCTGGGAAGGGTTTAGTGTTGGTGCTGCAAAATGTCAATGGGACGTTGCATATGGTTCACTGAATGGAAGAATTCAATTCACTACTCAACTGATCAGCTGAATTTGATTAACATCAAGTTCTAGGTTTTATTTTTCCAATAAGTTTTCTTCTGGTGTGCTCAATTGCATATATTCTGCCAATGTAGTATTGCTCCTATGGTTGTCTGGTATGCAAATTACTCTGTTTTCCTTTGTGGGGTTTTGGTTTCTGGCGGGTGTTTGGTATTCACTAAGAGTTGTATGCTCTTTTGAGTGCTCTTTGGCACTTCTTTTTACTTGAATAAAAGGGTCGTTTGACCACTACTTATAAAAAAAATGTGTTATAAATTACTTATCAAAAAACCAAAGATCATTCGAAATTCAGTTTTTAATTAAAAACCTTGATTTATACTTGTGTTGACTATATCACACATTATTGTCAGATGACATTGGAGAATAATGAAAATCAAGAAAGCAGAGGATCAAAAAAGAGTTTCAGGTGGAATGATAAGAGCACAATTGTATTATGTGATGTTTTGATTGAATTTATTATAAAGAATAGACGTGGACAATGCTATAAATGGCGTGACATTGAGCGAGATACCGGTTTCAGAATTGGCCTTGGGCATCCATGTCTAATTGATTCTTGTAAGCACAAAACTGATGCAATGAGGAAGGAATGGCGTTCGTGGAGAGCTTTGAGAATTAAGGAAATTGGACTAGGTTGGGATCCTAAATCTGGTAAAATTGATGTTCCACCTGAATGGTGGGAGAAGAATAAGGTTAGTTTATTTTTTTTTATTTAGTATCCATTCCTACATGAGTATGGTGGGTTAATTCTTTAAAAGCTTGCACATGACTTTAAGGACACTTCAATTTATTCTAGTGACTTATATTGATGTTTTTGGTATTATCATAGGGTGAAGCTTTTATCAAAAAGTTTAGAGAAAAAGGTGTAACTTCACTACTTGAAGAAAAGTGGGAGCAAATATTTGGGGATACATTTGCAACTGATTCTAATGTCTATGTACCTACTATGGAACCTCCTACTGTTAATCTTGGAGAAGATGAGGGTAGTATGGACGAAAGAAGCCCAATGCGAGACATGTTTGGTGAAGAATGAAATGTGGATGTTAATAATCTTCATGAACATGATTATTATTTAGATGAAGAGAATTTTGTATGGGACTTTGTTGACATTATTATGTTTATATTAATTGCAGGAATATTAATGGATTGTGATGAAGTAGAATACAATGAAGTGGATTATGAGGATGAGTTGCCTCATAAATTCTGCATGATGGTTGCATGATAGCTACCTACTTTTATAAATATCTCTACAAGGAACCTTGCATGACTTCTTTTTTAACAAGAGAAATGTGGATTATGGAAATCCTAAATGGTCACCCAATTCGTTGTGTGAATGCTTTTAGAATGGAGCCAGACTTATTCGTTGAACTATGTAAGGAATTATCTATAAAATATGGGTTACGACCAAGCAACAGGGTGTCAGTTTATGAGAAAGTTGGCATCTTCCTTTATACTATTGCTTTAGGTGTTTCAAACAGAGTTGTAGGTGAACGCTTTCAACGCTCAGGTGATACCATAAGTAGAGTATTTCATGAAGTGTTGAACACAATTTCTTCACGTGAATTTAGGGGCCTTGCATATGACATGATAAGGCCGAAAGATCCAGAATTTAAACAGATACCACTCCAAATAGCTAATGATGAAAGATACATGCCCTATTTTAAGGTAAAATGTTCTCTGACATGTCGCATTTTGTTCTTCTTCTTCTTCTTCTTCTTCTTCTTCTTCTTCTTCTTCTTCTTCTTCTTCTTTCTTTTTTTTTTTTGTTATACAAATGTTATCTTATGTATGTTATAATTTGATGATAGGATTGTATTGGATGCATTGATGGCACACATATTGCGGCATGTATTCCTGAAAAGGAGCAACTGCCATACAGAGGAAGGAAAGGGAACACTACGTTCAATGTTATGGCAACATGTGACTTTAACATGTGCTTCACATTTGTCTCAGCTGGGTGGGAAGGATCTGCACATGATGCTCGTGTTTTTTTACATGCGATTGAAACACCAGAGATGAACTTTCCAAAGCCTCCAGATGGTATGCTTCCTCTATTTTGACTTCATCATCATGTTTATCGTTCTTGAAATAGAACATAATTTTATCTTTTCTGCCTTCTGATTTGTGTAGCTCGTTACTATTTAATTGATAAAGGATATCCGGATAGAAAAGGGTACTTAGTACCATATTCAAGGTTGAGATATCATCTATCACAATTTCAAAATGAGTCACCAAACAATTCTCAAGAAGCCTTCAATCGCACACACTCTTCCCTTCGAAGTTGCATTGAGAGGTCATTTGGAGTTTTAAAACAAAGATGGAGGATATTAATTAAAATGCCTCAGTTTAGTGTTGATACACAAATAAGGACCATAGTGGCTGCATTTGCACTGCACAATTACATTCGACTAAATTTGCCAAGTGATCGGGTATTTCAAGTACTTGAGCAATACCCGGATTACATACTCGGTGATGAACTCTCAACAGGTAATTCATTGGGCGAGGACAATGTTAGGCATAGATCTGAAATGAAGGATGTCCGTGATCGAATTGTTGAGTCTTTGTGGCAAGCTCGAGGACGTAACTAGCTTCGTCCATTACAAGTTTTATGTTGCACTTCATTTTATAGTTTATTTAAGATCAATTTATTTAGTTCAACAACAACAACAACAACAACAACAACAACAGCAGCAGCAACAGCACCAGCAACAGCAACAACACCAGCAGCAGCAACAACAACAACAACAACAACAACAACAACAACAATATTATTATTATCATCATCATCATCATCAACAACAACAACAACAACAACAACAACAACAACAACAACAGTATTATTATTATCATCATCATCATCATCAACAACAACAACAACAACAACAACAACAACAACAACAACAGTATTATTATTATCATCATCATCATCAACAACAACAACAACAACAACAATAATAATAATAATAATAATAATAATAATGTCCTTTCTGGTCATTTTACATTCATCCAGCTACTCCAACAGCTAATTTTACCGAACACAATCTTCACAAACAGCTAAATAAACAGCTATCAGCTATCCGCTTGTTTGCAACAGCTACCCGCTGCCCTCACAGCTATCCGCTGGTCAAACAGCTATCCATTACTGAATCCGCTATTTTTGCCGAACAGGGCCTTAGTCCTGAAAACAGTTTTTCACTCATTTCCTTCCTACATTCTAATTTGGTGGTAACCACTTTAAAGGTCGATCTTGGAGAAGATACATGAACATGGGAGTTCATCTAGCATATCATCAAGGCGGGATATGGGATAGCGATATTTTATGGTTATGTTGTTAATCGTTAGACTATCCACACAGATCCAGAAAGTATCATCTTTTTGAGGGACAAGCAAGGCCAACACCGAGCGAGGGCTCCATGCTTTCTCAAACGTAGCCACGCTCTTTAAAAATCCAAAATAGGAAATGCAGTAGAGTCGCCTAGCAAATGCTCTATGTTGTTGTTGTTGTTGCTTATTCATACAATATTTGGGAAGGAGCCTGAGAAGACAACAACGGAAGCATGCACCTTTGAAGAAACCTTTCACTCCATCAAGAAGCAATCTTATGAAAAGAGTGCTCTATATGGCCTTCGTAAAGAATCTTTCACTCTATTAAGAAGCAACTCATGAAAGTAGTCTACATGACTCAAAAATCGATTATGTTCTTGACATAGTTTGCAACTAGACCCATTTATGTTAAAACTACCAGCTTTATAGGTTATGAATTTGTATTCTTTTGTACAATCTTTAATAAAGTCTTGTCCCTTACATCTATATATATATAGATAGAGAGAAAACAGGCCAATAAAAGGAAAAGAGTTGTGTCCTCCAAGTCCCCAAATTGAGATTGTTATTTTTTGTCTGAGATGTTTGATCTCAACGTATATACGAGTTGTAATGTGTTTGGTTCCCGAACTTTCCTAGAAAAGTTAATGAATTTTTCTAAGTAGACAAACTTTCTTATGTTTGGTTATGATAAATAAATGAGAAAATATTAGTGTGAACCACATTATTTCACTCTCAAACTCAGTAAACATTTTCCCAAAGGAGGCCTAAGAAAAGTCTTTCCCATGAAAAGTGTTTCCTATTAAACTACCAAACACGCCATTATTAAATATAAAAAAATTTTCTTCTCTGCTCCTCAAAGATCAAAGCCCTCCAGTAATTGCAACAAGCTCCATCATTAGCCAAGCCAGGTATCAAGTACCTTTTTTTTTTCTATTTTGTTTTTTTAATCAGGTATCGAGTACTCAGTAATAATACAAACAACAATTCTATCCAAACGAGAAAAAAAATAATACAAACAAACAAACAAACAAATGCTATCAAGCTTGACCCAGAGATAAACTCTGTAGACATCACACAATCTTCAAACCTACTTATTTTTAAATTCTTTGAGGAGACTATACAAAGGAAAATAACAAAAACACAGAAACTAAGGTTCTTCGGCATCATCTTCCCCAGAAGCTTCATTATCCTGTAGCATGTTCATTAACATATTTATTTGATCCTGCAGCATTGTGTTTTCCCTCTCCACCTCTGTACGTTTTCTTTTTTCTTCCAGAAGCTGCACTTGCAGATGCTCCAGGACCCGGGCATCTTCCTCCAACTGCTCATTTAATCCATCAATTTCACGATCCTGGATTTAATACACCATTTAAACTCAATTCATCAATATAACTTGTAATATTCTGAAAAATTGGGCATAAGAACCAGTGATAAGGTCACAATCAGATCAGGTTATTCCACATTTGGCCAAGTCATCATTTTTCCCATGGAGCTGCTGGAAGAAGCTAAACCCATGTATGTCGTGCGAATCTCGTATCAGTCCAAATCCATTTAAGCTTGACGAAACTCACCACTAAACTCCGCATTTTATTGATCAAAATCAAATCCATTTATATATAATGCTTAAGCATTGTATAGTTGTATGCCTACCAATTGTCCATGGCCAACAAGTAATCAAAAAGATGATTTTCTTTATCAACATACAAACCCATAATAGGACATCACTTGCCAACAAGGTAAGGGGTAAACTTTTAATTCTAAGTGTTGCTGAAGCCAGAATTTCAGATAACTCAAGACATGGTAAATTGGGGTATGCCATAGAACTTGAAAGTTTAAGATTCAGTACACTATATTGTGGTTTGGTGTAGCCTGCAGATATCTGTCAAAAAAAGGGTAAAGTTTTCACAGCAATGGAAGTACCTTGAGATTCATTTCCTGGACGGCAATCCTGCGCATGGTCTCGACAACATCAACATTGACCAGCTTGCGCTTCTTACCGATTAGCCATCCCTTTGGATAAGTTGTTGACTCAAAGTCTGGGGGAGGGAGCAAGCTTTCATTTGAGGGTCGTTTCCTTGAGGGATTATCAATGGGTTCAAGCGGCTCAAACAGGGCCTTTCTCCGTTCAGAAAGAACCGTAGCTGGAGGAGTTGAGTCCTCTACCTTCTCTTTGCTTGAGGATTCTTCCTCAGTTGCAGCTGCTTCTACCATTTGTTCATCTCTTGGCTTCGCTGTATACAGTAACCTTGTCACAAGAAGCTAGTCTTGTGGAACAAATATTAACACCTTACATCTTCCTAATAACTTTTATGAACCTCAAAAGTGTCTACTTCACGATAATATATGAATAATATGCAAACAATTGGATATATTTGTTTTAGCAAACTGAACCCAGCCACCATCTCCATTCCCTTTCGAAAAAGGCTTATTGTAGCAAACTAAAGCAAAAAAAAAACTTCTCATCTTTGATGCAAAGCAGTCAACAATAGTGGAAGCAACTCATCACGCAATAATTTGGAGTGTGCCAGTCTGTAGGTACTCAAGATTGTAATTTGCATGTTGAATTTTAACTTTCAAGTTGACCCACGTACCCAACTCCTTGATGTAGGTCTGGTATGGTGAAATACAGGTCTAAGATGAGGGAATATTGAGAAGTCATGAACTGAGTCCCAATTTGACCTAGAATGAGGCAGGTCGAATATTTTACACAGAATGAAGAACTAGGCATTTCAAAAGCAAGAACCAAGAAGTAACCTTCACCAGTTCACTCTCACCAAGAGGACAACAACAATGCTACCTTAGATTGTGTCTCAAATGGTTCCAAAATAGAGATGTTGGTTAGCCCTAAATCCCCTCTATATTGTAACAAGCATTTTCATAAACGACTACTTTATTGCAAGTTGCAACCTGACCAAACTAGGACAATCCCCGTGTGTATGAAATAGACCACATATACTAAGACTGTCCCTCAGATTTCAGATTTGCCCTTGTAAAGGTAACACTACCTACTTCTAAGTTACTAGAATCTACCAAATTGGGACCTACATTGAGAGTCATCATTGTATGTTGTGAGTCATTACTCACACCAAAACTTTCTTGTTTTAGAATTGGCAGTTTGCTTGTTCTTCCACCATTGCTTTTCTTCATTTCAATTATAAAAAATCATAGGTCATAGCTATACAAGCGCAATAGTTGTGAATTATGATTATGAATACCAATAGCCAACATTTGTCACCTATCTCAATTACCACTTAAACCAATTTCTAACACCGATATCAAACAAAATGCAAAAGAAATAACATAAAACTGCAGTAGTTCATAATCACTTTCGGAAACTGACTAAACAGGAAAAATGAGAGAAATGCCATTAAAATTCAACAGCAGTAGCATTAACTGCCATCAGAAACTGCTGATACTAGAACACCTGACAAATAATTTAGCAGCAATATTTGCAAACGATTGCTACTTACTGGCAATCGGACAAACTTGTAAATGTAAGATCAGTGGACCAACAACACTCTAACTCTCCAAAAGATCTTCCACCGGTAAAAAGGCTGAGGAAAAATAAGAGGCGCAACAAACAGCGTTCACAGTTCCAGATCCATGTATATAATCATTTTATAAGCACATGCTTCACACATCTTCATAAAATTGAGAATCCACAAAGAGTGTTCCAGTTTATGAACAAAAAGATGCTGGAAGATTTTCATGCTGCTAAATGTACTTGAAGCGTCGTATATTCCCTCGATAGGACTTCCCTGAACTGGCATTAAGTGAGAAGATCATGCATGTTTAAGGTCTAAACTGAATTATTAGCAGAGAAGTGACATCGCCATTTGCATTTAGGAGCATGTGGTGGCAAGACATCGACACTTAAGAGGCGACCATAATAGAAACTAGACCATTTTATGCTGAAGAAATTTCAAATGAGAGCATGACAGCAATTAGGGAAAATTTCGAATCATAGTCAAAATACTAATAATCCAAAGAAGGAAAAATTGTGTTGATTTATTGAGAAGCTATCAACGATAGAGAAAATCGAAGACATGGGACTATGGGAGAAGACTAATAAGTAAAGACCATGCTGCTAAGAGGTCAAACATCATTAATTTTTCTTCATCCAAGCTAAGTTATACTTTGTCTTAGGCACAGGGTTCTGAGCAGAAGAAAACAAGTCTAGCCCTCAAAGAATTACTTGACACTCCTAGGAAAAGTTTCTCGTTGTTAGAATTCACAACAATTCAATAAATATTTCAATCCCCATCCCCTCCCCAAAAAAATGCAACTAACCTCTTGTTAGTTATTACTATATTAAATTCTAAGTTCAAGTTGTCCAACTTGGGCAGCATATTTCTTAACAATTGCCACCAACTTAACCAGTTCATATAACAGGTGTGCCCTATAGAAGACTTTGACTTCATTTTTGTCAAGTCTTGAAAATTGGAGAAAACAATTGCTAAATAATATTGCTTACTAACTTATACTATAAGTATTAATAAATTGATCATAGCAACCATGAAAAAACGAGGATCGAGGACCAAATCACACACTAGGATATATTGCATTGAATCAAAATATAGTGTATTAACGATCTAAGTTATATGTGCATCAGTTATATGCCTAATATGTACTATTGTTATATACACTATTTTAATTAATTACTATTGGCGTGCAATAATTATATAGATTGATAACAATGATACATATCTTTATTATGGCATTACTCAATATTATCACTTAACTAACATTCTATTTTCCATAATATTAATTGTCGTTTTACTATATTTACCCTTACCTTTATCATTTCCATTAAAATATTTAGTTAAAGTTGAGGTATTATTTGTCAATATCTCCATTAACAGTCATTTTCTTAATCTTCCCCCAAACCGTAGAAAATTTTATAGGAATGGACGAAGTTATAAGCAAAACACACTGTGGATTCAGTAAAATATTTTGTGTCGCACCAGTATCATAATTGATGTACATTAATCATATAGTTAATCTTTGTTAGTACTTAATTTAGTGAGCAGTAGCTATACATATTTGGTAATCGTTAGTATTATAATTGAAGAGTATCATCATGATCGTTTTTGGTGTTAACTATAACAGAATGATACTAGATAAATAAAAGGCATAAATAAAAGCAAAACAGCTAGCTTGTCCCTATAATCTAGTAAATATAAATTGATAATGATGTAAGCATATAAACAAATAAAAAAGTAAAATAAAGAAAAGTAAGAAACACAAAAACAACAGACTCTCAGTTTTACAGCCACCATTTACATATCTTAGGCCCCTTTCAAATTCATGGGTAAATTTAATTTACCAAAATTTACCAGGTTTTACCTAAATTTACCAAAATTTAATAAACATAAAAAAATAAAAAAAATAATTTTGATATATTGACGTAAATTTTCCAAAAGTTACCGGAATTTAGTGTGCAAATATGATCACGTCTATATGAAGATAGGGCGCTTCTTTCTTCTTCTTTTTTTTTTTTGGCATTAGCACAGATTTTAAGGAATCCCAATTTCCACATAGTTACAGCAATATTTCGTAACCTGCTTTATTAGGTAGAAGAGTTGGTTGGGCAACGCAGAGGAAAATGAAATTTCTCATATCTCAAGCAATACGCAAGCCATCAATTACGCATGCGTCAGGCAGGCAGCAAAATAACTTACATAATTCAACTTCTGAAAGATTTGATTAGGTTTTATCAAAATTGAGAAATCAAACTCGTTAGCTAGATGAAGATGAATAAAATTGAAAATCAAAGAAATAGAAGCCAAAGGCATGGTTACAATGGAATTTATAATCCCAAAAAATCATGCAAAATAACAAGAATGCTTCGTCGTTTACCCTAATTGGGGTAGGGTTGAAAGAGAAGATGGGATGAAGGTAGAAAGATAGATGGAGAAACTGACCTCGTCGGCGGCGAGAGTGCCAGAACACGCGAGGAGAAGATGAGAGTGGTGAAAAACCATTGAAAGAAATATTGCTGCTCCCATTAACATTAGCATTAGCACTAGCTTTAGCTTCTCCCATTGGAAATGAATATGAATATGAATAACTACTCAATTAAACTCACTGATTGAATGAATTAAATTGAAACCCTAGCTGCCCTGACCTCAGCTCTTGCTGCTGCTGAGATTATATTTGTGAGAACAACAATTTTCTGTTCCCTCAATTGTTCAGAGGATGATTGAAGGTGACGACGATTCAGCTGCTTTGACGGTGAGTTGAAAGAGGGACACAGAAAAAACGAGGGAGAGAGGGGTCCAATGATGACGAGGGGTAAAATATCAGTACCATTTGTTGGGAACAGAGTTTTGTACCCCGACGCCTGTCTCCATGCTTTACATGTAATCCCTCCCTACGTGCTGTTTTATCTGTCATCTACGATTTCAGTGTCAATCTTTAATCAATACTCCATCCGTTTCATATAAATTACTCCCTCTGTTTCATATTAATTGTTGTTTTTGTAAATTGTGCAATCAAACTCCAAAAATTTTGACCATAAATTTCTCAATATATACAACAAATTGCTATATAAAATTATCATCATTAGATTCGTAACGAAAATTACTATCATGCAAGTATAATATTGCAATTTTTAATAATATATTATGTAAGAAACTATCAATCAAAGAGTGATATTGGAGACCATGAAAGTCAAAATTATGACAATTAATATGGAACGGAGGAAGTATCATCTTTAGAATTCGTGCAATCAAATTTCAAAACTTTTGACCATAAATTTCTCAACATAGACAATGAACTGCTTAATAAGATTACCATCATTGGATTCGTAATAAAAAATACTCCCTCCTTCACATATTATTTGTCATATTAGACATAATTTCAAAAATAAAAAAAATCACCCTTCAACGTTAATTTAGTTCATTGGAAAAGTGAAAATGTTGAATAAAATGGTGAATAAAAAAAGGAGAAGGTGAATGGAAAAGAAAAATGGAAGAAAAAGATGTAATGAATAAGGTTAATTTGATAAATTTGTAATTAATGTGTTATTGGAATTATAAAGTGACAGATATTATGGGAAAAAAGAAAGTTAGTTAAAGTGACAAATAATATGGGAAGGAGGGAGTATTATCATAAAAGTATAATATTGCGATTGTTAATAATATATTATGTAAAAAATTATCAATCAAATAGTGATATTGGAGACCATACAGATCAAAATTATGACAATTAATATGGAACAGATGGAGTAATTTCTAACATAAAACTTTTATAAAAAAATATAATATTATATTTTTCTAATACTCCCTCTGTTCTTTTTTATCTGTCATTTATGGTTTTCAGTGTCAATTTTTAGTCAATAGTTTCTAATATAGAATTTTTATAAAAAAAATACAATAATATTATACTTTTTCAATAGTATTTTACATTACGAATCTAATGACATCAAGTTTATATGATGAATCATTATAGAAATTAAGATATTAACGGTCGAAGTTTTTAACATAATTTCATAGGCGACAGATAAATAAAAACGGAGGTAGTATCATGTATAAGGCCTACTCTTTCTAACATTTCCAAAATCATATCTCCACTCCATACCATAATCCTTATTCCTCTCATATTATTTGACACTTTAACTCAAATTTTTCATTTTCATAATATTTGTCATTGTAGAACTCTCATGATATTTTCCCATCTTAGGTTGTCACTTAATCGATCTAGCTTGCTCAGGTTCAACTTGGTCAAAGTTCGGTTCGAGCTCCGTTTGACCAAAGTTTGGCTTCGATCGATTAGACTCATTTAAGTATTTTAAATATGAATTAGTTATGCCCTATGACTATTGGTAAATTATATAATAATTTAGATGTTTAAAATTTAATATTAGAGCATAAATTAGTTGTTTGTCTTTAATTTTTTTTTGTTAAGCTCTGTAAATCTCAAGTATTAATGTTAAAACTTTGCTTGATTTTTCATTAAAAAAAAAACTTTGCTTGATTACACCCCTGTTGTAAAAATTAAAAAAAAAAACTATTTTAAACTTAATTTTAATAAATATTTAGAAATATGTTTGACTTTTTTATTTGAGTTTGGAGAGTTTTAAATTTAAAAATTTTAAAAAATCGAGCCCGAGTCCGAGCCTGGACTTCAAAAGCTTGCGAGCTTCGAGCTGAGCTTTTCCTGACCGAACTGAGCCCGAGCCTTGTGGGGCTTGACTTGCGCTTGGTTCGTTCACACCCTTAGTCGTTTTTTTATTATTATATACCACTATTCTCTCTAACAATCATCATCACTACTATCAAAAATTTATTATCAGCCCGACTTTTTATACAAATCCCATGTTTCCTTATACAACTTTTGTGTTGTGATTTTGGTTTTCACACCCAACCCCCAAAACGTCTTACATTTTAGGATGGAGGGAGTAGAGTTAGCAAAACTTGCCCGAGACTCGAAAACCGAACCGATTTATTCGAACCCATAACCAAAGCGATATCCAAAATAACGTAAACCGATTTGGATTTGAGGAACCGAAATGACCAACCTGAACCGAACATGAAGTTTTTTATAAACTAAGATTGCCCATACTCAAAATGACATGATGTAATTCAAACCCGACCTTGAAATGAATCAAATAGGGAAAAGCATAGCTGAAGTCGACCCATACCCAAGCATAAACCGAACTTACTCTTAACGAAATCTAGGAAAAACCAAATTTACCCATACCTGAAATGACCCTACCTACCTTGAACTGAACCCGTATCAACCAAACCCGATGTGAATTGAACTTGAACAATGCAAACCCCATTGAAACCGTTTTGGCATACGTCAAAGTGATCCAACCTGTTATCAACCGAATTTGAAAATCTCAAAATAAATTGAGTTAAGTTTTGTATACAATTTATGAAAAACACTAGTATTTTCAAAAGCTATATGTTCTTGTATTTATATATCTAAGCTAATTTATTATAACGTGAGGGAAATGAGTTAAGATTGAACAATGTAAAATTCGGAAAAAATTTAAATTAGATATAGTATTAGCTAACCAGCCAACTACCAATTTACGAGTTTTTGCTCTTGTGGGTTGTAATGTAGGATAGTAACTTTAGTAAATTTTAAGATGTAATTTTTATTGGATGTAAAAAAGAAAAAAATGTTTTCAAATTAATCAAATTGATTTCACTCGTCCTAACATTGAATCAAATCCTAGCCAAACTTGAGGATGACCGATGAGCTGACTACCATTTACACTAAATCAAGTGAGCTTATTTTCACTTGAACCAAATTGGACCCAACCTGACATAAGATCGAGTACCTCTAACCGGTAGTATAATCGATTAACATTGACCTCGAATCAACCGAACTCATTTATAACCGAACCACATGGGACCAAACTAGAGGTTTAATAAAAAAATTGAACTAAACCACACTCGAACCAAATAAACCGACTCATACCCAACCCGAACCCAAGTCAATGTAGCATATTTGAAATATACCCGACCCAATCTTCAACTGAACCAAACTTGTACCCAACTGACAAATGGCTCAAAAGAAAATGACCAAACCTGAACTCGACCGCACGTTATATACCTGAAATGTATCTGAACTGAACAGTAACCCGACTCGTACCCGACCCGAAATACCCGTTTTCTAGGTCTACGAGGGAGTATATGCAATTGTACGCACTCGTTTACTTTTATTCATATTCGATTACATACTGAAACTCTATAGATCTACAATTACCTAATTTAACACTTTAATTAGGGCGCGAGCGGTCTAGGGTATCTTGTCCTAAAATTAGGAACATTATACTTACCCGTTAGGACATGTTCCTAACTTTTAGGAACCTTACTATTACCCGTGGTTCAAGTTCCGATTCGAAGGTACTCACCAATTGTAAAAAAAATTATCTTCTGACATTTTTTTTTTTGGAAAAATTACTAATTTTCTACTTCAAAGCCAAATACACTACGATGTCTAATTATTATGGTCACGATACCACACTTGATTTTTGCAGTAGTCATGCAAATTGAAGAATTGAAACCAATTTATGAAAAATGCACACATTTTAATAATTTATTTATTTATTTGTTTATATTAAAACTAGTAAAGGTTTCATGTTCTGTGTATTCATCCATCTAGATTCTTGATTCCAAATACTCAAAACTTGAACCTATTTAACAGGTTTTAGGTTTTCGTTCAAGGTAGCACTTTAGGATTTTTACCCTTATTCGTTAGGACAAATTTCTAAATTTTAAGAACCTTACCCTTATTTGTCGCTTAGTTTTCAGGTTTCTGCTTCAGAACCGTTCATCCCTAACTTTAACACACTATTATCTAAATTTACTTACAATTATATATTTTTATATATGTTAACCTACACTTACATATATTTACATGTATGTACTAATTAACTAGCTACATTCTTCTAAAGGCCCTAAAGAACAAACTCTTATCTTAGCTTGTTCGGATGCCACATTCCACTCTCGTTTAATGGTAAAGTCAATTGTTATTCTATGTAACTCCACTGCTTGTCTTTAGAATTAGTATTTGAGAATTTATGCGATCACAAAAAAAATCAATAATTTGATTTGATTTATTTAATTTTGAGACTAATTTTAACATAATTATCAAGTCAAATAATAATTATAAATTAATAAAAAAATATACAATAAATCTAGTATAATTATCTATGCATGTTCTTTGTGTGAATTATTTTTGAAACTAATTTAACCAATATGTTAGTGGAATCATACTAGAGTCCATATTACTTCATTTACTTGCAATATCCTTACTAATAACAGACATTTCAAAGAAAACATTAAAACGTTTTGGTATCACAAATTAAGAAACATATTTAAATCTTTAATTACAAAATTTAAAAGAGTTAAATTTAAACCTTTGCTTATTTATTTGTAAGCCTAGTATAATCATACTTTATATTAAAAAACTTGAGAAGGTGTGTTGTGCGCTCATTTTTTTTTTTGTTTTGTTTTGCTGCATGTGTCTTTTGCACGTAGTGTAGGTAGTGCAGCCTGCTTGCTTGATTATTGGGCCGACCCAATTTTGCTTCATACAATATGGTGTCTGACTCATTATGTTAAGCTTTCAGTCATGGACATCTGTCTGAGAATATAGCTCATATTAAACAATTGTTCCATTCCATGTATCTGAAATTCGCTGCACCCTTCTATTTCCTCTGTTCCAGTTCTACTTTCCCAGTTCTACATTAGCATACACTTGGTGGACAAATATGTAAAGTAGTATATCATAATCGTAAAATTTCCCTATATTTAGTCATAAACAATAGTCTCCCATTTCTTTTTAAGGTTCTGTTAGAAGTAGTGGATGAAAATAATAAATATCACAGTAGAGTAGTGATAGGCCGCAAGTGCACGGGTGAAATTGTAGCATGAATCAAGGTCGTTCTCACAGGGACTTTTCCATTCAACGCACTGAACTAGCCTCCTAGTTGATTGCTAAGTCAATCGGGTTTTTGTTTGAAACAATCTATTTCTATTTCTATTCACTACTAAAGTCAAATAATCAACTATTCACACAATTCACAAGATGAAATCAATATGAGAAAGACGTTCAGGGGATAAAACCTAAGTCACTCTATGAATTAAACAAGTGGATTGAACATGTATGTCACTAATTTGGTACATTTTAGGGTCCATAATCGCATAATTTATTCTGTAGCGAGCTTTTGGCAATGAAACGGATTACTTAGCAAAATCAATCACCTACTGTTGTGGTTATTTCAATTTTAACTAAGTTACAGATCAAATTATCCAATAACCCCTAATTATAAAGTCTTCTATGTCTAGTTCACTTCATAACTAGTTTAATCCTAAGAGTTCCGATTATCGAATTTCTCCGTTCGGTACTTCACTCAACAATCTAATTCCATATTCTTGATGGCCAGTCAAAAACAATGACATACATAATCAAAGGTTAAATAAAATGCATTCAAACTAGATTAACAAACTCGTTCAATCCAACAAAACTCAATCCATAAGAGAAACTAATAAGGGTTTATCCCCTAAACTTATGAAAACTACTCACTACTCATGTTCGATTCACTAAACATATGAAATTCTATACTAAAATGCATGGAAATCTAAAGAAAGAGGAATAAACCGAGTTGGATTTCAATCCTTTCTTGAATGTTGATTCGCGGGGAGTTTTGCTCCTCCACTTCTCTCCAATTCTTGAGAACCGATCTTCCAAAACTCAACCAATCTCTCTCTCTTCACAATGGATGAATGTGGATGGAAATATGGATGAAAGGATAGATGAATATGATGATGAGGATGATAATGGATCCAAATGAATACAGCCGGATAGCAATTATATAACATTAAAATGAAGCCGAAACGCCATTTTAGCATTAATCAGGGCCAACACGGGTGGATACAGGTCAACACGGACCGTGTCGAAGTCAACACGGGTCGTGTTGCCTAGACACGGATCGTGTTGCTCACTGGAATTGGTTTCTGGACTTTCTGGAGGCTGAAACGACTGGTGTTGAGTCTGTTCTCACCCGTGTTGATGCCAGACGGCATCCAATGTCTTCTTGGGCCAATGTTTGGGCCTTGGGGTGGATTTATTCTTCAATTGTGATCCTTTTGGACTTCATATACTTTATTTTAAGCTTGATTTCTTCACTTTAACTCCAATTTCCTACAAAACTATACCAAA
Source organism: Portulaca oleracea (assembly GCA_029582165.1). NCBI lineage: Eukaryota > Viridiplantae > Streptophyta > Magnoliopsida > Caryophyllales > Portulacaceae > Portulaca > Portulaca oleracea. The sequence continues at coordinate 911,981 of CM055875.1, forward strand.
CTCCAACCAAGCATAAAATAGAGAACTCGAGTATAAAAATAATACATTCATATCAATAATCACTCAAATTAACTCTAAATAACCCAAGATCACATATATATAAAATACACTTATCAAATCCTCCCATGCTTACGCCTTGCTTGTCCCTAAGCAAGGCTAAACTCACAAATAAAATAGAAAACAAAGAAAAAAACGAAAATAGAAAATAGAAAATAAACGGGACAAAATGACTCAAGTCAAAAAGAAAAGGTTTCAAAGTAAAATTGAAAAATTTATTTACAAATCTCCTCAGGAAAGCATCGATAAGACTTTCAATTAATCCAACTTAATCAAGCATAGCCCAAGTATGAATGAAAATTTATATACAAGAGAAAATGAAACCATAAAAAGAATTACAAAAACCATACCTATCAAGATCAAATTAATCACCCTCCTAATCACAAATGAAACAAGCAAGCATACAATTATGGACGAAACTAGGTAATTGAGAGCAACCTCACTTTAGGGAATGTTGAAACACTCCTCTCATGTGTTTGAAAAATAATATTCAATGAAGGTGCACTCAATACTCAATCACAAAGCAACATTCTACCATAAGCTTGCAAATAATCTCAATTCTCTACCGCTAAAATGCAATGCACAATGATAATCAAGAGGACTTTGAAAACGGTTGTAATGGGGCTAAGGTTAAGGGTAAGGAGTGGAAATAAATTTGGGCAAGTGGAGCTAAAAGCCAATACTTGGAGCATAAACCTCACCAAATTATTCAAATAAGAACACTCACACCTTATATACATATCAATGTATCCCATAATCATGTGGAAATTGCCTCAACTCAAAGAAAAATAAACTATCAAACTATTAAACACTTTTTTTCTTTTTTTCATTTCTCTGATTTCTTTCATTTTTTCTCTTTTTGCTTTTTTTTTTGTTTTTTCACTTTTTTTTCAATTTCAATTTCAATTCAAACTCAAAGACATGTACATCAATAAGGCAATTCCAACTCAACCCATATCAAGCTACTATGGGGAACAATCTCAAAATATTTCAACCTCACAACATCCCCAACAAGACCAAACCACAAATACACCAAAATCAACCCAACTTTTCACTCTAACGCTCCAAACAATGGCTTAAGGGTAGAAAATCATATATACGGCCATGGCTAAAAATTTAGGTAATCAAAAGAAAGAGTGATACAAGGCTAAAAGAGGGTTAAAAGCGGATAATTCACAAATAAAGGGTGGCTATTTGGCTTTGTAGCTAAAATATATACAAAAGAATGCCTCTATCATATTATCAATGCACAAGCAAAAATGCAGTTTCAAAGAGATGTATCGCAAGTTCTAGAGAATGCAAACAATGGATGAGTCACACATGGAAAATATGAGACTAATAAAAATGATTAGTCATTTAAGGCCTTAGTGGTCTCACGGGTTAAAACTCTCAAATAAACCTAGCTCAAGTAGATGTATATGTTCTAAACTCATTCCAAAAGATCTCAAAAGGGTAATCAATCATCACTATCAAAGTACAATTCTAAATTCTCTACGTTTTCACAACTATTTTCAAAATTTTAATTCATAAAAGGGCTATACAAGACTAAACCAAATCAAAAGAAAACTTATCTAGCTTTAATTCATCACCGGAGAATTTTATTCACTAATCCTATCTTAAACTAATTTTTTTTCTTCGCAATGAGATTTTGTCACTAGAGCGAATTGCCAAGACAAACCAATCACCTACTTTCGTGGTTATTTTGATTTAATCAAGGTTAAATTTCTATTATCACAAGAACCCTAATTAAAAACTTCTATGTCTAGACAATTTTTAATTAGTTTAGCCTAGGTTTTCGGGATATCAAACTTCTCCTTTCGGTACTTCGTTCAACAACCTATTTACTTGCAATTGGTGACCAAGCAAAAGCAATAACAATTCAATTCAAAGGCCAAATAGATTGAAACAAACTAAATTCATGACTATTCACTCCAACAAAGTCAATTCATCAACCAACTTCACCTCCTTCAGAAGTGGAGGGATTAATTTGAAAATTTTGGGTTTTCATCTTTGTGTATATGATTTTATTTTTCTTTAGTTTAGTTTAGTTTTTCTTTTTGATTTTTCTAATTTTTAGCTATCATTTGTAAATCTCTTGCATCCACATAGAATTGCATTAGTTAGTATCATATTAGATTTTTTTCTTTTTCTTCTTTTTCAATTTTTTTAAATTTTCTGAAATTTTCTGATTTTTTTGGTTTTTTCAAAATCTAAAATCAAAAGTCAAATGAAAAACTAGAAAATAAGAAACTAAAAACTAAGAAAAAGAAAAAAAATAAAATCTAATATGATACTAACTAATACAATTCTATGTGGATGCAAGAGATTTACAAATGATAGCTAAAAATTAGAAAAATCAAAAAGAAAAACTAAACTAAACTAAAGAAAAATAAAATCATATACACAAAGATGAAAACCCAAAATTTTCAAATTAATCCCCCCATGCTTGCACAAAGCATTGTCCTCAATGCATGAAACAAGAAGAAACGAGCACAAAAGGGGAAAAACAAAACAATCACTGCGGTGGTGGTGGAGGAGGTGGGTAAGGATATTGTTGAGGGTAGGTCAACTGCCAATCGCGCATCGCTTGCATCATCTCGAGCATGCGTGCTTGTTCGGCAGCCTGGGCGGCGTTGGCTTGGTCAAGAAGGTCTAGCCTCTCAAAAATACGAGTTTGGTTTTGTAAAATTTGGTCCGAAGTGGTTCGAAAATAACCAAACTCATTTTCACAATAGGTTCTAAGGGAGGCATGGTCCGCACGCAAAGAATTAAAACTATCTTGGAAATCAAAAGCGGCGGCGGGACCTTCTTCTTCATCCCCGCCACCCTCGTGATGAGGAGGCGAAGGAACTTGGTCGGGAATAGGGTTAGGTTGTGGAACGGGTGCGTTAGGAAGGAAAAGAATATTTGGGAGCTCTTGTATAGTCAGGTTCGGATGAGGAAGCCTCATCAACTCATTGTTACGGTACACCCACCAAACTTCTTTCCCTCTTAACTTGCACATTTTCATGTCTCTAATAGCCCTACCATCTAAGGTCATTGGGCCCTCTACCCTATCTCGCTCGTGACGAGCCGGATCCCAACTAAAGTGCCTAGCCAAAACCGTGAGCAACCCACCAATAACGATATCACCTTTTGTGTGAGATGTGATGCGGGCTAAATGTGTGGCAAAAAGAGCGGCGGGGTTAACCTCGGGTCGTGCGTAATACATACCCCATACCGTGTAGAATTCAGCTTGAGCCGCAACATTCATACTATCTCCCCGACCAAATAACCCACAAGCTAGGATGCGCTGCGTGTAACGGAACACGGGGTTCCGTATGTGCGTGCACTTAGACCTACTCGGGTGGTAGTCATTCCTGGTTGTGGTAAACTGCCAAAATTTATTGGCGTTCGATCGGTAGAGGGGCATCTCGTGTGGCGGCCTTGTGGACAAGCAGTAAGCGAAGATCTGAGCAAATTGGGCGAGAGTAAAATGATATTCCTCTTCATCTATCCTAAAGGTAATCCTACCCTGTTGTGTTCTAAGATTCACATCAAAGGTGCTAAGCACCTCTAGGGTAAGGTTTCGATAGGTCGGCTCTCTCATCCTCGCAAAATCCAACATCCCTTTTCTATTCAAAAGCCATTCTACATCATCTAGCATGCTAGTGGTTTGCAAAAACGGCTCATGCATGTAACGAGTAGTCAGTATATTGCGCTTAGATAAAGCAAGGTAACGCTCAAATTGAACACCTTCTAAATTAAAAGGGTTATTACCTCGCGTTTGCCTAGAAGATGAGCCCGCTTTGCCTTTGCTTTTGTCACCATTGTCCCCCTTGCGCCGCTTTGAAGCTTGCTCCTCACCACGCGAAGTCCTGACCATCTTTTATACAAAATATACAAGCTAAAAATTTAGTAATATACAAAGAGTAACAAAGAAAAACTAAGAAAAACTATGAAACTTAAGACCTAAACTAATCAGAAACTTATGTACATATGACTCAAATCAATTTAAATACTAAGTTTTCTAAGACCTTTAAACTCTTAAACACTACTAATTAAATTAAATCGAGACAAAGTCTAAGGCAATTGCGAATGGATTAAAGACTCTTATTAAGCTAAACTAAATTATACTACTAGACACTTAATATATACAACATTCAACAACTCTGAAACACCAAAATTAGAAACTAAACAAAGGCAAACTAATTGAAGCTAAACCTAAACTAAGCTAAGACCATAATATTCACAAATTAAGCCAAACTCAAACAAAAAATTAAAACAAACTAAGAACAAAAACAAAAAATTCAACAAAGAAAAATCAAACTAACAAATTACTAAAACAGAAAATCAAAATATACACATGAAAATCCACACTTCAAAAAGCTTGAAACACAACAAGGGTGAACAACAATGGAGATTCAAATATTATACACAAAAATTAAAACTAAAAACGAAAATAAAAAACGAAAATGAACTAAATAAAACAAAGAAATTAGAAAAACCAAACCTTTATACACTTGAAGAGGAGAAAAGAGCTTGAATGTGGGTGAAAATGGAGGTGTTTGGTAATGTAGGTGAAAAATGGAGTGAAAGGAATGAGGATGAAATTGGTGGGATCTGAAAGAGGAAGGAAAAAGATGAAGAATGGAAGAAAAATGGAGTGAATTAGAGCAAAAAGAGTGATGGAGTAAGAAGAGGGTAGCTATGAGGTAGAGGAAGAGTAATGTGTTAGAGAGGGAGCTAGGGTTACACGGGTAAGAAATCCTCTCTAAAAAGAGGACAATTGATGAAATTGAGGAAGTTGCATTGACTGAAGAGTGTAGTTCCGTGGTTCTTAACAAGCTTACTCCTAAGCTTAAGGACCCGGGAAGCTTTAATATCCCATGTGGCCTAGGTAGTTTAACCGTTGACTGAGCTTTGTGTGATGTGGGTTCTAGTGTAAGCTTAATGCCCTATTCTTTGTATGAACGGTTGAACCTAGGAGAGTTGAGACCAACTACCATGTCATTGCAAATGGCGGATCGTTCCATCAAGTACCCTAAGGGTATTTTGGAGGACTTTCCCCTTAAGGTGGGTGATTGCTATGTGCCGATTGATTTTGTCATCCTTGATATGCCCGAGGATTCTCGTACCCAAATCATTTTGGGGAGACCTTTTCTTGCTACCGTAGGGTGTGTCATTAATGTACAATGTGGGAAGATGAAGTTTAGGATAGGGAAACATGAACTAGAATTTGACTTATTCCGTGATGTCTTGCCACGGGAAGTTTCCCCTTGTTTTGGTGTTGATGTGCTACGTGAAAAGGATAAGCATGTTGATGGTTTGGTTTGTGAGAGACATGATGATTGTGTGCGTGATGTTGAAGGTGAAGACCTTGAGAATTCTCATGTCAATTTTGTTGAACATCCTTGTGGTTTATTTATTGCTAAAGGCCATGAACTTGGCGATGCAAGGGTGGGAATAAAAGAAATTTTGCCCCCATCTAACATCATCAAGAACGTGCCTTGTACTTTTGACAAGGGTGCTTTCGATGAGTTTTTCAGGTTTGAGGTGGGGATTGGTTTGAATTGTAAATATTGGTTTGATTCCGCAATTGAGTTCATTGAGGTTGTTGTTAATTGGACCTTGCCTAGTGTTGTGTTTATATATGAGTGTGTGTTTCAATCAATGAAAAAAAAAGAGAAAAAAAAACAGAAAAACAGAAAAAAGTGTAAAAAAAGAAAAAAATCGGAAAATTCCGGAAAAATGAAAAAAAAGAGAATAAAGTGTTTTGTCATTGTGTTTCTTTTATTTTAAGGCAAGTTCCCAATTGATTGATTGTGGGGATGGTTTGGATTAATTATAGGTGGTGAGAATGAATGTATGTTGAATTGATGGGGAATAGTTTCAAGCTTTGGCTTTTAGCTCCACATATCCCAAATATTTTCCACTTCTTACCCTTAACCCTAGCCCTATTACAACCCTTGAAAGTCCTCTTGATTGTCATTGTTGCATTGCATATTCGCGGTAGAGAGTTGAGATTCTTAGCAAGTACGTGGTTGGTTGTTGCTTTGGTTAGAGTAATGAGAGAAACAACTTCTTTATATGTTCAAACACATGAGCGGAGTATTTACCGTGTGAGGTTTGCTCTCAATCTTACCTAGTCCCATGCTTAACATGTGCATTCTTTTCTCATCGGTGAATAAGGGTGATTGGTTGAAAATGATGAGTGCCATTCTTGTATAATTTGTCTTCATTTACTTGTGTAAATTGGCTTTTTCTTCACTCTTGGGCTGTACTATAGATTAGATTGGGTTGATTGAATGTTCTATCAATGCCATCCTTAGGAGTTGTAATTAAATAATATTTTTCGTTTTTATTTTTATTTTACTTTTGAGTCCTTTAATTTTTCTTTGAGTTCTTTGAGTCTTTTTGTCCCGATTTCTTTCATTTTCTTTTATTTTCTTTCTTTGCCTTTTCTTTTGAATCTGGACTTGCTTAGGGACAAACAAGGACTAAGCATGGGGGTTTTTTGATAAGTGCTTCTTGTATATATGAAAACTTGGTTGTTTTGATGAGAATTTGGGGAATACTTGACGTGATTATATTATTTTATGCCCGAATTTCCCATATTCGCTTGGTTTGGAGTTTGGTGAGTTTTGTAGGTAATTTGTGAAGAATTGATGTAAACCGAGCCAAAAATCAAGTGTAGATCAAAGTTATGTGCATAAAGGACCAAGAAGTGTGAAGTTGGATCACCCAAGGCCCAAACAATGGCCCAAAGAGCTCCTAGGCCCGAGATAGCAGTGGCACGGGTGGTGCCTGCGGCGGCACGGGTCGTGCCTATGACCAGAATCTGAGAAAATTTGGAGCAATGAACTGACACGGGTAGTGCCTAGGGGGGCACGGTTCGTGTCATTTGGGGAACGGTCCGTGTCACCCCTGGCGCGGTCCGTGTCGCCTGTGTCTTTCCATTTCCGGCGGTTACAAGTTGCTTTTTGCCTATATTATTGTGATTTCCGGCTGTCTAAGGGGCAATCATCATTCTACAATTTTCCATCCCATAAGCTAACCCTAATCTATCATCATTCATCATCCATAATCCATTCACCATTGAAGATTGAGAGAAGATTGAAGATTGAAGAGCAATTTCAATACACTTTGAATTGGAGGAGCAAAAGTCCTCCATTGTTGATTCCTAGCAAGATTGTTCTTCCCTTTGGTTTACTTCTCATTCTCTCATAGATTTTTACATGCTTTCTAGAATAGATTTCAATTGCTTTGTAGTTGCAAACATGAGTAGTGAGTAGTTCTTTTTAGTTTGGGGGATGAACCTTTGAAGTTGGTTGATGAATTGACTTTGTTGGAGTGAATAGTCCTGAATTTAGTTTGTTTCAATCTATTTGGCCTTTGAATTGAATTGTTATTGCTTTTGCTTGATCACCAATTGCAAGTAAATAGGTTGTTGAACGAAGTACCGAAAGGATAAGTTTGATATCCCGAAAACCTAGGCTAAACTAATTAAAAGTTGTCTAGACATAGAAGTTTTTAATTAGGGTTCTTGTGATAATTAGAAATTTAATCAAGAGGTTTATTTATAAATTCCCGTTCGGGGAAATTGTTCTCGGATGCGCTACTTAATGATCGGGAGCCGACTAAGGTTGCTTAATCCTTAAATAAGGATATTTTTTATTTTCGAAATTCATTTTCGGGGTGATGAAACTTTATTTATTTATAAATCCGTTTTTCTTTATTTAAACACTCAAAATTACACCGAAATACTTTAAAAATAATTCAGTTTTGGCCCAAATACCAGATCCAGGCCCAACAGAGGGCAAACGGCCCGCCATTGGCTGTTAAAACCCGCGCGGGTTTTAAGTGTCCATAAATTTGGACCGTGCCTTTCTAGGCCGAGAGAACATGGTGGCCCGATAAAACCGCGAGGGTTTTATCAGTCAGCCCATTTTCTCTCGGTTTTATCCTTGGATTAGTGGATGGAAAAGACTAAATCATTTTTAAGTATTTTGGTGTAAATCCGTATGTTTAAAATAATTAAACGGGTTATAAAAGAATTAAGAGTTGCCAGCCGGTTTAAGGTAACCGACAAACCATAAATATAATAAAAATAACTCCGGTCTACGAAACCCGATTCTAAGCCCGGGGGTAAGGTTACGAATTCGAGAATTATAACTCTCGAATTCGCCTGTTAGAAAACATACTCTCCTAAAATCGACATTAAAATGAAAAAGAGCGGGGAGAAGTTTAATTAATTTCAAGAAATTATATTCATCATCATGCAATTTAAAATGAGGTTTTTAGTTTACAAAATATGCACAAGTAATGGAATTAAAGTACGAATTACATGATTTAAACAATGACAATAAGAAAGCAATAAATCGAACCTCTTTTGATTTAGGAGCCCGAATGCGCCGGTTGAAACTCTTGACTTTGCCTTGACTTTGGACTTTGATGGAAAGATAGAAGTGGTTTAGGAAATGGTATTAGGGTGATGATATGGATGTGACAAAAGTGATTAGGAGAGGTTTAGAGAGTGATAATGGATGAGGGAATTTTAAGAGAGTGATGGAAATTTGGTAGAATAAGGGATGATTGTTGATGAAATGAGGGTAGAATAATGGTGTTAGTTGATGGAATGGATGGAAGTATGAAATTTTGAGAGGAGATTTAAGTAGAGTATGAGTGTTGTGGAGGATAGTTGATGGAGTTTTGGGAGAATTTAGATGATAATGATGGGTGGTAGTTGATGAAATGAGAATAATAGAGGTGGTTTATGAGAGTTGTTGGTGAGATGAGTGGAAGAATGGAGGGAGTATTTATAGTTGGAGAAGGTGAGGTTTAGGAGGGAAAATCATTGGGGATACATCCCCATGATCATGCCATGCAATCACGTAACTTCCAAGTCAAGGCCAAGGTCAAAACAAATGGGGCTAATATCAAGGGAGGATGATCAAGATGATTTTGGTGCCAGATTCCGGAAATTAAACCCCGCGCGGGTTTTAAAACACCCACACACGGATCGGTGACGTGGACGCTGAACGACGCGTTTTGGCCGCATGATAACCCGCGCGGGTTTTGAAGTCGCTGGGCCGGATCTGCTTCTGGGCTGCCTTTCTTCTGGGCCGTCTCTGTTGATTAAAACCCGTGCGGGTTTTGTCTTAGCTAGTGGGCCGGATCTTCAAACGGCCATAACTCTTTCATCCGGACTCCGATTGAGGCAATTCAAAAGGCATTGGAAAGCTTATGATGTGTACTTTACTTTCATCAAAATAAATAGGGCCAAAGAGACTTGTGAAAAAAATGGGATTCGAAATGGTGGGCATATGTATGTGGAAAGGGTGGAAAATGAAGACTTTTTTGTGGTGGGTTGGCCCAATAACTCTTGATTGATGGAGGCCCAGTGACTTGGCTTTCCTTCTAGCCTCTTTTCTTGTTACTCCTGATTTTTACACTTGTCCCGGTACAAAATTCGTTGTCTACAGAGAGCCCCCACTTTGATCGAGTCCGAATAGGATGAAGATCAAAGTAGCCTGAGATGCTGACTGCTTGACGTCTGACTTGAAGATGGATGCTGTCGGTGGTCTTCTTCCATTCAACGGTGTCCTGAATGAAGATGGTCACTTTCATATCGTCGGAGGCCTTTAGGTGGCAACCGTTAGATGATTGGAGATGTCGATGATGTCATCGGAAACCTTTAGGTGGCAACCGTTAGATGACTGATGCTGATGATGGTGTCACCGGAGGCCTTTAGGTAGAAATCGTTAGACGACTGAAGATGCTGGTGATGTCGTTGGAGGCCTTTAGGTGGTAACCGTTGGACGACTGAAGATGTTGACGATGATGATGTCGTCGGAAACCTTTAGGTGGAAACCGTTGGACGACTGAAGATGTTGGTAATGTCGTTGGAGGCCTTTAGGTGGAAACCGTTGGACGACTGAAGATGTTGATGATGATGATGTCGTCGGAAACCTTTAGGTGGCAACGGTTGGACGACTGGAGATGCTGATGGTGAGGTCTTCGGTAACCTTTAGGTGGCAACCGTTGGACGACTGATGCTGAGGATGTCGTTGGAGACCTTTAATTGGCATCCGTTGAACGACTGTTGTTGCTAACATCGTCAGAGACCTTTATGTGGAATCCTTCGGACGATTGTTGCTGACGACATCGTTGGAGACCTTTAGGTGGTAACCGTTGGACGACTGTCGCTGACGACATCGTTGGAGGCCTTTAGGTGGCAACCGTTGGACGACTGTCGCTGTCCAACGGGGTGGCAACCGTTGGACGACTGTCGCTGACGACATCGTTGGAGGCCTTTAGGTGGCAACCGTTGGATGACTGTCGCTGATGGTGCTCTTTTATGTGGCTACCGGATGATGGATGGTCCCTTTTTAGCGGCAACTAGATGATGGATGGTCCCTTTTTAGCGGCAACTAGATGATGAATGGTCCCTTTTTAGCGGCAACCAGATGATGGTGCTCTTTTATGTGGCAACCTGAAAATCTCAAGAAAATTAAGTATTAGTTTTTTTGGAAATGCAAATGGGTTCAGATTTTTACCTGAGCTTTGGAAATCTCCGGGCCGCAGTCTTAGGGTCGTCGGTTTTGGGTTGTGTGGATGGATGACATCGGTGCTCTTTTATGTGGCGACCGGAAGATGGATGCTGTCGGCGCTCTTTTACGTGGCGGCCGGATGATGGATGATGATGGCGCCTTTTAGCGGTGACCGGGTGTCAGTGATGGCTCCCTACACAGAAACCAAAGCAGAATGTCAGATCATTTTGAAAAATGGCTGGAGATATAGAGAATTACCTGTCTGGAAGATTGATGACGATGGCCAACAGATTTTCCCGAGTTTGATTGGATTTTCCCGAAGCAGTTGGTGGTGCCCCACGAATTTTCCCGAGGCAGATCGGATTTTCCCGATGTTGGTGACGCTTATTGGTGCGATTGTGCCGAGCTTTGCCGGCGGCTCTTGATAATGGCAATTTAATGCTGAGGAACTTCACCGAAACTTTGTCGATTTTCCTTAAATTTTGCTTCAGGCGCATAGGTGTCAAAATTTCACTATGGGGAATGGATTCTTGAATTTGCCCGGTCGTTGATCCGTCTAGTCAAGTGAAGATTCTGTCCTTCGTGTCGGACATGCGCCATTCCTGTCTGGCTGATGATGCATGACTTGACTGGATGCTAACTTGTCCAGCAAGAGTTGGATTAGAGATTGCTCTATTCTTGCTCTTAGTGACTGAAAACCATGTGGACCGGTCCAATTGAGAGAGCATATGGGCTTAAGCAGCCCCTGGTGTTGCGTTCTGGAGCATCGATGTAGCACTTCCTTACTTCTTCTTCTTTCTCTCTCCTTTTTTTTTTATTTCAGAGGTGCGGGTATGCATGCAACTAGTCAATAAACTTTTGCACAAACAATGCATTTCTTTTCTTTTTCTTTTTTCTTTTTTTTGACACAAGCTTTTATGCACTCATGCATTGACTTTATGTATGACAAATTGACTCGATACACAACATACTAACTTGATACACAATAGACTGACTTGATGCATGGCAGACTAACTCGATACATGACAGACCGACTCAATGCACAACAAACTGACAAACTGACTCAATGCGCATGATAGACTGACTTGATGCATGACATATTGACTAAATGACAGACAAATTGACTCAATGTATGACAGACTGACTCAGTGCACAACAGACTGACTCAATGCATGACAGACTGACTTTATGCATGACAGATTGACTAAATGAGGCCGTGACACGACTTATAGATGCAATGCAAACCTATTATGCTTAGACAGGACACACACATGATGCTTTTATGCAATGAATGACCATTGACTAACTATTTATGATTTTGACATGACTCATGGACAAGACTCACACATGATGCTTCATGCCTTTATGATGTATACAAGGTCCTAAGATCAGAGTATTGACCTCACAGTACACCACATTAACACAACTCACACACCATCTGGCCTCTAAACAGAGAATCAAATACAAAAACACCAAAAACAGACTTCACACAGAAAATCAATTACAACCTCCTCCAAAACAGAGTATGAACATCAATGAACTAATGGATGAATGGATGATGATGAAATGATGATCGGATGAACAAACTTACAATCAAACAGTAACCGAAGATAGTCTTGAGGCTCGAGCTGATACAGGCCCACCACAGCTAAAACTTCAAGGGCAATGGACTGGATGACCTCAATGGATACATGCACACCACCATCGAGATTATCAAGCTCTACACCCACCACAAGGATTGCCAAATCCTTGCTACTGTAGTAGAATTAACCAGAGATGAGAGTTTAACGTCACTCACAAACAAGAGGCTCAATCAAGGCACTCAAAATGCTATTAATTTCACTGATGGATGATCCTCACAAGCTACCGATTACAAGCTATATAAAGCTAGGGTTGAGCTGGATGATTAAGGGTTTCCCCTTGCTCAAGAAACTCACTAATTAAGTATTAAACTACTTAACTAACTTAGCAAGCTAATTAAGCCTCATTACAAACTGGATAACATCAAAATAAAATGAAATAAACTCTAACAAACGCGTTTTCTTTATTACAAACGGTTATATCACCTCATAAGCTGGAAATGGCCTCAATAGCTCGGAAGTGAGTTTTCATGGAGGACCTCAATGCAGGATCACCTCATAGAACTGGAATATCCTCAACAGTTCCAGAAGTGATGTCTTTATAGAGGACCTCAGAACTGGAAAATATCTTCACTGAGCTAGAAAGTCCTCAACAGCTCTAGAGTGAAGTCTTCAACCATGGGTCAGGACCTCAATCCAAAGATATGGAATTGAGAAATAACCTCATTGGCTGGTTGCTGCTGTTGATGTTGATGTTGCTGTTGTTGGACGACCTCATGACTTGCTGGACCATCATGAAACACTCTTGGATGTCAGTGTTTGATGTTGTTGATGATGACCTTGGAGTTGGTGTTGGTGAGGTCGTTGCTGCTGCTGAATCTGGACTCTGGTCTTCAGATGGAGGACCTCCATCATCCTCCCCAGGTTGAGGAAAGTTTGTCCTCAAACTTGGAAGGTCTTCATGCTCTGGAAAGTAAGGCCTCAAATATGCAATGTTGAATGTAGCACTGCCTCCATAGTCTTCAGAAAGGTCTAACTTGTAAGCATTGTCTCCAATCCTCTCTAGCACTTCAAAAGGTCCATCTGCTCTTGGGTCAACTTTCCCTTCCTCTTGCTTGGAAATCTATCCTTCCTTAGATGAACCCACACTAGATCTCCTGGATTGAAAACCATCTTCCTCCTATGCTTGTTTGCTGATGTAGAAACTTGTTTAGAATACTTGATGATCTTCTCCCTGACTTGTTGATGAAGCTTCTTAATGTCCTCTGCATGTTTACCTGCTTCATAACTAAACCTCACAGAATTTGTTAGTGGGGATAAATCCAACGGAGTTATAGGATTTCTACCATAGATAACCTGGCATGGTGAAAGGCCAGTTGCCTTGGATGGTGCTTTATTGAAAGCAAATTCAGCATGAGACAAGAGGGTGTCCCATCCTGTTTTGTTTGTGGATATCAGTGACCTCAATAGTGTTCCAAGTGTCCTGTTTGTGACCTCTGTTTGCCCATCAGTTTTGGGGGTGACAAGCTGTGCTATACTTCAATTGGGTGCCCAACTTCTTCCAAAGAGTAACCCAAAAATGACTTAGGAACTTGACATCCCTATCAGACACCATACTCCTGGGAACACCATGGAGTCTCACTACCTCCTGGAAATACAATTCAGCCACCCTCACAGCATCATAGGTGGTATGGCAAGCAATGAAGTGAGCCATTTTACTGAATCTGTCCACAACTACCATGATTGAATCTTTTCCTCTTTGAGTTCTTTGTAGACCAACAATGAAGTCTAGGCTGATGTCCTCCCAAGGACTGTTTGGAATTGGCAAAGGTTTGTATAACCCTTGAGGTAAGCTATGACTCTTTGCAATCTGACATGTAGCACACCTCCTGACCCAATGCTCAACATCCTTCCTCATTTTAGGCCAACAATAATGTTCCTTCAACATAAGAAGGGTCTTCTCAATGCCAAAATGACCTGCCAAGCAACCTCCATAAACTTCAGAGATCAACAACTCTCTAAAACTGCTCCTTAGAATACACAACCTTGCTCCTTTGAAGAGAAATCCCTGGTCTATGTGGTATAGACTTTGAGGATGTCCCTGACATTTTTGGTACAACTCTCCAAAATCTTCATCATTCTCATATAAAGCTTTCAACTGTTCAAAACCAAGCACTCTTGCATCCAAAACGTGCAACAACAAATACCTCCTGGACAAAGCATCAGCTCCTTTGTTAAGCTTCCCAGATTTATGATGGATCACAAAATGAAATTACTGCATGAACTCCACCCAAGTAGCATGCCTAGTGTTGAGTTTATGCTGCCCCTGGATGAATTTGAGGGCCTCATGATCACTGTGTAGAATAAATTCAGCTCCAATAAGATAATACCTCCAATGTTGCAAAGCTCTGATGCTAGCATAAAACTCCTTATCATATGTACTGTATTTCGTCTTGGCCTCATTGAGTTTCTCACTGAAATAAGCTACTGGGTTTCCCTCTTGAGTCAACACCGCTCCAATGCCCACACCTGAGGCATCACATTCCACTTTAAAGACTTTGGCAAAACAAGGTAATGCCAACACTGGTGCTGAGGTTAACTGTCTTTTGACCTCCTCAAAAGCTTTCTGTGCAGCTGGTGTCCAAGTAAAGCTCTTCCCCTTCACTAACTCAGTCATAGGAGCTAGAATAGTGCTGAAGTTCCTCAAAAACCTCATGTAGAAAGATGCCAATCCATGAAAACTCCTTATCTGCTGGATTGATGTAGGAACTGGCCACTCTCTAATGGCTTTGATCTTATCCTCATCTACTTGAATTCCTTCTGATGTCACAATATAACCAAGGAATATAACATGGCTGGTGAAGAATTGACACTTCTTGAGGTTCCCATACAACTGCTCTCTACTCAGAATCTCCATAACACTCCTCAAGTGGTTCATACGATCCTCCTTAGACTGGCTATAAATGAGTATATCATCAAAATACACAACAACACATTTCCCAATCAAAGGCTTCAGAACTTGATTCATGAGTCTCATAAATGTTGAAGGTGCATTTGTCAAACCAAAAGGCATGACTAACCACTCATACAAGCTTCCCTTAGTCTTAAAGGCTGTCTTCCACTCATCTCCCTCATAAATTCTGATCTGATAGTATCCACTCCTCAAATCAATCTTTGAAAACACAGTTGAGCCATGGAGCTCATCAAGCATATCCTCAAGTCTTGGAATAGGATATCTGTACTTAATTGTGATTTTATTGATGGCTCTACAATCAATACACATCCTCTGACTTCCATCTTTCTTAGGGACCAATAATGCTGGCACTACACAAGGGCTCAAGCTCTCTCTGATCATTCCCTTCTCCAACAACTCATCAACTTGCCTCTGGATCTCATTGGTTTCAGCAGGGGTCATTCTATAGGCTGGTTTGTTTGGTAAAATAGATCCTAGGATGAGGTCAATTTTATGCTGGATGTCTCTTTTTGGGGGTAAACCTGGTGGCGTTTCTTCTGGAAAAACATGTAGGTACTGGTTTAGGATGGGTTGGAATAAAGGATGGTTATTTTATGGGGTTGGTTCATTTTGTGAGGTTGGTTATTCATCAAGATCAAGCAAAAGAAACTCTTTCTGTTCACAGAACTCATGATATTCAGCTGGTAAGATCACATCAAGGGATGGTTCAACAATCAGGTTCTTGGTTCTTTTTGTGAGCTGGGATGGTTTAAGTGGGGTGAGGACAATTTTTTGTGGTTTAGATTAAGGGAATAAGTATTGGCTTTCCCATCATGGTTAACAGATCTATCAAACAACCAAGGTCTTCCATAGGTATAACATCACACTACACTTCATCTTTATAAACAGAACCAATTGAAAAATTCACAAGGCATCTAGATGAGATTTTGATACCTCTGCTTTTACTCAACCACTGGATGGTGTAAGGTGCTGGATGAGGACAGGTTTGCAAATTCAGCTTTTGCACCATAGTCCGTGAGGCTGCGTTAGTACAACTGCCTCCATCAATAATCAAGGAACATATCTTCCCTTGCACTGTACATCTTGTGTGAAAAATGTTCTCCCTCTGCTCAGCTTCCTCATCAATGACAGAACTACTAAGGATCCTCCTGATCACCAACATTTCACCTTCATCAGGTCTGGCCTCAACTTCCTCTTCATCATACACAGGATCTCCTTCAGGTTCATCATACTGTTCCTCCTCAACAGCTGACTCAGGTTCAACAAACAGTGCTGCTTGATATTCTGCTAAGGTCACTGCTCTTCTGTTTGGACATTCTGAGGCTAGATGTCCAAGACCTTGACATCTAAAATATCTCCTCTCAAGGAATGGTCGATTGGTAGGGACTGCGGTTCTTTGTGGAGGGTTTTTGGGATTGTGTCTGAGGTGGTTTAGGGGCTGGATATCTGGTTTGTGGTTGTGGGGATGGATAGGTTCTTTGAGGTGGGTTATAGGATTTGGTTTGAGGATAGGTTTTTGATGGAGATCAGCCCTCACAACTACATTTGGTGTCAGCATGCTTTAAGGCCATCCATGAATCCCAGAAGGTCCTTGACTATATCAAAGGTCATCCACCTGATGTGAGGTCATCCTTATTGTCTCAACACTTCATAATTGAGGCCTCACTCACATTTGGTCCCTTAAAGGTCATTCATAATGTCCAAGATTACATGGTCCAAAGGTCGTTTGGGTTCCACAGAACTATTTCAATATGGGCATGCATTGAGGACGTTTATTTGGAGCCGGTTGTTCTTATTGAGGACGTTTATCTGGAGTCGGTTGTTCTTTTCAACTTGGTTTGTGCTTCTCTTATCTTTAGAGGTCAAGGAAGTGTGTTACTAAGACATTCTAAATGCCAAAGGTTGATCCATCTGGAGGTCGTTTGCATTCTGCACAACTATTGCAATCTGGGTACGTGCATGATGACCTCATTCGGGATCAACTTGTCTTTTGGTGTTTCAGCAAGGTCCTTTTGGTCTTTTCACTTGGGATGCGTCATCTTCTGCTTATTGGAGGACATTAATCTTTTATGCAATCTGAATATGTGCATGAGGACCTCCATCTTGAGTCTGGTGAGAATTTGGACGTCCAAGGACGTTCCCTACTGGAGGAAGACTATTTGCACCTTTTTGACTTCACTTCCTGAGTTGTTGAGGTCTTTCCAATTCAGTGAGGTGTTTGTCATTGAGGCCCTCTATAAAGACGTCACTTTCGAGCTGTTGAGGTCCTTCCAGCTCGTGAGGTGGTTATCTAGCCTTGCCCACGTGAGGAATGCTGCTCCAACAAGAAAGCGCCATGTGTGATGTTTCTAGAGCCTTCGAATTGTTCTAGAAGCTTCATGAAGATGCCATGTGTTTTGCTTTTATTAGTCCTCATTACCAATGGGTCTAGAAGCTTCATAAGTTAGTTACATTTTATCTTATTTTGATGTAATTAGTTAATTAAGCAAGTTTAGGATGTCTTCTTTTTGCTCAAGAAACTCCTAATTAGATATTTCAGTTGGGTTTATATATACCCACTGTGAGGTCATTGTAATCAACAACTTGATATATGAAATATGAGATTTGAGTGCCTTATTAAGCCTCTTGTTTGTGAGTGACGTTAAACTCTCAAATTTGGTTAATTCTACAACAGTATCAAGGATTTGGCAATCCTTGTGGTGGGTGTAGAGCTTGGTAGCTTCGATGGTGGTGTGCCTGTATCCATTGAGGTCATCGAGTCCATTGACCTTGATGTTCTAGCTGTGGTGTGCCTGTAATAGCTTGAGCTCAAGTCTATCTTTCATTTTCTGTTTTCCCATCCCTCATTATCTATTTCAATCCATTTGATGTTATTTGGTGCATGGTGAACCGAGTTCTATCTTGGAGGAGGTTATTTGTGTTGTTCTTGCTCATCCGAACATATTTCACACATCAACCATTTCATCCATATGATCCTTGTCGATTACCCTCTGTTTTGGAGTTGTTTACATTCGATTATTCACTGTGAGGTCCTAGATTCCAGTGTGTGTGTGTCTGTTTGGTGTCTGTGAGGTCATCACTCTGATCTTAGCGACCTTGCATACATCAGTTTTGGTTGGGTACTTGCTTCCATACTCCTTCCTTTGGGCCTTTTTCTGCTGTTCCACCTTATGAGCCAAAGAACTCAGCTCATCAAGTGAATTATACACCTGAAGCTCGACAACATTTCTGATGCTTTCATTCAACCCTGCAAGGTACCTCACATATGTCTGCACCTCATTCTCCTTCATGTTACACTTCCACAGTAGATGCTCAAACTCCTTCGTATACTCCTCAACAGATTTGCTACCCTGGACAAAGTGTTGAAGCTTGAAATAATTTTCCTTCATGTAACTTTCAGGTAGGAATTTCTCCTTGAGCTTCTGCCTCATTTCAACCCATGTACTGACTTTAGGTTCATTGATTTCCTCCCTTCTTCTTTGCAAATTGTTCTACCATGTAGATGCATATTTCCTCAATTTCAATGCAACCAACTTCACCTTGTTTTCCTCAGACAACTCCCTCAAATCAAACACCCTCTCCACTGTTTGCAACCAATCCAAAAATACACCAAGATCCAACTCACCTCCATACTCAGGAATATCTATTTTGAAATCCAACTTCTCTACTCTTCTTTCTCCCCTCCTTTCTTCCCTCTCACTCCTACTCCTGGATTCACTAACACTACTTCTAGGTGACCTCCTGTTATACCTCTTTCTTCTGTCATATCTAGGTCTTCCTCCTCCCCTTCCAGTTTCACTAAAAGGGTTCTCCTCTTCTTCTTCTTCTTCTTCTTCAAACTCCACATCAGTCTCTCTATTAAGCTCTCTCCTGTGCAACCTCATGTAATATTGTAACTGTTCACTTATAATTTTCATTTTTCCTTCTATTTCCTCCTTCTCCCTCAAGGCTTGTTCTGCTACTTCCTGAGGTGTTTTACTACAGCCCGACATTATGAAATGCACAAATAACACACACAGACCTTCCTCCAAGATGTTACTCAGCTCTGATACCAATTATGATGTATGCAAGGTCCTAAGATCAGAGTATTGACCTCACAGTACACCACATTAACACAACTCACACACAATCTGGCCTCCAAACAGAGAATCAAATACAAAAACACCAAAAACAGACCTCACACAGAAAATCAATTATAACCTCCTCCAAAACAGAGTATGAACATCAATGAACAAATGGATGAATGGATGATGATGAAATGATGATCGGATGAACAAACTTACAATCAAATAGTAACCGAAGATAGTCTTGAGGCTCGAGCTGATACAGGCCCACCACAGCTAGAACTTCAAGGGCAATGGACTGGATGATCGCAATGGATACAGGCACACCATCATCGAGATTATCAAGCTCTACACCCACCACAAGGATTGCCAAATCCTTGATACTGTAGTAGAATTAACCAGAGATGAGAGTTTAACGTCACTCACAAACAAGAGGCTCAATCAAGGCACTCAAAATGCTATTAATTTCACCGATAGATGATCCTCACAAGCTGCCGATTACAAGCTATATAAAGCTAGGGTTGAGCTGGATGATTAAGGGTTTCCCCTTGCTCAAGAAACTCACTAATTAAGTATTAAACTACTTAACTAACTTAGCAAGCTAATTAAGCCTCATTACAAACTGGATAACATCAAAATAAAATGAAATAAACTCTAACAAACGCGTTTTCTTTATTACAAACGGTTATATCACCTCATAAGCTAGAAATGGCCTCAATAGCTCGGAAGTGAGTTTTCATGGAGGACCTCAATGCAGGATCACCTCATAGAACTGGAATATCCTCAACAGTTCCAGAAGTGATGTCTTTATAGAGGACCTCAGAACTGGAAAATATCTTCACTGAGCTAGAAAGTCCTCAACAGCTCTAGAGTGAAGTCTTCAAACATGGGTGAGGACCTCAATCCAAAGATATGGAATTGAGAAATAACCTCACTGGCTGGTTGCTGCCGTTGATGTTGATGTTGCTGTTGTTGGACGACCTCATGACTTGCTGGACCATCATGAAACACTCTTGGATGTCAGTGTTTGATGTTGTTGATGATGACCTTGGAGCTGGTGTTGGCGAGGTCGTTGCTGCTGCTGAATCTGGACTCTAGTCTTCATATGGAGGACCTCCATCACTTTATGCAATGCATGACTATTGACTTTATGCATGACAGACCGATTCTATGCAAGACAAACTGACTCTATGCAAGAAAAACTGACTCTATGTGACTATGACATGACATACGGATGCAATGCAAACCTATTATGCCTAGACAGGACAGACACATGATGCTTTATGCTCCTATACATGCAACTCTACGTGCAGACAACCCCCGACTCTTTATTTAGACAAAGACTTTCATGGACAATGATTTTCTAAGACAATGCTTTCCTAAGGCAATGATTTCCTAGAACCATGACTCCCTAAGACAATGATTTCTAAAGATCAAGGCCACTCGTGGGGAATTTCAAGAAAATTTAGGATGAGTAAATGTTTCGATCCACAAAAAAGGGAACGATGGTGGAGGCAACAGGCCTGAAGAATGCTCTTCTTGAATTATCATGTAGATGACCTTGATTTCTTGCAAATGTATGTGGATGTATGACAAGCCCCCGGTTTGGCGTAGACTCTTAATGACACTGTCCTGCTTTGGAGGGCACCTTGGAGATTTACAAGCCCCCGTTTCAATGTGGATTGACGAGATGATGCATGGGGACCATGGAATATGAGGAGGCATAGTCCTTGGTAGTGAGTCTCAATCTCTCCTTTTTCCTAACTTGCCCAAAGGGATTTCAAGTTAGCCCCTCTTTTCTTTTCTTTTCTTTTTATTTTATTTTATTTTATTTTTTTTCTCTCTCTTTTTTTTTCTTCTTGATGAGACCACTATTAGGACGTCTATGAGAATGAGGATACAGGACCTTGTAGGATAGGGAGTAAGTGTCCCTCTTTGAAGCTATGTCTTGAACGATGTCACAAAGGTAGCGCGAGCCCCCAGTTTTGAGTAGCTTGTTTATGAGTCTGCTCATGATCATGTGGTTGCCAGTTAGCCGCTGATCTGATGTAGACGGCTTTTGCTCTTGCTGAGAAGTAAGCCACACAGAGCCTCATACTTGCATTAATGAATGAGCTGAAAAAGTCCTCAAAGGGTGAGATGGGATGAAAAGGCTAAAAAGAGTTGGAAGATGTTTGGGGAAAGAGACGATGGACGATGGTGAATGGGATGTGGAGACACTTAAGAATGATCGTGTCTTGAAAGGAGAAGAGATGGTCAAATGGGATAGACATCATCTCTAGAGAAAGGGATGGTAGATGAGACTTTATTGATGAATGAGACAGGGAGACACTGAAGAATGATCGTGTCTTGAAGAGATGGTCTAAAGGGATAGACATCATCTCTTAAGAAAGGGTTGAAAGGTATGGTAGATGAGAGTTTATTGACGAATGAGATATGGAGATACTCAAGAATGATCGTGTCCTGAAAGGATGAAGAGATGGTCAAATGGGGTAAGACATCATCTCTTCAGGGGCAGATGTACTTGTAAGAGAGTTGTGTCAATTGACACCACTATCATTTTTAGGAAAAAAAAATTTCTATTTAGAGAAAGTATGATAAGTATCTAAAAATATAGTTATATACTTTTTGAACCAAATGAAAACCCAAAATAGTGCTTATCCTAGTGGCAGTGGCTGCAAGCAAATTCCAACCGCCTGCTTTATTGCTTAGAATTGATGTCTGTGGTTCGAGTCCTCTAGCAGCCTTTTCTGTTTCATTTTTTTTGTTGAAAAATCTTGAACCCTCACGTAATGTAGAATTCAACCTCTCTAACCCTAACTCCATCATGGAATTGTAATTTGTTACTCTATTATTCTTTTCTCAAGGTATTCATTCTCATCTATTGAATTTATTCTAATACGTGGTTGCAAATTAATTATAAATTAGATTTATATGATAAAGTCAATGTGGTTAAATTAGAATTTGTTAATTGCTTGTTGTATGAATGAGCAAATTTTATTAAAATATTTTGTACGCTTTAGTTGGAATATGTACTATTCATGTGAAATTGACGAGGTTCATAAGTGCTTGGATGAAATTTTTTTTATTCATTAGGTTAGATTAGGTGTATTTTATGAAATTGTAGATGTTTATTATTTTATTTTTTTAATTTCAATTTAAGATGGAGAGATACTTTACCAAGGAAATCGACCTCTCATTCTAATCCCTATTCGGGCACCTCATCCCAAAATTCGCTTGTGAAGTGTGGGTATATATTATTAGTTATTCAATATCATTTTTATGGTTCATTTATTTTTTAACATTTATGCAACTCAATTTTTTGAGCAAATTATTTCTGACACCACTAACCCTGAATTCTGGATCCGCCACTACATCTCTTGGGAAAGGTAGGAACATGGTTATGGAATGATGTCCAAGTCTGACAGAAGGGAGATGGAGGGTTGATGATGATGAAAGATAGCATCCAGGGTTTCCTCTCCTTTTGCCTAACCTGCCCTGATGGGTTTTCAAGCTAGCCTCTCTTATTCTCTCACTCTCCTTTTGCCTAACCTGCCCTGACGGGTTTTCAGGCTAGCCTCTCTGTTTTTCTCTTTTTTTTTTCGAAGACCAACATTTTGAGGACAAAGGATGCTCCATGTAGAGGCCGGGCCTCAAAGAGGTTTTCCTACTTATCCGAGGTGGAATCAGGCCAGTCGTAGTTCTTTAAGCGCAACTTTGATGGATAGTGCCTGGAGGAAGGCTTAATGATTCAAAAAGATGGTCATGAAGGTTTGAGGGTTCATATGTAGGTTATGGATGGATGAAAGTTTTGTGCAGGTTATAGAAGGCTGAGGTGTATGGATGATGAGGCGAAGGTTTGACATTTTCTGAGGTGTGCATGACTCTTATTTTCGCATTCTCACTTCTTATTCTCATCTAATCCTTTTTTTTTTCTTTCTTTCTTCCTTTTTCTTGTTTCATTTCCTTCTCAACTTTTTTTTTTTGAACTCCATTTTTCTGGCTCTCTTTTTTTTTGACTTTCTTCTCCATGGGATTGACTCCTGTTCGCCTTTGATCATAGCACACCTTTTGGATTGGGTTAAGGGTTTAAAAAGAGTTGAGGTTTGATGGAGAGGTCAAAGATGTGAGTGGTAGGTGGTAAGTCGGGATTGGATGAAAAGATGAGGGTAAGGTGGTGAAATGAAGATTGGGTTCAAGCCCCCTGTCCTTGGCACATTTGGTTAGGTTGCTAGTCTAGGAGCATAGAGATGTCCATTTTCAAGGGACTGATGATTTTGGTCTTCTCTCCTTTTGCCCAGCCAGCTTGATGAGTGCAGACTGACTTCTCTTTTTTTTTTCTCTTTAATTAAACCCTGGATTCGATAAAAGATGGGAACGGGGTACACAGTAAAGATGGGAGGATAAGAGAAAATGAAATTTATCAAACTTGGTTTGCATGGATGATGGATAGATGAGAGAACTTCTCAACTCAAGTCAAAAGCACAAGCACAAAATTCTGTTTGATCACAAAGCAACAAGAGCAAAGAAATGAATGAAGAACTTATTCTAACAGACTCTAAGCATGAAATGGTCGACAACCAGGACTGTAGCTACTTCTAAAGCTCCTTTGATGATGTGCTCTCCTTGTCCTCGTATGGGGAAACCATGTTATGTCTGGTCCTCTGTGCTGCTTTCGGTGGGGACAGTTACCCTGACTGGATCATGTGCTCTGAAGTCTAACAATGCTCTATGTTGTTCCCTCGGGATCTATGGTAGCTGCAGAATTTCTCATCATCCAAATATTCCTTTTATGGTTAGCTCAGGCCTTGACCTTGACACTATACAAATGAAGAAAAACTCATCCCAATGCATGCATGACCTAAGTGACCTACATGGACTTCCTAAGATGAAAAACGCCTATATGCTGACTCAGGAGAGACTCACCCAGGACATGGGTTTGAAAATGCTAACTGATATAGATGAGACTTCCTAGGATGCAAGAATGTTGACTTAAGGAAAAGACTTACCTACGACACCAGACTACATGTCTAAATTCTATATGGGACTTCCTAAAGTGCAAATGCCTATATGCTGACGCGGGAGAGACTCACCCAGGAAATGGGTTTGAAAGTGCTAACTGATATAGATGAGACTTCCTAGGATGCAACACTGCTATATGCTGACTTAAGGAAAAGACTTACCTACAATATCAGACTACATGTCTAAATTTTATATGGGACTTCCTAAAGTGCAAATGCTTATATGCTGACTCGGGAAAGACTAACCTATCACATGGGTTTGCATTAGACTTCTAAAGAAAGACAAATATTTACATGATGACTCTAGACACAGACTCACCCACGACATAGGTATTCATGACCTATGAACCTATATGAGACTTTCTAAAGAATGCAAGATGCTTACATGCTAACTCAAGAGAAAGACTTAACGACTCACCGATGACATGGGTTCGCATGACGTAGACCCTATAGGAGACTTTTATAATGCAAGACACTTACATGCAGACACTAACACAAAGATTCATCCTAGACCTTATATGATGCTTTCTAATGAATGCAAGACACTTACATGCAGACATTAACACAAAGATTTATTCTAGACCTTATATGATGCTTTCTAAAGAATGCAAGACACTTATATCCTGACTATAAAACAAAGACTCACCCATGACCTGGGTTTATAGTGGACTTTCTAAAAAAAGGACAAAACCACATTACCCAAGGAAAAAACTCACTTATAACCCAGACCAAAGGCTCAACCATGACTGTTCGGTTGTAATTTTTTTGGTTTTATAAGTTAAGGTTGTCGGTCCACAGGGATGGGTGTGAGGCTTGATTGAGGTAATCGGTTTGTGGAAGGGGTTTTTTCTCAATTGCGGAATGCGGTAAATTATGTAAATGAAAGCAATAAAACTAACCTAGACATGGAATTATGGAAAGCAATAAAAGCATGAAATAAAACATGAAATTAAGGAAAGCAATTAAAAGCTTGAATGAAGAACTAGCATGAACAATGAAATTGGGCAAGAATTTATACCTTTGATGAACAAACTTCAATAAACCTTCAATCTACATTCGAATTTCCCCCGAACAAACAAGAAATTGTGGTTTGGATTACCAAGAATCCCCCAACTTCTCACTAGTAAGTAGAATTGGAGTTCCTTGACCCTCCTCCTCACTAAAAATGGAGTTGATTGTGGCTAACACTAGAAAGCTTGGAAAACAAGTCAACAATGGTATTTTGAAAGGAGAGAGAGAGAGAGAGAGAGAGCTTGTAAAACACTTCAATGAAGACAAGAGAGAGCTTGAGAGAGATTGAGAAAGCTTGAGAAAGTTTGAATACAAATGCTAGAAATCAAAGAAAGCTTGAAGAACAATGAAGAACAATTGAAAACTTGAAGAACAATTAAAGAGAGATTAAAGCAAATAAAGGAAAGCAATAAATCTAATTCTACTCCTAAACTACCTAGGCTAATTGATTTTTCTTACATTAATACAAGTGGGTATTTATAGAAGAAGGAGAAATACAACCCAAAACCCTAGAAATAAATCGCAGCACGCGCGTAAGATTTTCCGCCGACAGAGTGGCTCGGGCGAGCCATAGTGTCACTCGGGCGAGAAGCACTTCTGGCCGCAGCATTCACTGTCCCTCAGCATTATGTCGCAGGCGAGACAGTGGCCTTGCTCGCAGCCATGTTGTCGCTTTCGAGCAGCGCTTCTGGGCAACTTTTCCCTGCCGACTTCAAACGCGCATAACTTCTTCATCCGAACTTCGTTTTAGACTCGTAAGACATCGATGGAAAGCTCTTAGTGTGTACTTTAAGCTCCCAAAATTTGAGACCAATCAGAGTTGTAACGAAGGAGTTATGACCCAAAGAGTGAAGGCACACGTATTTCAAACCTTTGAGTTTGTACCGTTCCCCTGTTTTGCACCAATCTTGACATGGAATTTCCGGCTTCGGTTTCGCCTCGGCTCTCGGCTTGGGTTGACTTGGTTTGACTCGGGAAATAGCTTGGGATTCCCTAAAAACCTTCAATTAAGCCCAAACTTCTTCTAACTCCTTATTTTCCTACAAAACACTAAATCATTATATCTAATATATAAATAGGGGTTAAAACAAGCAAATATACCCTATAAAAGAGAAGAAATTCGGCTCGGAACAAGACCGAACAATGACCTGGGTTTAGACTTTCAAAAAACAAAACACACATATTGACTTAAGAAAAGATTCACATATGACACGACCTTGTATGAGACTTTCTAAAGACTGAAAGATATTTACATGTAGACTCTGAAACAAAGACTCATCCAGGACTATTGTAAGACACCTATATATTAACTCATGAAGCAACTCAACAACACTTTTTTTTTACAACAAGAGCATTATAAAGGGCCGGATAAAGTCAAACATAGCGAGCGGATCACAAGTTGATAGACTTAAGACAGTGTTTCTCAATTTGGATGGGCCCAACCCACAGGCCGACCGTTTTAAGGAGAATCCGTAACTCAGCCCACAACTCAAATAGCTCAAGCTATGTTGGCTATTATGCGGACTAGAATAATGCTCGAAAAAACTGACGACCCATTTTTTTAATCTTTTTTATTGTGACGCAACACATTTATATATTTAACTCATGGAAAGTGGATGTTGTAAAGGACCGAATAAAGCCGTCAAAAGGCGAGTCAAAACAGACATATAAACTCGATTATTAATTTCACCATGGATGGGCTTAACAACGGGCCAACCATGGATTTGTTGGAGTTAATGATCAAGTTTATGAATTTATCTTCTCTAACCTTGAGACTATTACGGGGGCTAGAACAACACACACTGACTTTGTTTATTATTAATCAATTTTCTTTGGACCATGAGTAAGAGAATATTGAGAAGGGCCGAATAAAATCATCAAAGGTGAGTTAAAATGCATCGATAAACAAGGATAATTAACATTTAAAATGGATGGGCCTCACCACCGGACCGACCGTAAAATTTAAGGTTAATTAATCGAGTTTATAAACTTATTTCTTCTCAAACCCAACGATTATTACGCGGACTAAAACAAGAATCCGACTCTACTGAAGACCCAACATACAGACACGTATTTACACATAGTATACAACAAGCTTTATTTATTTACTCAAGGAAAATAGATGTTGTAAAGGACTGAATAAAATCAACAATAAGCGAGTTATAATTAATTTATGGGTTTAATTGACAAATCCAATATGGTTGGGCCTAACAATGGGCCGACCATAAATGTGATGGATTTATTAATTAAATCGGCAAATTAATTTACTCAAGCCTTGTGACTATTATGCAGTCTAAAACGCTATCCATTAACTTTGTTGGACTTTTTAATTAATTGATTTTTTTTGGACCTTTGTTAGGAGAATTTTGTAAAGGGCTGTTGAACCTCGGTTTTACCACCTTTTACCTTGGTTTTTATTGTCTTATTGAACTTATCTAAGTTATTTAGTTTAAGTTTAATAGTGTTTTTTGTCATCTTCGCTTATTGAGACTAATTTGTGTAATTATCTTATTTTTAGGCGATTCGAGTGCAAATGATGATGACAATAGAGGATAAAAAGATTGGAATTAAGGAGCAAATAGAAGCCAACACACTCGTGCAAGAAAATTAGAAGCGAAGTTGAGATTTTCAGTTCGCCACACCTAGGTGTGCCAATCGACACAGGCACCCGTGCCAAATTGCAGTCTTTTATTTTAAGATGTTTTATTAATTAGAGACAGACAAGTTCTCATGGGACGTTCGTTCATTCTCTCAGTTTCTCTCTAGGCTTGAAGGGAGGTTTCCTCCCAAGCCTCTCTAGTCTTAGGGTTAGATTTCATTTGAAGAATGAGATTAGATTGTCTTTGTTCAAGAATTCAACAATTTCGTTCTTTGCTTTCAATTCAAGACTAAGTTCTTCTATCCCTTTCTCTTTTTATCTCTTTCATTATGTTAATTTCTTGTTAGTTTGTGTTGTTTGGGTTGTGATTGATGCATTTGATGATTAATTAATCTTGTTTAGGCATAATCTATCCAAATTCGTGCTTGTAGTTAGAGGTTTTCTTTGCCCACCATGTGTTCGATGAAATGCTCGAGAGAGTTTTCATTTGTATTTCTTTAGCCAATTGATGTATGCCGAGAGGTGAGATTAATTTGCTAGTGTGGTAGAGAAAATAGTTAGGGTTTTGGACATGAGAATAGTCGAATTCTAACTAGGTCTAGGGTTGCTATTCTTGTAGTTTAATTAGACTAACTCCATGAGAATAGTTAGACTAGCCCTTGACCCTCGAGAGAGGGCTTTGGTGAGCTTTAATGGTGCAACCAGTCACTCTTAATTGCTTGTATAGAATTGGTAGATTAGGTCGTTCAGATTGGTTAGTTGTTGAATACTAATTTTGCTTCCCGAACATCTTTTATTGCTTTCATAGTTTGTTGTTTGATCATGACCATCACCATCCTTAGTTAATCAACCTAACTTGAAACACTTGAGTCAGCTCTGAGTGCTAGAAACACAACTCCCTGAGATCGACATCTGTACTCCCAAAAGTACGACAACAAAATTGGCGCCGTTGCCGGGGAGTTGTTGCTTTCTAGGCTTCGAGCGTTCTTGAGGATTCTTGTTAGGTCTTTAAAAATCCAAAAAAATATTTAAAAAATTGAAAATCCAAAAAAAAAAATGAATCTTCCCCACTTCCCTCAATATGAGCAAGAGTTGTTTTGTGCTTACCGGAATCGATTAGATGACTATCTTGCTTATTGTGCTCAATGTGGTTTTAGTTATACAAGGTGGGAAGTATTGTATATTGTTGATGAGGGTGTGAATGTTGAGACTCGTACTCTTTTGGATTATTTCGGCTTTCAAGCTAAAAGTGAGTGCAAGGCTTGGGAATTGCTTCAATGGTTGATTTGGGATGCTCGTGAGTTTGAGGAGGCTTGTTGTTCATCGGGTTCTTCTTTTGATGATCCTTGTGCTTTTCATGCTAAATCATACTGTGTGAACCAATATGTGAATGCTTATCCCCCATCCCCTTGTGTTGATTTGCGTACTCAATCTCCATTTGTAGATCAACCCAAGGATCCACATTTGTACAATTCCTCATATGCTTGTGATTCATGTTCTCTTTGCAGTTCTTTTGACCATGCTAGTAATTCATGTCCATACAATATTTCTGCGGAAGGTTATGCTAGAATTGCAAGTTTGATAGGGATCATAAATGAGCAACTAGTTATGCTTGAAAGTCATACAAGGGAACTTGAATCGTCGCATGATATTAACCTTATTTCATTTGGTAATAGGGCTAAGGATTATCTGTGTGATCATGATGAGTCTTTCATTCCTTTAAAGTCCGGACTAGAGGAAGAGATTGACCCTCCCCTTACTAAACCCAATGTTGCTCAACACAATAATTCTTCCAATGGGTTAGAGAATGCTTTTGTCGAGGATCATAGTTTTGAGGAACCTCCTTTAAGGGAGTCATGTGTAGTGGATGTGCCATCTAATCTTGTGCAGGATGAGTTTGTGTTCCGTGATTCCCCTAAATTAGTCCCAAGTTCTTATTTTTGTTCATCACTCTCATTAGACAAGGTTAAGATAACACTCGCTATTATTTTCTCATTTTTACAAGTGTTTTCTTACTTACATTCATCTGAACTGTATTCGCAGGTGTTTGATAAACTCTTACGAGGCTTGACAGCATCTGATTTTATTTATTTTTGGTCAAGCTAAGGACCTTAAATTAGCGCTTCTTGGGAGGCAACCCAAGTTTATATGCTTTCTAGTTTAGGTTTTTCTCTTGTTTTATTATGTTTTTATTGTCGGGTAAAAAAAAAATTGAGTGTGTATGTGTGTGATTGCGGGTGAAGGATTTGAGTGAAATTGTTTATTGGGGTTGAAATCGATGTGAATTGATGAAAATGTGTTTGAGAAGTATTGGTGGGTTGATTGAAGTGTTTTGATGTTTTTATGGTGAGTATTGCAGGGCAAATATGTGTTCTGAACATAAGGTTAATGAAAATTGCTTAAATTTGGAAGCAGCAATTTGGCACACCTACCCGTGCCAAATCGGCACACCCAAAACAGCAAGGTAGCAAAAGTTGCAAGTTGATTGCACAGCTACCCGTGTCGAATGGCACGGCCGTGCCAAAACAGTCAAAAAAAAAATTCATTCCATATTTTCACCTTCCTTCACGTTCTCCCTCTCTCAAGCCCTAATCTCTCCCACCAACCTCCACCCTCTCCCTCACAGCTACCAAACCCACAGTCTCTGGCCACCCACTCGCCGGCGTCGCGCAGCACCGCCGTAGCCGTCGCACCCCCCCACAGCCATCCATCCGGCGCCCAAGATTCACCACCACCTGTTGTTTCGTGCGCCCAGAACCGCTTCCCCCATCGAACTCACCGACCACTGTCACGCACCAGCAAGGCCCAACGATGATTCCCGTCGCACGCCCAGCAGCCCAGCCAACGATCGCCGGAACCCAGAACCACCCACTCGCGCACCCCAGCGAACCATCACCGCGCGAAGTCTGCGCGAACCTTCGTGAGTCTTCCTCTCTTTAAGCCCTTTTATTGTTGCTTTTTGATGATTCAGTTGCAACAATTGGGTGTTTTGGTGTGTTTGTGATAGTATTTGAGTGCTGAATTCATGTGCAATTCGTACAATTTTGGGTATGCTTTGCTCGGACATCGCTTCTTCGAGTTATAGCTTCGACATTTGGTGTGGTAATAACATCTCCTTTGATGTGTTCTTTTTCGGTGAGTTAGATTATTTCTTTGTTGAGAATTGAATTTTGGGATGAGTTCAAGGTATTGCAAGTGTTTTCATATGTCACCTCTATCCAATTGGTTGTTTATAATTTCCAATGGGACATTGAAATCTCTAAGCATGGGGAGTGGTTAAAATTTCTTTGGATTCGTGGTGTGGTTGTGGTTCAATTGGTATAGTATTGAGTGTGATGGTATGCATATTGTAGTTGCGTCAACTCATTCTCTTGCATTGTAGTTTAGTGCATTTTAATTTTGCATTTCATAAAGCATTAGATTACAAAGTATTAGTTTAGGGTCATTCTTCCTGAATCTTGCATTCT
Source organism: Portulaca oleracea (assembly GCA_029582165.1). Lineage (NCBI taxonomy): Eukaryota > Viridiplantae > Streptophyta > Magnoliopsida > Caryophyllales > Portulacaceae > Portulaca > Portulaca oleracea. Next base: position 943,286 of record CM055875.1, read on the forward strand.
AGAGTTTAGAATCTTTTTTTTTCCATATGCAAGCATGATAGAACATTAGAATAGAATTGCATTCATTTTTGCATTGCGTGGGCGAAAACAAAGTGAAAGTGGGACGTTATCAAGCATTCAAGGTACATTTCCAATCTCCTTCACTTTAGTTTTCGTTTTTATCGCTTTCTTAGATAATTTAGTGCTTTCTTAGATAGTTTAGTTTATTGCTTTCAATAAAAGGTGGAAAATCCTTGGTTTCTTAGCTTGGTTGTTGGTTTCGAAAACTCCTCCTAATGTTCAAGGGGTGATTTCTTAGTTAGTTTAGCGTAATCGTGTATGATGGGAAGTTTGGTTTGGCTTGGATGATGTGAGAAACTTGTTGTATATTTGTTTTGAAGAGATCATTGTCTCGTGTATGACTTATTTACTCTTGATGGTCCCTTGTGCACGATTGTAAGTTCTTGTGGTTGGTACATAAAAGGAACTAGTTGCAATGATTGTGGTAGGAATGAACCCATGAGGTCTTTTTGAGCCTAATAGACTATCATTTTTATAGTCTCACGTTCCTTGTGTGTGTACAACTCCTCTATGTGTGTAAACTCTAGAACTTGGCTTGTTTTCTCTTTGATGCCACACTTGACACTTGCTTGATGATCAACATGATTGAGGCCCATTTTTGTAGCCACTAAGCCAAATAGCCACCCAACCTTTTATCCCTTTTTATTAGCCTATGTTATGCCCTAACCCGCATTATGCTTCACATATTTCTAGCCTTGGCCATTCAATCTTTTTCCTATCCCTTTTGCCAAGCATATGAACAACACTTTGTGGGGTGAGAGTATTTTATGGCTTTGATATATTGGTTTGATGGTTGATTTTTGGTGAATTGTGAAGGGAAGAGTTTCTTAATGTGAATTATGTTAGAACTTCCCTTGAAAATCGATTGGGCTTGATGCAATCTTCCTAGGGGTAATCAATAGTTGTATTCTGACTCATGTCACTCACTATGCTTTGTAATGTTGAAAAATAAAAAGAAAAAAAAAACCAAAAAAAAAGAAGAAAAAGAAAAAAAAGGAGAAAAAAAAGAAAAAAGTATATGTTCAAAAGAGAAGGAAAAAAAACAAAAGAAAAAAAGGAAAGTTTAGCTAGTTAATAGTTTTGAATAAAGTGTGTGGCATGAGTAGTTCTCAATGTCTTTCCCCCTTGGTTGAGGTCATTTGTAGGTTGTATATGCTTTATCTATGGCGGATTGGCGGGTTATATTGATTCTTGATTTGAGTTGGAAGTGTTGTTCAATCTTGGTTATTAACTCCACATTTCCCAAATTATTTACCCCTCCTTTCCCTAGCCTAGCCCCGTTACAACCTTATGAAAGTCCTCATGATTGTGATTCTTGTTTGTTGTCCCAAGTGGTGGAGAATGAGATCCTCAAGCCTATGGTAGTGCACATGCATTAGGAGAGTTTTGAGTGAAACCGCATATATATATTTTCTTCAAACACAAGAGGGGAGTGTTTTTACATACCCTAAAGCGAGGTTCTACCGATCCCAATTAGTTCGCCAATCACTTGAATGAACTTGAATTGCATATAGGGTCAAGATTGAGTGAATGTTCTTGCCACTTGACTTTGTGATCTTCGGAATGAATTGCAACTTTGTTTTGATCTGAATTCGGACTTCGCCAAGCGACCTATTGTATGCCTTTGCTCTTGACTACCAAATTTTGTCCTTTGTCCAAAAAGGGGGAGGCTCTTCTTGAGGTTTTCTATGTTTCTCCTTAGTACTTCATAATTAGTCTTGCTTGGGGACAAGCAAGGTTTAAGCATGGGGGAGTTGTTGAACCTCGGTTTTACAACTTTTTACCTCGGTTTTTATTGTCTTATTGAACTTATCTAAGTTATTTAGTTTAAGTTTAATAGTGTTTTTTGTCATCTTCGCTTATTGAGACAAATTTGAGTAATTATCTTATTTTTAGGCGATTCGAGTGCAAATGATGATGACATTAGAGGATAAAAAGATTGGAATTAAGGAGCAAATAGAAGCCAACACACTCGTGCAAGAAAATTAGAAGCGAAGTTGGGATTTCCAGTTCGGCACACCTAGGTGTGCCAATCGCGATCTTTTATTTTAAGATGTTTTATTAATTAGAGACAGACAAGTTTTCATTGGACGTTCGTTCATTCTCTCAGTTTCTCTCTATGCTTGAAGGGAGGTTTCCTCCCAAGCCTCTCTAGTTCTAGGGTAAGATTTCATTTGAAGAATGAGATTAGATTGTCTTTGTTCAAGAATTCAACAATTTCGTTCTTCGCTTTCAATTCAAGACTAAGTTCTTATATCCCTTTCTCTTTTTATCTCTTTCATTATGTTAATTTCTTGTTAGTTTGTGTTGTTTGGGTTGTGATTGATGCATTTGATGATTAATTAATCTTGTTTTAGGCATAATCTATCCAAATTCGTGCTTGTAGTTAGAGGTTTTCTTTGCCCACCATGTGTTCGATGAAATGCTCGAGAGAGTTTTCATTTGTATTTCTTTAGCCAATTGATGTATGCCGAGAGGTGAGATTAATTTGCTAGTGTGGTAGAGAAAATAGTTAGGGTTTTGGACATGAGAATAGTCGAATTCTAACTAGGTCTAGGGTTGCTATTCTTGTAGTTTAATTAGACTAACTCCATGAGAATAGGTAGTTAGAATAGTTAGACTAGCCCTTGACCCTCGAGAGAGGGCTTTGGTGAGCTTTAATGGTGCAACCGATCACTCTTAATTGCTTGTATAGAATTGGTAGATTAGGTCGTTCAGATTGGTTAGTTATTTTGCTTCCCGAACATCTTTTATTGCTTTCATAGTTTGTTGTTTGATCATTACCATCCCCATCCTTGGTTAATCAACCTAACTTGAAACACTTGAGTCCGCACTGAGTACTAGAAACACAACTCCCTGAGATCGACATCCGTACTCCCAAAAGTACGACAACAAGGGCCATATAATATCATCAAAGACGAGTCAATTTTTATTTATTAATTAACATAATCATCCTTCAAGCATAAATGGGCCCTTCCACTTGGGCTAACCATGATGTTCTTTGGGTTAATTATTTGAATTGATGAATAATCATTTTCTCAACCCAATTAATTTTATATGGACTAGAACAAAACCTCTAAACTAGAGTCGACTCTAAAACAAAAGAAGAAAAAGTGAAGGGGGTAGCACATAGCACATAGCATACAACATGAGGGGATATCCTAAACCAAGGTTCTATGTTCATGATTTTTCTATGGTTGGATTACATGGCCTACCGCACGTTTTCATCTCCGTGCTCCATACCTTAGGTAAGGAGTGTGAGGTATTGCTCAAAGAACTTCAAGGAAGCCCTTTGAGTGTAACGCGGGGAGAGAGGGAACCAAATGCTTGGCGATATAGGGTGCATCCCACAAGTAGTGGCCCGCCCGCTCTCGAGGGAATCACCTAGGTATAAATTAATTGTCACCTTTGTGCTAATGTGTCAAAAGACTCGATTAGTGGCCCGGTATGCAAAGGATGCCTGAAAAGAATTATAAAATCGCGAAATAAATCAACTTCTCCATTTTACAATTTCAATTTAATTCGATTTTTTCAAGTTTTACCCTCTTTTTAAGTTTAAGTCCCTAGTGGAGTCACCAATCAGTAGGACCCGAAAAATTCTCGTTCGGGCAAATTGTTCTCGGCTGCGCTACTTAATGATCGAGAGTCGACTAAGGTTGCTTAATCCTTAAATAAGGATATTTTTTATTTTCGAAATTCATTTTCGGGGTGATGAAACTTTATTTATTTATAAATCCGTTTTTATTTATTTAAACACTCGAAATTACACCGAAATACTTTACAAATAATTCAGTTTTGGCCCAAATACCAGATCCAGACCCAACAGAGGGCAAACGGGCCGCCATGGGCAGTTAAAACCCGCGCGGGTTTTAAGTGTCCATGGGCTGGACCATGCCTTTCCCTGGGCCAGAGAACATGGGCTGAAACTGATAAAACCCGCGAGGGTTTTATCAATTTCTGGCCCAATTTCTCTCGGTTTTATCCTTGGATTTGTGGATGGAAAAGACTAAATCATTTTTAAGTATTTTGGTGTAAATCCGTATGTTTAAAATAATTAAACGGGTTATAAAAGAATTAAGAGTCGCCAGCTGATTTAAAGAAACCGAAAAACCATAAAAATAATAAAAATAACTCCGGTCTGCGAAACCCGATTCTAAGCTCGGGGGTAAGGTTACGAATTCGAGAATTACAACTCTCGAATTCGCCTGTTAGAAAACAAACTCTACTAAAATCGACATTAAAATGAAAAAGAGCGGGCAGAAGTTTAATTGATTTCAAGAAATTATATTCATCATCATGCAATATAAAATGAGGTTTTTAGTTTACAAAATATGCACAAGTAATGGAATTAAATTACGAATTACATGATTTAAACAATGACAATAAGAAAGCAATAAATCGAACCTCTTTTGATTTAGGAGCCCGAATGCGCCGGTTGAAACTCTTGACTTTGCCTTGACTTTGGACTTTGATGGAAAGATAGAAGTGATTTGGGAAATGGTATTAGGGTGATGATATGGATGTGACAAAAGTGATTAGGAGAGGTTTAGAGAGTGATTATGGATGAGGGAATTTTAAGAGAGTGATGAAAATTTGGTAGAATAAGGGATGATTGTTGATGAAATGAGGGTAGAATAATGGTGTTAGTTGATGGAATGGATGGAAGTATGAAATTTTGAGAAGAGATTTGATTAGAGTATGAGTGTTCTAGAGGACAGTTGATGGAGTGTTGGGAGAATTTAGATGATAATGATGGGTGGTAGTTGATGAAATGAGAATAATAGAGGTGGTTTATGAGAGTTGTTGGTGAGATGAGTAGAAGAATGGGGGGGGGGGGGGGTATTTATAGTTGGAGAAGGTGAGGTTTAGGAGGGAAAATCATGGGGGACACATCCCCATGATCATGTCATGCAATCACGTAGCTTCCAAGTCAAGGCCAAGGTCAAAGCACATGGGGCTAATATCAAGGGAGGATGATCAAGATGATTTTGGCGCAAGATTTCGGAAATTAAACCCCGCGCTGGTTTTAAAACACCCACACACGGATCGCTGACGTGGACGCTGAACGACGCGTTTTGGCCGCATGATAACCCGCGCGGGTTTTGAAGTCGCTGGGCCGGATCTGCTTCTGGGCTGCCTTTCTTCTGGGACGTCTCTGTTGATTAAAACCCATATGGGTTTTGTCTCAGCTAGTGGGCCGAATCTTCAAACGACCATAACTCTTTCATCCGAACTCCGATTGAGGCAATTCAAAAGGCATTGAAAAGCTTATGATGTGTACTTTACTCTCATTAAAAGAAATAGGGCCAACGAGACTTGTGGAAAAAATGGGATTCGAAATGGTGGGCATATGTATGTGGAAAGGGTGGAAAATGAAGGCTTTTTTGTGGTGGGTTGGCCCAGTAACTCTTGATTGATGGAGGCCCAGTGACTTGGTTTTCCTTCTTGCCTCTTTTCTTGTTACTCCTGATTTGTACACTTGTCCCGTTACAAAATCCGGTGTCTACAAATTGATCCATCAACTTTCAATTTCCTTTTAAACACCCATTTACATCCCCGTGGTTTACAACCTCTAGGAAGGTCAGTTAGAATCCATGTTCTATTACTCAAAAGGGACTCAAGTTCACCGCTAATGGTTTCTTTCCAAAAAATAGAATCAATGGATTTCATTGCTTCGTCATAAGTTTTGGGGTCTTCCTCAATGATATACACAGAAATAATTTCATCACATAAGAAGTCATGCTCGGTTAAGAAATAGGTAATAAAATCAGGTCCAAAGGAAAGTTCCTTCCTAGGTCTTTTACTCCTTATAGGTTCAGCCTCATGCTCAACAGGTTGAGATGTAGCACAAGTAGAAGAAACAGATTGAACATGTTGTGCACATTTCATTGGAAAAATATGCTCAAAGAATTCAGCATCTCTGGCTTCTATAATATTGCCATGCATGTAAGAGCCATTCACACCTTTAGTAATAAATCTACATGCAGCACGTTGATAGGCATAACCAATGAATACAGGATCAACAGTTTTTGGCCCTATCTTATTCCTTTTGGAATCAGGTAACCCAACTTTACCAAGACACCCCCACACTTTCAAGAATTTCAAGTTAGGTGCATAACCCTTCCAGAGCTCATAAGGAGTTTTATCTAACTTCTTATGAGGTACACGGTTAAGCACTTGACAAGCAGAAAGAATGGCTTCCCCCCCACATATTATCAACCAGACCAGAACTAATCAGCATGGCATTCATCATGTTCTTTAAGGACTTGTTCTTTCTTTCAGCTATGCCATTTTGCTGGGGTTCATAAGGAGTAGTTCGTTCATGGACTATCTCATTTTCCTCACAAAATTTTTTAAGTGAGGTGGAGTCATACTCTCCTCCTCTATCACTCCTTAGTCTCTTAATCTTTCTATTGAGCTGATTTTCAACTTCGGCTTTATACTTTAAGAACATCTCTACTGCCTCATCCTTAGAGTTTAGGAGATAAACCACAGTGAATCTAGAGTAGTCATCCACAAAGGTAATGTAGTATCTTTTGCCACCTCTGGACATATGGTTCTTGAAGTCCCCTAAGTCACTATGAACTAGTTCAAGGAGCTCAGGTTGTCTGTCTATTGATTTATGAGGTTTGCTATGAAACTTAGCCTCAACACATACTTCACATTTAGAGAACTCATTATTAACCAGATTAGGAATTAAGGCCAGGTGTTTTAGCCTTTTAATGGAGGCAACATTCACATGTCGTAATCTAGCATGCCATAAATCAAGAGACTCAACAATATAAGCAGAAGAAGTTCCAACATTTTCATTCACTTTAACACATACAACATCTAGAATCACAAGTCCAGAATGATTAGTGTAAGACCTGGGAGTTTTATTAAGAGTAATTACCTTGGTTAAGGGTCTAATTTGGGTTTAGTGATTTATTGATGGGAATAATTGTTGTATTTCTATAGTATGTGGATATTATTATTATTATTATTATTATTATTATTATTATTATTATTATTATTATTATTATTATTATTATTTATTTATTAGAGTTAGAATTTTATTGGAAGAGCCCACTTATTAATTGGTGGACTTGTTATATTATTGGGTAATTGGGTTATAGATTTGGAAAGGAATAAAATAAGGGAAATTAAGAGATTTTTTTTAATTATGTTTGATTAGAGAATTTTACAATCAAAGGAATTATGGTAGAAGAAAGGGGATTGGATAATTAGCAAGTATTTGAAGTGGGATAAAATTTATAAGTAAAAGGGATTAATTCCCTCTTTCCTTCTTTTTTGTGATTCCCGACCAAAGAGGAAAAAAGGGGGGGCAAAGCCCCTGCTGTTCGTTCGCATAGCACGCAGAGAGAGAGAGAGAGAGAGAGAGAGAGAGAGGAAGAAAGCGGTGGCGGTGTCTGGTTGTCGGTCACCGTCGGCTAACGCGCAGAGGGAGAGGGAGATGAAGGGGGCGGTTGTGGCTCCCTCTTCGTCCCTTCGAGTGACTCACACATAGAGAAAGGGGAGGGTGTTCGATGGTGGCTCGGTGACAGGTGACTGCAGCGGCGATTGAGTGTGGGAGACCCGCGCGACGATCGGGAATCCTTGATGGCAGCGGCGGAGGCCGCGGTGGCCGGGCGCGAAACAGTGGAGGGGCTGGGGTGGTTCGAGCTAGGGTTCCGGGCCGTTTTCCGGGTTGAGTCTAATGCGTTTGAGTGCTTCTGACGCCTCTCAGCCGAGTCTAGCCCTAATTTGAGACCCTAACTGCTCAATTGAGAGTCAAAGTGGGTAATCTCTGTCCTCTCTTAATAACTATTAAGTTTTAGGTTTAGTTAATAGATTTTGAATACCGAATTTATGCCTGGAATTATTAATTGTGTTGCAATGGTTGGATTGATATTTGGAACCGAGTTGGAAGTTGGATGGTATTTGGGTTGAACATTGAGCGTTGAGGTCAGTTTGGGACAATGTATGTAAGAAGGGAGCTGGGTTGAATTGTGAAAACAGAATACTTTGGGTCAATTGATGAAAAGAATGGACTTTAGAGGTTATGTTAAGTATTATCCTTGTTATGTGAATTGTGTGGGAACGGAGTAGATTATGAATCGAAAGAAGTTATTATATATGCGAATATGGGATTAGTATACTCAAAGGTTTGATTTAAGTTAGAATGATATTGATTCGATGAGTATAACATGCATACATATACCATGGATGACTTATATATACTTGAAGAATGAAATTTGGAGCATATGGCTCCATGGTTGGGTATCTAGTATGGGTATTTATGCTCTAGTCTAGTGTGAATGGAAATTAGATTGTTTGTTAATCGTTTTATGTGAATTTTAAGTCTCTATGTACATACTTATATCTCTATTATTATGGGCTTATGTAATTGAAAAGTTTTTATATGATTTTTGATTCAAAAGAAAGGATTTCAAGGGAATATTTTAGGGTGTATTGAAAAGCATTTGCGTTTCCAACTCGTTAATACTTATTAAATGGGTTTAGCGTAAGTAAAGAAAACTTATTTGAGTTATTCGAGCTTTTGGATTTCTTAAATGAAAAAAGGTTGGAAAATTGGCCAGTTGAGCTATTTTGATTTGAATGAAATGTATTTTCCTACCTTATATACGATTTGGAAAGCTATTTAGATGAGAAGTGTATGGTATGGAATTGTTATGCGATTTACGAGTTTGAAATGGTTTTCGGGCTAGGTGTATTGCACTAGGTACTGTAGAGTAATTGGAAAACCGGAGTTACACCTGTAAAGGGGAACTGAATCGGCTAAGTATATAAAGTCCATTGACGTTAGAACTCCCGGGAAGTTAAACTAACTGTCTTAAAGGGGAACCGGCCCCGACTAGAAAGTGCTGAAAGTACCCTACGCCCATGGTATCGATATTTTCGTACAATGAAAACAAGGAAAGATTATATGACACCGTTGGTTTATTGAAACGATATATTATGGTTATGGAAAGATGGAAAAGGAAATTTGAATAACTTTTAATACCTGTTTCAAAGTGTGTGTTATTCTTCAACTGTTGAAAGATTTGGAAGTATGAATGGTATACTACTTGAGAATTGCTAAGTTTATAAATTGTATTTGAATCTGTTCGAACTAAGTTTCAAAAAGGGTCTTGTGATTTAAATAAAGAACTTACTTTGTTATTAACGATTTATATGTGATATTTGAACCCTTTGAGTGTGTCCTATAATTAGATTCATACATTACATGTGAGTTTTGGTTTGATGGTCCAATTCGAATGCTAAATGTCAGGTATACGTGAAGTACCTATTTTAGCCGTTTAAGATCCTAGAAGGGACTGCATTTGAGTCAGTTATGTCTTGGATGGATGCCAAAGGAATTGAGGTACACTTTGATAGTTGTTTGGCCATTTCATGATTAAGGAATGCACTCACAATCATTAGTTTACCCCTGAGATAATTGGTTATACTACTAGCCAACATGAGACATGTTGCTGCTTGAAGGGAAACCATACACCTAGTTCCTGTTTGACGAGTTAGTTGGCGACCAAGAGATGGTATCTATATTTTGATTATACTGGGGTGAATACGGGATTAGGGTGGCTCCCATCTTGAGGCTGCCTGAATCCTAATGGTTGTTCCAGGGTACAGGTTATCTACTGAGCTATGGTTTGCTCATACCCTTCTCTCCCTCCCTCTTACAAGTGAATATGAAGATCAGGAGCTGACCAGTTATTTAGAGATTGAAGCATTCCTAATTGTTTATGTATAGGAAGTAATTGTTTTGTAATTGAATTGTTTTGTAAATATATTTGGAATGCTTTGGTCGTTTGATGCATTTAGAATGTTCTCCGAGCGTGTGGCTTGTGATATACTCCGACGTGTGGCTGTTGAGTTTGTTTTTGGTTTAGTTTGTCTACTACAGGGTTGTAAGGCTTTAAGCCTGGGAAGCATCCATATTACAAAGGGAATTATGCCGGATTTTCTCCAGAAAATCTTTAAAATTAATTCCCAAGTTCTCCTTTTTACCTTTCTCAACCTTAAATAGGTTGAGATTGACTTAAATAGCCCCTATTAGGGAGCGGGCTGTTACAATTACAAGAGCCCTTCCCCACAAACTCCCCAATCTTGGTAAGGATAATGCGATTTCCTTCAAGGGTCAATTTGAGACCAGCCCTAAGAAGCAAATTTCCAGAAATGAGGTTTCTACGCATTTCAGGTACACATAGCACATCAATGAGAGATAAAACATTGCCAGAAGTTAGTTTTAAAGAAATCTTCCCTTTCCCTTGAATGGAGGCAGTGGCGGCATTTCCCATGTAAACGGTTGCGCCATCTACTTTCTCAAAGGTTTGGAAGAGGCTTCTGTTTGTGCATATGTGCTTGGTAGCTCCAGTTTCGACCACCCACTCAACATTGTTGTCAGCAAGGTTCACTTCCGAGACCATGGCAATGATAGTCTCAAGTATCTCAGCAAGGTTGGCTGGACTCCTCTTGTTTTTGCTTCTACAGTCCTTGGCCTTGTGTCCCGGTTTGCCGCACTCGTGACATTTCCCTTGAAATTTATACTTTTTGCCCGGAGACTTGAAGTTGCTTGCTTGAGGACTCTTCCCTTTATTTTTGAACCTGTCATTATAAGATTTTGGTTAAACCAGATTAGCACCAGAAGAGTTAGAATAAATTTGTAGTCCCATGTCCTTGATACGATTTTCTTCCTCAATTCTCAAGTGCCCAACCAAGTCTTCTAGGGTCAGATCAGTTTCCTTGTGGATCAACTGGTTTCGGTACTCTTTCCAGGAAGAAGGTTGCTTTTCAATCAGAACAATAGAAGGGTAACATCACAGATTTTCAGTCCTTCAGAGGCAATTGCAGAACACAAATTTTCATACTCATAAATATGATCTATAATAGGCTTATCATCACCAACTTAAAAATTTAACCATTTACTCACAGTATATCTCTTAGACCCAGCATCATCATTCCCATATTTTTTTTTAGCGCAGACTAAATCTCATAAGCAGAATCAAACTTCATGTAAATATCAAGCAAGGCATTATTCATGTAATGAAGCAACATTCCTTTACAGGTTCGATCATCTCTAACATACTTGTCATCATAATCAGACACAACTTGAGCATCAGTAGCAAGAGGTAATTTCTTCTTCTCTTCTAGGGTATGGGCAACATCAATTTGTTCGAGATAAAACTTAATCCTAACAAACCAATGATTGTAATTCTTTCCATCCAAAGGTTCCAATTTAGACATGTCAGGAACAGTAAACTTGTTGGTTGCCATGACTAAAGCCATAAATCACTTTCGTCACAGCAAGAAATATCTTACTTGAAAAGAAGAACGAAGGAAAGGACACTGTGGCATGGATAGCCCACTGTCCTGAAAGTGATTTCGCCTATACCGATGCAAACCCTCCAATGGCGGCCACTCCCCAGGATTACACGGTCTGGTTAATTTTGTGCATTCTCCATTAACCAGTTGGGGTGAACGAGTAATTGCCCAAAAATATTTTAAGAGAAGTAGAGAAAGAGATGAATAAAATCATAGAGAATTTTTTTTCTGTGTTTAACAAGAAAGAAGAGAAGCACTTAAATAGAAGAGAGAAAGAAAACAAGAGAGCAAGCTTTGAAAATAGCAGTGTTGAAGACTGCATAATCAGCCTTGAGACCCAAATAATCTGTCTCAAGCTTCAAAGGCCTCGTAAATAGGCGCATTAAATAAAACAGTCGAAATCCGAGACAGAAATTAAAAACTGTTTAAATTGTGACCAACCCGAACCCAAGCCCGGACCGACCGACCGACCGAACGGCGGCGGCGGCGGCGCGCGCGCGCGTGTGGACCACCAGGTCCACTCTTGTCTCTATTAGTTCAAATAGCTTTGGAGAACTTACTATTTAAAGTAGAACATTTCTCCCCTTTTCTTCCTATGTGGGACACCAACTTGTTCCCAACAAGAAAATCAAAACTTAAACTTTGAGACCTAAAATCCAACACTGTCATCCTGGTCACGGGCATTACCCTTGAGGTAGTGACCGTGACCTCTCTTGAGCTCCCTAGGCTGACTCCTTGGTCACAAGCTCTACCCTCAGGGGTAACGAACGTGACCTTTGTGGGGACTTAGGCTTTTGAGCTTTTGGCTTAGGTTCTCTTTGCCTTGCTTTCGTAGCTTTGGGCTGACTTCTCAGCACCAGGGTAGCTTCCTTGGCATCCCGAGATGGAGTCTTAATGCATTTGAACTTTGATTTTCCTCGATTCTATCCTGAATTAATCTATAAAATTAACGAAAAACAAACTAAGACTGTTTATTAAAGGGAAAAACGAGTTTGATCTTAAGTGAAAAGGTGAGATTAGTGAAAATGCGAGATTTAGGCTCAAAGAAGCCTAAACAATAAGTCAGGAAAAATAGTAAGGCAAATAAAATACATAAGGTAGGTAGGATTTAAGGAAAATATGGTAGAGAAGATAATGTAGAATTTGATAGGTAATAGAAAATAGGCAAGATAAGTAAAAATAGGTTAGATAAGTGAGATTCTACTTACCTTGTAAAATAACAGGTCCTTAAGAGTTATTAAACCTAGTAAAATTTGCCATTTAGGGACTTGTAATTTAATCAGGACATTTGAATCGAAATAATAAAAACTTTGGAGATATTAGTTGGTAATAGTATGAACAATTTTCTTAGATGAGAGTAGTATGAATTTTTGAAATATTTGGTGTTACCACTACATCACGAAGTTCATGAGGCCGAAACTGGATTTGATGATGTGGAGGATGATGATTGCTCGTAAAGCCTTTGTCACAAGTTTTTTTTCTTTGCGTAGAATGAGAAAGTTTTTTTTTTTTGTCAATATGCCCCATATATATTGTTTAATACATAAAGATTAATGTCAAACCAATTTCTTAAGTCAATAGTCCATATCACCTAACCATGTTGCTAGCCTATGCAAATAAATAAATAAATAAATAACTTGTGACAGAGGATTAAGGATCAAGAACGATCCTCCACATCGTTATTGAATCGAGTTTCTGTCTCATGGACTCGGTGGTGTACTGCTAACAACAAATATCTCAAAAGTTCATTCTATTCTCATCCAAAAAAATTATTCATACTATTATTATCGAATAACCCCAAAGTCCATACTATTCTTATCCAAGATATTATTCAAGAAACTCATATATTGTATGAATGGGGTGTTTGGTAAGTGACTTATCAAATTCTTTATTGAGAAAAATGACATAATTGGAAGATTTGACCAAGTTAAATAGACTAAATATGTGTTTGGTAAACAATATATTCAGTTGGCTAATTGAGTCCAATAGACTTATTTTCAATATGTTGAAATGAGAGGCATATTGAATTGACTGCTTGTAAAAGTTACTCCTTCTGCTCCATATTAATTGTCATTTAGGCGCTGTTCTTTTTTGCGGTTGGCAAACTGCGGTGACACATCACACCGCAGTTCGCCACAACCCACCACAAAATACCATTCTACCACAATTTACCACAACCCACCACAAATTTCTTTTTCCAATTACTTTTTTCACAATTACCAATACAATATTTATATATACACCTTCGTCCCAAAATGTTTGTCCTTTGACTAGTTTTTGACCGTTGATTACTCACAAATTACAATAAATTACAATAAGAAATTGTTGCCATTGTAATCTTTACTAATGTATCTTTCTAATGATGGTAATTTCACATCGTAACTCATTGTAATTTGTGAGTAATCAGTAATCAAAATTTAGTAAAAGGACAAACATTTTGGGATGGAGGTATCATATTTCAACTTACTTTGTCACAATTACTAATACAATATTTATCATCCAAAAACAATACAATATTTCAACTCACTTTTTCCAATTACTTTTTCACAATTACCAATACAACATTTATATATACACCAAAAAACCCACCACAAACATACCAATCACCCGCCACAATTACACCACAACCCGCCACAATTTCACCACACCATATCGCACCATACCGCAGAATACCACATAAAAGAATAGGGCCTTAGTTGATTACAGTATCTATGTCACTCTTTAATTGATAATTTCCTAAATGATAATTTATTAACACTTATAATATTAATGTTTTAGGATGATATTTTTCATTATAAATATAATGATAGCAATTTTATATAATAAGTCATTGTATATATTAAGAAATTTATGGTCAAAATTTGTAATATTTGACCGAACAATTTCCAAAAATGATAATTAATATGAAACGAAAGGAGTACTATTTAACCCAAAATTCACCAAAATTATATACATATCGTCATAAAAATAATTGATACACATTATTTTGAAAAAGGTAAAGATATAAATGAGATTTGAATAAATAATTTTTGAGAAACAAATAACTTTATCTAACATAATTTTTAAAGCAAAGCTTCTTCTTCTTCTTTTTTCGATTATTGAGAGTCAAAAGCCATAAAAGTTCATAGACAACAGCGAACAACAAACAAAACAACATAACAATCACCTCCAAAAAAAAGTTACAACCAAACAACTAAATATAATTAACACAACAAGTACTTTCGCGACCACCACACCCGAAAGAAATCTTCACTTTTTAAACACGATACAATGTCAATAACTTCAGTTTGGTGGGTCTTGCCAAAGCAAAAAAGGAAAACCCTGAAGGTGAGGTGTAAATATAAAGTAGAAAATATTAATTAGTTTTGTTGGTCGACAATAATTTTGAGAAAGTTGTGCAGGGTGTGATCGGGACAATGATACACTGACCCAGTGGGTCAATGACCCACCCAGGTGGCAAATGACATGGATTATGATATGGCAATTCCCTTCCTCTCTCCTCTTTTTTCTGCTGCAACCTCTCTCTAGGCGTGGCATTGGGAAATGATAACATTTATTCTTTTCTCTGATTAAAACTTCATCCCCCAAAAAACCACTTCCCAAAAATTGAAAACCCCGATTCAAACCCATTTCTATCGGAGATCATCTTTTTCGTTCTCTCTCTCTCTTTCTCTGATAAATGTTAACATTCATTTCTCTGCTCTCCCTTTCTGTTTTCGTTCTCTTTCTCTTTATCTGATTCAAACTTCATTTTTATTTAGGGTTATTTCTCTGATTGAAACTTCGTTCGTCCGAATCCAAATCAAGCAGATCAGATAGATAAAATTTAGAAAAAGGTATGTACTCTAATTTGAATATCCATTCTTTGTTGTTCCAAAAAATATAATTAATCTCCATTATTTGTAGTGTGGATCCTGTTTACCAGTTTTTAGGGTTTGGGTGTGGTTTTTTTAAGTTTTAGATCTGGGTTTGGGTGTGGTTTTTTCAACATTGGAACATAATAATTGATTTGAGGATTCAATTTTCGAAACTGGAAATTGATTATTTTTCAGATCTCGTCCCTTCAAATTTGGCTATGGTTAGGACTGACGAGAGAAAATTGTTGGTTTGAAGATATTGCCGCAATATTCATTTGGCTATGGTAAAGATACGGGCTTTTGGGGGGATAAGTATAAATTCTTGTATGAGTAGTCTAAATTTTGATATGGGGATTATTAGTATGATTAGTAAAAAATGTAGTTGATGACTGCCATGGGTGATGACTGTAATTGAGTATGCTATGGTGATGACTGACATTGATTAGTCTAAATTGTGGTTATTAATTGTTCATATGTTTACTCACTCGATCTTGAACATGAAGGAACTCGAGCTTGTTTGTTGATAGTTGTAAGATATGGCAACGTCATCAAGGAACTCGAGCTTGAACATGTAGGATCGATTACGTATAAAGTATCGATATTGTTGTGGTCGGAAAGCTGATTTGAAGATTTCATCATCAAAAAACAACCCTAACTCATTGTACTTCAAATGCGACGTTTGTAATAGTTTTGCTGATTGGGTTACCTCAAGGGATGTGATTGACGATGGTTACTCCGATGCAAATTCTCGTGTTGATAATATTGATGAAGTAAAGGAGTTTTTTTGTAGTTGTAAAAGACTTGCATAAACAGTTGTACGATCTTTTTTGGTTTTTGGTTAAGTTAGGTGGGATGTATTTAGTATTACTTGTGGTGGTGTTGTTAAAATAGGGACAAATTATCCATAACTAATGTATCGGTATTGAGATTAATGTATTGTTGTTTATTAAACTAATGTATTGTTGGTTTATATTCACTTGGTAATGGCACATTCTGATATGATATTTGGTTTTTCATTCACTTGCATTTTCATCCAAATCAGTCATATAGTACCAAAAAAAAATAGCAAACTATGGCCCTTAGCTATTAAACTATGATATCATGAAGTGATGCCCTGAATTGTGACTCTAAATATGGGGGCCAATGAAGTTTTAAATGTTCATAGATCAATGAACACAGTGTCAGATTTGATAAAATTGCCCCTGAATTGGAAAAAAAAACCAAACAATGCCCCTTAACTATTAAACTATTCAATAACACCACTAAAGTTTACATAAGAATTAAAAATGCCCTTGAGTGGTATGTTAACCGGTAACAATCGGTAACCATGTTGAGTACTTATTTTTTTGAAATAATTTGAAAAAGTAATAACAAATAGGGAAAAGGAAAAAAAATTGTACAAGTTCTTCCTACCTTCCCTCCATTATTGTCTTGTCTGACCACACTCCATGACCTTTCCTCTTCGTAGTTCATACAAACAACCATCCTGAAAGAACAAATTGTAAACCCCAAACCCTAAACCATAAAACCTAAAACATAAAACCCAAAACCCTTATACCGGCATAGTCAATAACGGTTGAAGTGAAGGAAGGTTGACTGGTGGTCAGAATTGGTTCAGGTCGACGATGCTGATGTTGCTGTAATCGATCAAAGCTTGTGATGAAACAGTGCAATTTGGAATAAGGTAACATAAATTTGTATGAAGGTGTGATTTGTGGGAAAAATTGTAAATGTTTTGTTTGTATTGGTTTGTGTTTTGCTAAAATTGAAACTGTTGAGAATGAATTTGATGAGATGTGGTTGTGTTTGATGGTTTGAACATAGTGAATGCAACTTGATTAGAGTGTGTTATTGCAGAACCCAAAATATAATGGCATTCAAAATATTGTTGTTCCATGGGGGGTGAATTTGATAGGGCTCCCCATTTAGTTTACAGTGAAGGAGAGTGCAGTGAAGTGGTTTGTGACACAGATTATATTAGTCTAGATGATCAAAAGGAGATGGTTGAGAAGAGAGGTTACCGAGCGCGGAGTATAAAAAAAATGCATTATGTTAAACCTGGTTGTGGATTAGAGGGTGGTTTAGTGGCTATTGATGCAGACAATGAGATGAAGGATCTTATGGAATTGCTGGTTCGTAATGATTCTATTTCTGTATATGTGGAGCATGAAGAACAAGATCTAAGTAAGGGGGTGAATGACATAGATTGTCATGAGGACGTGGACAGGGAGGGTGGCGGTGATGATGATGATGACGATGTTGATGATGATGATGATGATGATGATAATGATGATGATGATGATGATGATGAATATTTTCTTGAAGAAGATGGTGAGGAGTATACATATTGGAATTTTTCATGTGATAGGGACTCTGATGTTGATGATGAAGAGGAATTAGAGGCAATGAATATGACTATTCAATTGAAAGAGGCAGTTGAAGCTGAGAGGGAGGCTATTGCAGATGAGAATATTGGGGAAGTTGATGGTGAAAAGGTAGAGGGTCATTACCATGATTCAGATAATACAGATATTGATGTTGGAGCTGTTCTAAGAGATTTGGTTAGAAACAAAGGTGACAAGGATATGAGTAGGATTGATGAAATTAATAAAAAGACGAAGAAGAGGGTTAGGTCTGGAATGTAACATCATGGATTGAAAATGTTAAAGGCTGGCATGGTCTATCCTGACAAGAGATCATTCAAGAAGGCAGTTGATGACTACAGGATTAAAGGAGGGGTACAATTTGAGGGTGACTAACAGTGACAGGGGGAGACTCTAATTGAAATGTTTGGGTGAGGGATGTGAATGGAGAATTTATGCTGCCAAACTGAAAAAATGTGTTGTCTTTTGAAGTGAAGACACTAGATAAGGCACACACATGCACATCCTTCAGTTTCCAGGCAGGGTTTAGGGGTGTCCAAAAGCGGTTAACCGCTATTACGGTTAACCGCTTTTGCCATTATAAGTTTTTCCAAACCTAAACCATAACCGCCTAAAGCGGTTAACCGCTTTTGAAAATAAAAAACCTAAACCAAACTTAAACCGGCGGCTAACCGCATTGACAATGAGGTTGACCGCGGTTTGCTCCAATTTCCGGTTTTTTTTAGGTTAGGGTTTAGGTTTTTTTGGGCTTTTTTTAAAATTATATATAACCGGTTAACCGCGGTTAACCAATTTTCCAAAATTCAAAATCGAAACCTAAACCGCATATACCGGTTTGGTTAACCGAAACCATAAAAATATAAAACGCCAACCGGTTAACCGGTTTAGCCAGTTTGGTTTTACCGGCTTACGGTTCCGGTTTGCGATTTAGATTAACCATGGACACCCCTAGGGAAGAGGACCTTTTCAACTAAGTCGTTGGCAGAGAAATATGTTGGCCTTTTTAGACTGCAACTAGACTGTAACCTTCATTTAGAGGAAGGGATTTACAAGCCAAAATATTGAAAGACTTGAAGTTCAATGCAACACTTTGCATGTGTGTTAGAGCTAGGAGGATGGCTTTGTCAACAATATTAGGTGACTATAGGACACAGTTTGAACAACTCAGGGACTACCTATCTGAGGTGTGCAATAAGAACCCAGGCACGACAATGAAGCTGATGACAACCTTGAATGAAGAACATAAGCATGTATTCAAGTTTCTGTACATATGTCCTGGCCCTTTAAAGGAAGGGTTTTTACAAGGATGTAGGAGAGTAGTTTCTTTGGATGCATGTTTCTTGAAAGGACCGTGGGATGGTCAAGTGTTTGTCGTTGTTAGTAGAGATGCCAATGATCAAATGTACATTGTTGCATGGGGGGTTGGGGAAAGTGAAAGCAATGATAGTTGGCGTTGTTTCTTGGAGGAATTACAAAGAGATTTGAACATCGGTGATGGCTTCAAATGGACTTACATTTCAGATCAGCAGAAGGTAATTTGACCTTATATCATTGTAATCGTTGAAATTCTTTAATTTTAAATTTTTGGTTTATTGATTTAGTGATCACTGTATTTTTCTTCTTTTGCAATTAGGGATTGGACTCTATAATCAAGGAGGCTTTCCCTAGAGCTGAGCATAGAATGTGTGCAAGGCATGTGTATGCCAAAATTAGAGAGAGTTGGAGAGGTGAAGCATTTAGAAATGTTTTTTGGAGGATAACAAAGGCAACAAATGATTATCAATTGGAGAGGTATGTGAATGATATGAAGGGTCTAGATCCCAATGCCTTTGAATTTCTGAAAAATAAAGGTCTTGAACATTTGAGCAGAAGGAACTTTGGGACTAATGCTCAATGTGATTCTGTTGACAATAAAATGGGTGAGATTTTCAATGCATTTATCAATGAGGCTGTGTACCAACCAATATTATCCATGCTTAGAACTATTTTCAAGCTTGTGATGAAGAGGATTGGTCAGAAGCAAGTATGGGCAGACGGACTTGAAGGTCCAATAGCACCTAGGATAAGGAAGAAATTGGACAAAAGAATTGACCATGCAAGATATTGGGAGGCTGTGAGGCAGGGGGAGGATTGTATAGTGCCACTCATGGAAGAGATGAGTTTGTTGTCGATCTGAACAACAGAACATGCACATGTAGGTCTTGGGAGTTGAGTGGCATCCCTTGTATTCATGCAGTTGCTGTTTTTAGGGAAGAGAGACTGAAACCAGAAGATTATGTGCATGAGTGTTACTCACTGCAACACTTAAAGACAACATACTCCCATACATTGAAGCCAACCAATGGGGAAGGAATGTGGCCCAAAGCAGCAGGTGAGACAATTTATGCACCTTATTTTAAGCCTAAGAAGAAGACAACCTCCAAGTACTTTAGGAGGCCAAAAGATGGTGAAAAGCCTGGACCTAATCAAGGGAGAGTCAGCAGGGTTGGGAAAAAAAATGCATTGCTCATTTTGTGGAGATGAAGGTCACAATACGAGATGTTGTGACAAAGCTCCATCATCAGTATCGCAGCAACAGGTAATATGAAATTGATGTGTATGCTATCGTCAAGTTAATTTGACTTTTACACAATTTGTAATTCAATTATACATGTTTGTGCCACAGTGGAGACCACCACAACCTCAGTCAGCACCACAAGAACAACCACTAGAACAACCACTAGAACAACCACAACCACAACCTCCACCACACCATTCTCTTGTACCCGAGTCACCACCACCACCACAACCTCAGTCACCACCTCTACAACCTCAATCACCACCACCACAACCTCAATCACCACCACACCATTCTCCTGTACCACCACCACCACCACCCCCTCCACCAGTAAGCCAACCAACACAACCCCCACCCCCATCACTACCAGAAAGACGTGCTAAGTTTGAGGTACTATATCTGTTTGTTATATTTATTTTTTTATTTGTTTAATTTGTTTTTTATATTCATAATAATATTGGAATTCACATCATGCCAAGGTTGTTGGTGGGAAAAATTCACATCGTGCCAAGATGCCACGTATGACAATTACACCATCAGGGACAAGGATCATCCTTCCCCGCAGCTGCAAGCCAACAACTGACAAGACTGCATCTGAAGCTACTTGTGGCCCTTCTGTTGATGTTGCTCCTGCTGATGCTGCCCCAAAGATTGGCAATACCTCAGTTTTGTCTTAGTTTAACTGTTCTTCATCTTCAACCAATGTCTCAGCTGCTGCAAACGATGCAACCTCAAATGATCTTCCCAAACCAAAAGGACCACCAAGGAGATCTGGAAGGTTGAGGACATTGAAGTTTCCTAAAAAGACTTCCATTACCATAGACAAGTGATGTTTTTATTGGAGTTATTTTACTTTGGAGGATTATTTAATTTTTATTTTTTTTAATATTAATTTTCTGTTCAACTAGTAGTAAAGACAATATTTTTTTAATGTCAATATTTTTTTAATTTCAATATCTGTTCAATTCTCAAAAAATGCATTAGCAAATATATGAGTAGCAAATATATGAGTTGTGATAATAAAAAATGGGTGAAGATGTTGAAACATAGCAGGATAAAAAGAAGAAGATTAAGATGTTGATGATCCGTGGTTACAGAAAAGAGAGACAATGAAATTGGTTGTCAAAGATATGGGAATTTTTTTTATTATTATAAAAACTGAACTGGTATTATTGATCAAGTGAATAATGTTGGGGCGTTTTATAAAAACTGAACTGGTAAATTCAATATCAGATTATTATCAACATTAAAACTTCAATAGAAAATCTTCATAATTAGGATGAACAAGTATTATTTTAATTTCCATAATAATTCTTTCTAAATACGTACATTGGCGCGCCCCATAGCATATCCACACATGATGCCCAAAAACAACAATAGGACAACAATAATGATCAACTATTTCTTCTGGGCCTCCTCAGATGCATTAAGCTTGTTGCTTAATTGTGCCTCCCTCTGCTCAGCTTTTTTAAGCTCCTCTTCCATCGTTTTCTTGTTCACAAGGACCTCCTCCAAGAAAGACTTCAAGGCATTGAAGAAGTTCGGATCGACAGAGCTCTGATCGAAGGTGAATGACATTTTTTTTAGAGATTCGAGGATGAAGGATTTGGATAAGGATGAAGAATAATAAGTTAGTGATGTTGAAGGTAGTTCATGGGCGGTGGTTCATGGGTAGCGCTTACAATACTACATGGGCATGTGCTGCTTATAAAGATAAAAAAAATGACATGATGGTGAACAGTTTTATGTTGTGTGAAACTGTGAATGACAAACATTGAAAATGCAAACCCTCACTGATATGACTGATGGAGTTGGAATAGGAAGAAACCTCCCCCATGAAAAACTGATGCATCTCTAGTAAGCATCCGTTTTTTAGTTTTTTTTTTTTTTTTTGTAACCTGATGAAAATGTTGGGTTACCTGTGATAACAGGTAAAAAATTTAGGGTTACGTGCAAGGTTCCAGCTTCATCTTTCATTATCATCCATGGTTAAACAGAGAAGAGAGACAATGAAACTGGTTGTCTAAGAGATGGGCATTTTTTTAATAATAAAAAAATGAACTGGTATTATTGATCGGGTGAATAGTGTTGGGGCGTTTTATAAAAACTGAACTGGTAACTTCAAGAGCATATTATTATCAACCGTAAAACTATTATAACTATTGAGAATCTAACAATGAAACTGGATGGGTGTTTTTCTAATTTTTCGAAAACCGAAGGGTCGTTTTACACGTTTTACAAACATTTTGAAACTGACGCGGCTATTCCTTCGAATGGGGTTTTCTTCCTCGGTAACCCAACACTGATTAGGCAACTGCATGGGGAGTTATAATGATTACTGCTTCCGTCATATATGAATTATCCCCCAAGTCACCAGTCACCACCATCAGTCATTCATCTTCTTCATCCTTCTCCACCATTCTTGTGTTCTAAACCCTCCATCCACCCACTACAATTTCATTCCCTTCTTTCTCAATTTTTTGGAAATGGATGCCCAACAACCCACATACAATGATGCACACAGTGCATGTAAAAGATACAATTGCTTGACCAATGCCCTACCATATAAAATCATCAAAGATGTTGTTGCTCGTGTTGTTGCCTCTGACATCGTTGATCTATGTCGCTGCAGACAAAGGTAAATTGTTTGCATGTTATATACTTCCATTGTTTACTTTTAAGTTTTGTTTTGAATATTATCTTATTTTTTTCTGTAAATCTGACTTTTTTCTATGAATTGTTTGCATGGGCATGGATTATGAAGTTGTAAATTATTTAATGAAATCGGAAAAGATAGTTCTGCACTGCAACAAGCTGCTATAGAGAACTTTTCCCAACATCTATGGCGTCACCCGGTGGAGGCTAAACAATTCAGAGAGAAGTGCCGGGAGAGCGTCAATTGTGAAGCCCTCTTCCAGATTGGAATCGTATGTTCTTGAACCATTTCTTTTTGTTCCTTCAATATTTCTACATGAATTAAATAGCGTAAATACTGTCATAAATTGTTGTTTAATGCTTACATACTTTGATACCAACATATTGAAACTATTGTGTAGGAGAAATATTTCACCAAAGTAGAGGAGGAAGAAGGGATCACAAGCCTATATGAGGCATCAAAACAATGACACAAGGCATCACCTTATGTTCTCGGCATAACTTTTTTGTGTGGTGATGATCAAGATCACAGGAAAATAGGGGTTTCGCTTATTATGGAGGTGTTTAAGGCTCAAGCCGTCGTAGAGTGCAGGAATAAAGTAAGTCACGCTATGTCGAGAATTTGGATGAACAATGCTCGATTCCGGCAAAATAAGCCCAATTTTGAGTGCCCGATGTATGAAGAACACAATGTATGGTGGAAAGGATTGCATCACGAGTGTTACGACGACGAAGATTTGGAGCAGAATCTTGTCTGTGATACTTGTAGATGTGGTCGTGAAAGTAGCTTCTTCTTCAAATCATTATAAAAACTGAACTTTGATGGTGGTGGCGGTTCAGTCCTTTTTTGTTTTTGAGAAACTGATTTTAGAGAATATTTAGTCACCCTAAATTCTAATTGTAGTGTCTGAATGGTATTCATGTAGATTTATGAAATATATAATTTTTGAACATCACTAGATTTATAGCTATGATTCATCCAATTACCAGTTGTTAGCAAAACAAATTTGGGCAACACAATACTAGCAAATGGGAATCTAGGACGATATTATGTGATAAACAAAATTGAATACAGAATAACTATTATTAAACTAAGTGATTTGGGGGATATAGTGGACTTGAAACTTTTTCATGGCTAAACCAAATTACTGGGCATTGACAATGGTGTTACATAGCTAACGTTCTTCACTTTTTTAAGATTCCTGAAGTTAAGTTTTGGGGAATTTCTATTCCAATAATTTTCTCAGGCTAAATCATTTGTATATGAAATTCCGACCACTTCCATTTATTTGAGTTTCAACATTCTTCATTGGCCTTATTTTCTATACCCCATTTCTCTTATTTATATATGAAGCACTCTTGGAGACTCATTTACTAATTGAGATGGATGTTGAAATATGTTAAGGCAGAGAAAGAGAAATTGGTTGGGCACCGATTTACTTTCATTTATCTTTTACCTTTGATTTTTTGGCTTATTGAAGCATATTATTTCCTATCCATTTTCAATAAAATTCAACAATATACCAAAACATAACTAAACCTAAACCAACTCTAATCCAAAAGATTCTGGTGCCCAATAAAGGTAATTCATTAATTCATATGTGTTCAATCACCATCATTTTCATTAATTGCAACAAATATAAAACCTTCAACACTAAACATAAACCTAAATTAAACTAAAACTTAAAGGCATATGAAAACAGAGTACCCTAAAAAATAAACATAACCCTTAACAACGGGGAAAAAGACGACAAATTCTTCACCACAAATTCTTCATCCTCCTACTGCTGCTGCTTCATCATGACCCCCACCAGGACCACCATGACCGCCATGAACACACTGATCAACACAAGAAGCCTCTTTTGAGACTTGTTGAGTACTCTAACTTCGTACTCTTCCTCAATCATTTGCCCATATGTCTCCTCGTGTGCTCTCCTCAGATGAGAGAGTTGACTGGTTGAACTTGACAATTGAGCAGACAATGAGGTGATTCTGCCGATGGCGGCGACGCCGGGTTCACTGGGTGTAGGACAAATGGGGTCTTCCACCCATTGTTCATATCTGCACCCTCTGGGGGTCCCAGCAAATCTGCACCGGGCGAACCTCCGTAATGGGTTCGTCTCTGTCGTGGACACAATAACCTTACAGGGAAGGCCGCAGAAACAGACCCGATCAGTGTTAGAGTTACACGGACAGAATCTACAGGCCAATATATCGGCATGGTCTAGGTATCCGTCTGCCATTTTTCTGTTGAGGGAGGGGAAAGGTTGAAACTTGCAGATGGGAAGGAAGAAGGAGAGGAAACCCTAACTAAAATTTGCAGAGGGGAAGGAAGAAGGAGAAGAATAAAAGACATTTGACAGGGAAGGCAGTATTTAAAGTGCAATGTACCGTAATATTTTTGACGGTTTGATTTTTAATCAGAGTTAATGTAATATTTTTTCAAATAGATGTTGGGTTAGTCTGGTTTTTAATTTACAAATCGATGTTTTAAATTCCTCATTTGTTTTTTTAAAACAATATAGATTTAAACTACTCATATACTTTGCTGAAATGTCATAATTGCCACTAGTTAGTATTTTTTCTACAATAACTACCCCCAAACTTTGAAATTGTGTACTAAATAGTCATCTAGAAAAACTATCAAAGTAGGCCTTGAAAAATTATTTGTCAATAAAATACCCTTAAACCGGGTAAAATTGTATCAAAATGCCCTTTCAGTGACTTTTTCCCGGGAAATACGTAATTAACTGTGATTGGACATGTGAGTAGACCACCCTTTTAACTTCTGACGAATTTTCTATAATAACCCTTCCTCCCCTGTCAAACTTCTTGTTCATCCACTTCTCTCTTAGGGTTTGCTCTCCTTCATCCTCTGCAAGTTTCAACATTTCCCCTCCCTAAACACAAAAATAGAAAACGGCATTGTCGACCATGCCCAGATCATTGCATGCAAATCGTGTCCGTGTTACTCATACACGGATCAGACCTGTGAATGCGGCGTTCCCTGTGTGGTTAGACTATCAATGACACCGACGAAACCATTTTAGAGGTTCGTCCGGTGCAGGTTTGCCGGGACCCCCCCAAACGTGTGGCTTACAAGAATGGGTGGACGATCGCATTTGAAATACTCTCAGGGGACCCGCCGTGTCCATCCTCCAGAACAACACCTCTTTGGCTGCTCAATTAGTTAGAACAAACAGGAAACTCTCTGACCTGAGGAGAGAACATGTGGAGATGGTTCGACAATTGATCAATGTAAGGAACCAAGTTAGGGTACTGAAGAAGACTAGAAATAGGCTTCTTGTGTTGAGCGGTGTTTTCGTGGCGGCCATGGCGGTTATGGTGGGGTTCATAATTCAGAAAGCCTAGTTTGGTGGTGGGAGGCGGAAGGTTCTAGAAAGATAAAGCAGCAGCAGCAGCAGGATGAACAAATTGTTGTTTTTTTGGTTTTACTTTTGGTTGTGGTTTGTATGATGTTTTGCATGGCATACTCTGTTCTAATATACCTTTCAGTTTTAGTCTAATTTAGGGCTAAGTTTAGTTATGTATGTGTTTAATTTGATGTTTATGGATTTTTTATAGTGGTTTATTTGATGTGTTCAATGGAATGTGATGAACAAAAATTTTAGATTACGCATTATCAATGGTATTTTGTTGAATGAATGTTCTGATTTGGGCACCAGAAACTATTTCCATCATCATTATCTCCATCATCATCCTCATATTCTTCCTCATGTTCTCCGACGTTTTTTTTGTAAAAAATTTTGACTGCATAAATTTATTAATAAATACAGATTGTTTCCAATTAATGCTACACCTTGGTACACTAGAACATTAGCAATATTGGTATTGTGATAACAAGAAGGTTGCGGGTTCAAATCCAGTATTGGATGTGGTTTTTATCATTTTCTTCATCATTTTCAACTTCTTCTTTTTTTCCTGCTATGTTTCATCTTCACCCTTTTTTTGTTTTATTTTTAATTTTCTTTTTTAAAATGACCAAATGCAAAAGTGTTAATTGTTAAAAATTTGATTAAATTCTTTTACAACCATCCGTCTACAGTGTGAAAAAATAAAAAATAAAGTCACAATCTTGTCAAATCAGAACTTTTTTCAGCAAGCTCTTCATCTTCCAAAATTCAATTTCTATTTTCATCTTTTTCTCTGTCAAATAAACCGTTTCCAGCCTTTATTCTTCCATTGTTGAAGCCACAGTTTAAAATTTAGATTTGAATTGAATTAACAAACAGATAGGGAGAGAAGCAGATAGAGAGAGGCTACAAAATGCTAAGATTGATAACAATTGAACTAAAACTGATTCATTGATTGATGATATTCATTCAAAAAACCAAAAACATACAAAATCTAGAAAGGAAACAACATTAACAACACTGAACCAACTGAGCAAAAAAGAAAACAACTGAATCTTAAGGCTTCACACTATTCTTGGGGCGGGGGGCATCATTCACCGCTGGGACTGGAGGAGGTGTTGGATGATTAACAAGAACTCCAGCGCTGCGAACTATGTCCATGAGGGCATGGGAGAGAGTCTTGTTGATCATTGCAGTGCCTTGAAAAGCGCGCTGCATATCCTGAAGAGTCTTCACCTCTTTGTTCGGTCTCGTTCCAAGCCGAATTCTTCTCTTTATTAGGGTGTTTTTACGAAACTAACCCCGTGTTATATGTTAGTTATGAAGTTTTCTTAGTTTTGTAGGAAAATAAGGTGTTGAGCCAAAACCGAGCCAAAACGGAGCAAAACTTCACAAAGAATGGAGAACAGAAGCAGAAGTACTGGGCAGCAGGATGACTCGCCCGAGTCATATCCTGACTCGCACGTGACAACCACCTGTGGCCTTGAAGCATGCAAAAATCAACTAAGTATGGAGTGAAGATTGGAAGGTTGTCACGCCCGAGTCACCCTATGGCTCGGTCATGACCAGCCTCTGCAAATCAACATTAAATCCAAGAAAACAGCTAAGGCAAGGAAGGATCAGAAGCGTGACTCGCCCGAGTCACTTGGATGACTCGGTCGTGGCCATATCCTGTGCAGCCGAAGAAAATCTGCCAAGAAGACATCCTCCAGTGGCCAGAAGCCTGACTCGCCCGAGTCAGGGGGTGACTCGCACGAGTCACCCTGCTTTTCTGCGCATATAAACCTTTAGCACGAAATTATCAGCAGTTTTAGTTTTTTAGTATTGTTTTACTTTGTTTTTCAATAGAATTCCCTTCAAGTTTATGCAATTTACTTTCTCTCTCTTAGGGTTTTAATGTTTCTTGCTCTCCAAGCTCTTATGTTCTTGAGTGTAATCAACACTTTGTTCAAGTAATTTCAGCAAAGTTTCTTCTTCATTTACCTTGTGCTTTTGATTTCATTGAGTTTGTCATTAAAATTTTCTATGTTAGCCACCAAATAAATCATTTTAGTGAAAAGGGGGATTAAGGGCCACAAATCTTACTAGTAGTGAGGATTTGAGGATCCTTAGTAACTTGATTCACAACTTTCTATTTTGTTCGGAAGTTGCAAATGAAGATCAAGAATGAAGAATGAAGAATAGAGATTATGATTAGTCATCAAGGGTATGGACTTGGTACTCAATTTGTTAATAGTTAATTAGTTGCTTTATTAATTGCTTCTTGATTGCTTTAATTTTGATCATTGTGATAGTTAAAGGTGTTCTTGAATATTTGCTTTGCTAGTATCATAGTTTTCCCTTGAATCGTTTGTTAGCAATTACTTGATTAGTTGTGATAATTTCTTAACGGTTATGTCTTAGTATCATGCTTAGGAATAGTTTTATAGCTTAGTTTATTACTTTACTGCTTTCCGCATTTGAGAACCCTTGACAAACCGAAAACCTAAACAGGCCTCACACCCATCCTCGTGTTTGACATCCCGACTTATAAAAACCCAAAATACACAACCGAACAATGGCGCCGTTGCCGGGGATGGCGTTATTTGGTATTTTAGGAGCTTGGTTTGTTTGTGCATAGTGTGAATAGTTTATTGCTTTGGTCAATCTGTAGGATGGGTTCGTGTTCCGGAGACCAATAGACTGGTTAGAGTAGAGACACCTTTAGTCGACTTGCCTAGAATGGGTGAGGAAGAACCGAGGGTGACCTTGAGCGACCAGCTCTATCCTTCATATGACCCACCTCAGTCATGCTTCGTGTTGCCAGCCTTACCTCAGGGGGTTACCTTTGATCCCAGACAATATCATACTCAGAACCTTCCTCTTTTTACTAGGACGGGGTTAGCACTTATATGGACAGTGGAATACAAGGAGTATCTTAGTATGGTCACACCACCAGAAGTCCCCTTAGACTATGTCTTGCTGAAGTACTTGCCCTTTGCCTTACATGATGCTGCCAAACGGTGGATGTATAGTATTAAGCCTGGGTCTATAAACTCGTGGGATAGCTTCCTGAAAGTGTTTATGAAGAGGTATTTCCCGAATTCTTTGGCTGTTCAATTGAGAAATTCAATCTTGAAGTTTAGACAAGACAAGGGAGAGCCCTATTGGAAAGCCTTTGAGCGCTTTAAGAATCTGTTATCTCAGTTTCCACATCATGGCTTTTATCTAGTTAGATTGTGTCAAATAGTATACAAGGGAGTTGATCAGGAAACTAGAGTGACCTTAGAGTCTATGTGTCAAGGAGGGTTTATGGACAAAACTGTGGAAGAAGCTTGGGATTTCTTGGAAAGTATGTCAGAAAGGGTTATGCAGTGGGGTAACACTAGGGACGAGTCTATAGGAGTCCAATTGTCTAATGCAAAAGGGGGAGTCCATGCAGTTAGTGAAAATACGGGGTATGAGGCTAGGTTTGCATCTTTAGAGAACATGATAAAGACCTTAACTCAGCAACAACTTGCGGTCTCTAAGTCCCAAACCTGTGCGCAAGTGAGTGCTTTGGACCGATCCGTTTCCCCGACCACCCCCCCCCCCCAATTTCAGTTGTCTTGTGCTTGGTGTCAAGGATCGGACCATGTGTATGCTAATTGTCCCTTGTTTATGCAACATGTGTCTTCGAGTGCTGAAAATGTGAATGCGATGTTTCATTAATACCGACCTCACCAGTAACAAGGGATGCAAAAGCACCCTTTCTTGTCTTACGGGCCAGATAATCAGAATGTTTTGAGGCCACCGATTAACCAAGGAGGAGGTTTCCAAGGAAACCCACTTCCTCCTCATCAACCTCAAGCCCAGACTAGACCACCACCTCAGGTTGCTTATCAAGCACCTCCAGGGCAAACCATTCAACCCCAAATTGCCCATACCCGACCTCCACCGAGGTATCCAAGTGAGGATAAGTAGGAAAGAAAGTTTAGGGAGTTTGAGAATGGTTTAAAGGATGTCCAGAATTCAGTTAATAATATGGAGAAAATGTTTAAACAGATGAATGAGAATTTCTCTCAATTAGTAATGGCTAATAGGGATAGAGGTACATTCCCTGGACAACCCGAGGCAAACCCCAATGGGCAAGCCTCTGGTTCGTCATCTCGTGACCCTAGCCAGATTAGAGGCCTTAATGCTATGATTACCCTTAGGTATGGAAAGGAAGTGGATAATAGGGTTCAAAAGCCACCTTCTGATGTGTGTGGTAAACATTCTGTATGTGACGAGCCTATTGATGAGTTGATATCTGTAGAGGATGAGCCTTATGAGGAGGAGAGGCCAACTATCTTAGTTGAGCCTCCTATTACAAAGACCTCACCTAGAGTGACCCCTTTGTCTAGTCCTTTACCACCTGTGGCTTACAAGCCTCCCCCACCATTTCCTCAAAGGTTAAAGGGGAATAAGGACCAGAAGTTTTTGGATAAGATTCGGGAAACTTTCTCTCAGGTTAAGGTCAATATTCCCTTGTTAGATGCCATCCACCAGTGTCCATCTTATGCTAGGTTCCTTAAAGAGTTGTGCACTACCAAAAGAGCGACCCAAGTACCCAAGAAGGCCTTTTTGGCCTCCAATGTGAGCTCAATCCTTTCAAGTCAAGTTCCCGTGAAATATAAAGACCCCAGATATCCAACCATTTCCATAACCGTAGGGGATAGCCAGATTGATAGAGCTTTACTTGATTTAGGAGCTTGTGTCAACCTTTTT
Organism: Portulaca oleracea; assembly: GCA_029582165.1. NCBI lineage: Eukaryota > Viridiplantae > Streptophyta > Magnoliopsida > Caryophyllales > Portulacaceae > Portulaca > Portulaca oleracea. The sequence goes on from CM055875.1 coordinate 974,223, forward strand.
CCCTTGCATGTATATGAGACCCTAGGCTTGGGTGAGTTGAAACCCACTAGGATGGTGCTACAATTAGCTGACCGATCCACTAGAGTTCCAAAGGGAATAGTAGAAGATGTTTTGATCCAAGTAGGTACTTTTGTGTTCCCGGTAGATTTCGTAGTGTTAGAGACCGCGAGAGTCCATAGCACTCGTGATGAGATACCCGTCATCTTAGGCAGACCTTTCCTTGCCACATCAAATGCATGGATTAATTGCAAAGATGGTAGGATGAAGTTAACCTTTGGGAACTTGACTATGGAACTAAATATCTTTGATTTGCAAAAGTCTCCCTTAGGCTTTGATGAGCGAGAGTGTAGTGCTTTGAACTGGGTGAGCGATTTTGAGGATAGAGACCATTCTGACCTTAGTGATGTTTCTTGTGTAGATGAGCTTGCTGAGTTAGGAATTGACCCAGATTGTTTGACTTCATTATGTGACTCTGATGTTTTCGACGGTGAATTGTTGTATGAGTCATTGTTTACCTCTCAAAATGTGTATGAAATAGTAGAGCCTGAGCCACCATCTTCCAAAACTCTTGAATTAAAGCCCCTTCCATCTGAGCTGAAGTATGTGTTCCTTGGCCCTAGTGAAACCTATCCGGTTATTATTGCCTCTGACCTAGGTGGGGATCAAGAGAACAAATTGATTGAGGTACTTAGGTTAAATAAGGGAGCTTTGGGATGGACACTTGGAAACATTAGGGGAATCAGTCCATCTATTGTGCAGCATAGGATATACTTAGAAGACGATAGTGTGGCCCATAGGGATCCTTTGAGGAGGCTTAACCCCCAAATGAAGGAAGTGGTGAAGAAAGAAATTTTGAAGTGGCTAGACAATGATATCATATACCCCTATTTCCGATAGTAAATGGAGTCCTATACATGTGGTCCCTAAAAAGGCGGGTTTGACGGTTGTGGAGAATGAGAGGGGTGAGTTAGTGTCAACCCGCGTGCCTTCAGGATGGAGAGTGTGCATTGATTATAGAAAGCTCAATAAGGCCATGAGAAAGGACAATTTCCCTTTACCATTCATGGATCAGATGTTAGAGAAGTTGGCGGGGCATGATTACTTTTGTTTTTTAGATGGGTATTCGGGGTACACTCAGATTTCCATAGCCCCATATGATCAAGAGAAGACTACGTTTATATGCCCATTCGGTAAATTCGCTTTCCGTAGGATGCCCTTCGGACTTTGTAACGCCCCCGCAACTTTTCAGCGGTGCATGGTGTCTAACTTCTCGGACCTAGTTGATGATTGTGTAGAAATATTCATGGATGACTTTTCAGTATTTGGCACAACTTTTGATGCTTGTTTGACAAACTTGAGTCGAGTTTTGAGTCGTTGCAAAGAGAAAATTTTGACTTTAAACTGGGAAAAGTGTCATTTTATGGTACGAAAAGGGATAGTCTTGGGCCACGTGATTTCAAAGGATGGAATCGAGGTGGATAAAGCAAAGATTGACCTAGTTAGTAACTTGACCCCTCCCCCTCCCCCACTTGTGTGAAGGAGGTTAGGTCTTTCTTAGGACATGTTGGATTCTATCGTCGATTTATTAGGGACTTTAGCAAGATCGCCAAGCCTTTATCTGCTTTGTTGGCCAAGGAGGTGTCTTTTGACTTTTCTGATGAATGCTTAAGGGCCTTTAACATGCTTAAAGAAGCCCTCATATCACCTCCTATCCTCAAACCTCCCACTTGGGGAGAGCCATTTGAGCTTATGTGTGATGCCTTAGAATTTGCTATTGGCGTGGTCTTAGGTCAAAGAGTGGATGAAAAACCAGTTGTGATCCACTATGCGAGTCACACTTTGAATGAAGCCCAGTTAAACTACATTGTAACTGAGAAAGAGTTTCTTGCTGTGGTATATGCTTTTAAGAAGTTTAGGTCTTATCTGCTTGGTGCAAAAGTTATAGTGTATACCGACCATTCGGCCATTCGATATTTGATGGAGAAAAGGACTCTAAGCCTAGATTGGTTAGGTGGGTTTTATTACTTCAAGAATTCGATTGTGAGATCCGAGATAGGAAGGGTGCCGAGAATCCCGTAGCAGACCATCTCTCTAGGATAGTGACTGAGAATGTGAGTGTGACTCCTATTGATGCTAGTTTTTCGGATGAGCATATCCTCAGTGTGGGAGTTGAGCCATGGTTTGCCGACATAGTGAATTTCAAAGTGACTAGGGAAATGCCGGGGGACTGTAACAAGCATGATAGAGATAGATTCCTCCATATAGTGAAAAACTTTGTGTGGGATGACCCTTATTTGTTCAAGTATTGTCCCGACCAAATCCTTAGAAGATGCGTACCCGATGAGTCCATTTTAGATGTTCTATCATTTTGCCATGACCAACCATGCGGGGGCATTTTTCTGCGAAGAAAACGGTATGCAAAGTATTCCAATGTGGTTTTTATTGGTCGACCATATTTAGGGATGCTCATGACTACGCAAAGCGGTGTTTTCGATGTCAAAGCTTAGGGAAGATATCTAGGAGAGATATGATGCCTTTACAGCCCGAGATTTTTTTAGATGTATTCGATGTCTGGGGCATAGACTTTATGGGACCATTTCCGAACTCATTTGGGAATGAGTACATTCTCCTAGCGGTAGATTACGTGTCTAAATGGGTAGAGGCTATTCCTTAGAAGAGAAATGATGCAAAGGTAGAGACTAAGTTCCTTTGGGAAAACATTTTCTCTAGGTTTGGGGTGCCTCGAGCAATCATTAGTGATCAAGGGACTCATTTCAATTATCGATATTTCGTAGTTTTGCTTAGGAAATATTCTGTTGAGCATAGAATGACCACCGCTTATCATCCCCAATCCAATGGTCAAGTTGAGGTGTCTAATAAGCAGATTAAGAAAATTCTAGAGAAGACAGTGTCTAAGAATAGAAAAGACTGGTCTGTCAAATTGACCGATGCTTTATGGGCTTATAGGACGGCCTACAAAACCCCTATAGGAATGTCTCCATATCGAGCAGTTTTTGGGAAACCATGCCACTTACCAGTTGAACTTGAGCATAGGGTATGGTGGGCTTTGAAAGCCTTGAACCTAGACCTTTCGGTGGCTGGGGAGGTTAGAAAACTTACCTTGTGCGAATTGGAGGAATTAAGGAGGGAAGCATATGAAAACGGGAGGTTGAGTAAGGAGCGATCGAAAGTTTTTCATGATAGAGTTATCCTTAGGAAAACCTTTGTACCGGGGCAGAAAGTTCTCCTTTATGACTCACGTTTGCATCTATTTGGGGGTAAGCTGAAATCTAGGTGGACCGGACCATTCATTGTGACCAATGTGTTCCCATCGGGAGTAGTTAAGATTAAAGACCCTACTAATGAATCTGTGTGGAAAGTTAACGGTCATAGGTTGAAGCCTTTCTTGGAGCTTCCGGAAAAAGTGGACGTGGAATGTGTAACATTCCATTATCCGTCTGTTGATTGAAGAAAGGTATGGAGTTAATCTTGTATATATTGTATATCTAACTTTTCTTTTCTTGATTTTTCTTTGTTTGCTTCTCCTCACTATGTGCTATCAAGAAGGAAGGAACAATTCATGGTTTGTATGTACGTCTTTGCATGACTTGTATACTCAATCTCCATTTATAAGTCATGCGAAGATTATTTGTGATCTAATCAGGTATCCTTCCTTATCTTTTGAATTTAGTTGGTGAGAAATTTTCTTTTTCGTTTCTTTGGGTAATTTTTGATCCTTCTTCTTTTAGGGTGTTTGTCTTCCTCTATTTCTAGTCACAATGAGGACATAGTGTGACCTTTTTGTGTGGGAGTGGGGAGGCATGCATGCCGGCTTTATTTTATTTTCTTGTAGGAAGTTTTTTGTGGTTAATCTTTTTAGTTTGTGTGAATTTTTGATTTCCTTTTTGTCTGTGTTTCTTAGTTAAGATAGAGTTTTGATAGAGTTTTTGCTTAGAAGGTAAGTGTTTTGGGTTTTAAGGTGCCCGGGGAGGTTTTTGAGTGTTGGAGAGTTTGAAAGAATTTTAGTGGAAGTGAGAGTTGAATACTTAGTTTATTTTGAGAAAACTAACTTTTATTTTATTTGTGGGCAGAACTAAGACTCGGGCGAGTTGCCAATCGTCACGCCCGAGTTGGCCTGCTGAGCCGGACTTAAGATTCAAGTAAAAAGAAACTGTCCAGAATTCCAGAAACATGACTCGGTCGAGTCAATTGGACGAATCGGTCGTAAAGTGTGTTTGTGCTCCAAGGAGTTCAAGATAAAAACAAAGCCCAAATTCAGTCAGAAGAGGGTCGCGGGCGAGTCAGGAGTAGTCGCGCTTGAGTCAGTTAACTGGGACTCGACAGAAGACATTGTTGAGGACAAATCCCAGGCGTCCAGACGATAGTCACAGTCGAGTCATCCAAGTAACTCAGTCGCGACATCTTTTGGTCAAGTTTTCTCAGTCCGCAAAGAAGGGTGACTCGCTCGAGTCACTTGGACGACTCGACCGAGTCCAAAGCAGATCTGCAGTTTGTCGGGGCTTTAATTCTAGTTTTCTCTCATTTCTTTCACTTCTTCTTTCTTGTTTTCTCTCTCATCTCACTCGATTACTTCCCCCAAACCCTAATCTAGTGCCCTTTCTCCCATCTCTCACTAAATTCTTCCTTCTATTTCTCAGATATGTTCGTGTTTCGCTCTTGGGCGCAATTTCCTTCACTTGTGCACAACAATTGGGTGCACAACAACCCTATTCTTGCTTGAGGTTCGAAAATACACTCAAGAAAAAAGGGAGTTTGCGGCTTCTTGTTGGTGTGGTTACAACTTAGCAAAAGGTGTTTGGTGCTTCAATTTCTCGGTGTTCGATTGTGCCCAGTTGACCTTGAGTTCTTTGGGGCTCGATTTTGGACTCACCCACTCAGCAACTTTCTTCCTTTATGACTTCTTGGGAGGTAACATTCAAATTTGGTGCTTCAAGTTCAATTTTTAGACTAAGTTTGGGTGTTGCTTGTGTAATTCTTCTTGGAAGTTAGGGTTTGAGTGATTAATATACACTGCCTTTGGGTAATATTTTTTGTCATTAATATAGACTTAAGCTGGGAAAACTGTGTAAAAACTGCCTTTGGGAAATATTTTTTGTCATTAATATACACTTATACTTGGAAAACTGTGTAAAAATTGCCCTTTCATCTCTCTGAATAATGTCAGGGGTGGTAAATATGATCTTTCAACTTTCTCCATTTTTATAGTTTCAAACGGTTTTACCCAGTTTAAGGGTATTTTATTAACAAAAAATTATTCTAAGGCCAATTTTAATAGTTTTCGAAGTTCATGGGCATTTAAATGACTACAACTTCTCATTTTACATAGTATTTTTCAAATTAATTTTTATGATCTCTTTGGCCAAAAAAATTTTCAAATTATTATATTTTTTGTCATCTTAACTAACTATTTTCGGTTTCGTAATATTTTTTCATTTTGGAATTCAACATTTTCAGTTACATAATTACTAGTTTACCAAATATTTTGAAACCTGTTAATTATTTTTCGACCCTCAATCACCATTGTAATAAAACAAAAATTTCAATAGAGGATGTTACTTAACATTAATAAAATATTTATAAAAATTAAGATTATGTAAACAAAATCCATACCATAATTAAAAAGGAAATTAGTAATATTTGTCACCAAACAAATACAGAGCATGATTGTTGTTAATTAATTAATATTATTAATACAATTTTTGGGTTTTTCTCTCTCGTCTTACAGACCATCTTCTTCTTCTTCTTCTTCTTTCTTCTTCTTCTTCTTCTTCTTCTTCTTCTTCTTCTGCTGAAGAGGCTCAGACTACCCTTGAGGACCTCCACGCTCAGAATGTACGTGAGGACCTCAACGCTATCACCAGACGGCAGCCACCTCAGCAGGATTTTGTTTGAAAGATAATTTAGGGAAGTATCAATCATATCTTAATCTCATCTCTTATCCATATTTCTGTGATAGCATACTCTAATGATTTGACGTTCCTCATTTTAGAGACCAAACAAGAAGGAAAGAAATATGGAGCTAAGAAGATTGCGCAGCAAGATTGTAGATCCGTTTTAATATGGAAAATATTCTGAAGAAAGGAAAGTAGTTGTTTGCCTCCTGAAGAAACTCAACTGGTTATGAGGACCTCAGCGCAATCATCTGTGAGGACCTCAAACATCAGCATAATATTATTTTGTTTGAAAGATCATCCAGCCACTTCAGGGAAGTATCAAACATATCTTTATCCTATATCTTCCCTCCATTTTAAAGATATGATTGTAATAGTTTTGATTTCCTTATCAGGCGTCAAAAGAAAGAAAGAGAAAGCATGGCAAGGAAACTCATGAAGATCAAGTCAGAAAAGGAAACAAATCTTCATTGGAACGTTATACTCAATGAAGATACCTGCCTAATCAGAACCAACACAAACTGGAAAGAATCAAGAAGCAAACAAGGCAACTAAAGGAAGTCGTTGAGGAGTCCAATATAAATAAGAGAACTCATTCTCTTTACATGTATCGATTTCCAAGAAAGAAAATCAGTTGTAGGAGTTTTGTGAAAGAAAGCTCTGAGTGTAGGAATTGTGTAAATTCTGAGTGTAACCACATTTGAGTTGTGGTGAGTTTTGTAACCAGAAGTCTAGCTGGTGAGCAGGGGCGGAGCCAGAAAATAATCAATAGGGGGGCCAAAATTTTGTATTGTTGTTAGCTTTATTGAAAATAGTTTTAATTATCGATATATAATAAAATAGTTTTTAGGTAACTCATTGTTTTATATGACATAATTCATTTAAAATTGATTTAGTATAACTATGCTTCTACAATCATAACTTAATCAATTTAGTACTACCTAATAAATTAATCAATTCATAATGACATGACTAAAATCTATGCATTCATTCAATTTTAGTCCATAATGAGATACGTATACATATATGAATACAAGGTAGTAAATCAATATAATTTTCTGTAAATGTACCCCTCAAAATGTTAATAATATTGTCTTATTCTCCATAAGGAAAGAAGGTAATTAAGCTTGTTAAAAACATGTAATTTTTAAATACAAACACTATGTAAAATCAGAAGGTAATAGATACAATATAATTACAAAACTTCAAAATTTATATTTAAAAAGTCATTAAAAAGTTGAAGAAAACAAAATTTAAAGGAGAAAAATAATATGAAAGAAATTAAATATTTGTACCAATTAAAAAATTCAGGAAAAAAAAAGATTAAGAGCCTTCATGTAAATGAAAGTGTTGATTTATTGAGTTTGTAAACAAATGAGTAAGAAATTGAAAAAAGAAACAAATGACAGCATCTTTCACATCTTTGAACCCATGACCTCTCCTATAAAATGTAAAAAGATTACCAATTCAGCTATAGATAAGCAATTGCAAGCTATTATTCTCATTTGGTATTACTACTTTTGCTGGGCATAGGGGGGCCACGGCTCCCTCAAACCCCCCCCCCCCCCTTGTCTCCGCCCATGCTGGTGAGGACCTCATAAGGTTGTGAGATTGTTTGAAGTTAGTGATCTTCTGTGAATAGAAGTCACTGTGTGAAACCGCCTCTTCTGTGAGGCCTCAAGATCAGAAGACAGCTGCCCAGTCTTCTGCCTCCGTAAGCTGTTCTGAGGACCTCACAGTCCTCTTACCAGCCGAGTTGTAACCTCCTTCCTTAAGCACTTTTCATTCAATAATAAAGAAGTTATTTTCAGTATTTAAAAATGTTATTTGACTTGGTTGTGATTGATTGAAGTGCAGAAATTTTTCATAACCCTAATCATCCCTCACCCCCCCCCCCTCTAGGGTTATTTCATCTGCATCTTCTTCTTCCTTGAATAATAGAATTTAAGATGGGAATCAAAAACCACAGTTAGATTAATTGTCTTGAAAAACCAATACGGCAGTTAACCTACATCAATAACAGAACAATAAGAAGCATCTGATGTTTCTTTTTCAAATCCAATAAAATGATAACAATTGTCTCGAAAAACTACATGAATCATAACTCCATTTTACCGTTAGAAATCTAACTGTTACAAATTCTTCAAACAGATAAATACCAACATTCTGACAATTAAAGATGGGAAACAAAATCCACTCCACAGTTACATCAACAAAATACACAGATAGATATCGACACTAACCTCCAAATAAAATAGAAGGAAAAAAATCCAAGAACATCATCCACATATAAATACCAACGTTCTGTGCAAGAGAAGAAGGGGGAAATCAGATTATCAGAATATAATCCAAATTAAATACGGTAATCCACACTGACCTCCATTTTCAATTTTTTACATAATTCCCACATATTGTCAAAACCCAGAAACCAAAAATTTACCTTTTAGAATATATGGAAGATGGAAACCAGATAATCCGCAATTATTGTAGATGGAAACCAGAAAATAGGATACCCATGGAATAGAATACCCTAAACCCAGATGGAAACCAAATAATTCGCACAAATTGTAATGGAAACCAAATTCGATTTAAGGGGTTGAAGAATTGGGGTTGAGAAAATGGGGTTTCGGTTTAGATGCCATAGATACATTGAGAGAGAGAGAGAGAGAGAGAGAGAGAGAGAGATATCGAGGGGGAGAGAGGGAGAAACAGAGTGACAGAGAGAGAAAGATTGGGGTGCGTGGGGGCTTCAGAGAGTTAAAGGGGCTTTTTTCAATTGCAAGAACTAGGGTTTTGGGGAAACAAGATGAAAAGTGGGCGGGAATGTGGGTAGGGGTTTTGGGGAGAGAAGTCAAGTGGGCGGAATGGGGTAGACGATCTTGGCCGTCACATTTTAATCAATCTGACGGTCAATATTGACGATCATTTCAACGGTCAGCAATCCATGTCCCAAATCACTGACCAATCAATATCAAATACAAGGATTGTTATATTTTAATGATCATATGCTACATATAAATTACAATGATGGTTTTACTAATTATAATAAATCAATGACATAAAATTTATTAATTTGATACAATTGTTTGAAATTTTACTAATTTCATTCAATCTTTTTATTAATTTATTAAATTAATCCCTAATCCCTATTTTTATTAATTTTCAATATTATTTTAATGACTAATGTATTTGTTTATTAATTTTATTGTCCCCTTCTCTAATTTGTAGATTTTAATCGCTACAATCATGGGATCCCGACAAATAGACTTGAACGAGGATTGTGACAGTGATTCCGAGTATGATCCGTTAGAGGAGTTGTTGAAAGATGATGACGTACCGACTGGTGACGGTAATTGTAACGACTTATTTCGTGATTTATTCGAAGATGAACACGATGTTGGTATACCCGACTTTGAGGCGGATGATGGGTTGGGTGGCGGTTTCATGCACGTAGATGATGTGGATGACACGACTATTCTCGATGTTGGTGATGTCACTGCCCCTTTTTTGAGGATGGAGTTTGATTCGGTCGCGGAATTTGAAATCCACATGCATGAGTACGGTCGTGCCAATGGGTTCCAAGTACGTATTAGGAGCTCCCAAAAGTTACCTACACAACATACCACGGAAAATGAAGCAGTCTACAAGAGGCTAAGGATGGTTTGCACAAAACATGGCATGTTCAAGTCAAACTGTTCAAATCCAAACCGATCATCTAGCACTTCTATCACCGGGTGTGGTTTCAAAGTCACCGCCACATTCCAACAAAAAAGCGGCAAATACAAGTCGACAAAAACCACAACCACGAGTGTAATCCTACAGACATGAAATACATGCGAAACTACAAGTTCATAAGTTTCGGGCATCGGAGGAGGATGATAAATAACGACACGGCCGGCGTGTCGATTTCCAAGAACTTCAACTATAGTGCGGTACAATACGGTGGGCATGATCAAGTTCCTTTCGACGAGAGAGATTGCCGCAACGTTATCAGCAAGGTAAGGAAACTCGCATTGCAAGACGGAGACTTCAAGGCGATGAGGGAACATTTTCACGAGATGAGGTCGAGTAACTCCAACTTTTTCTTCATGTATGACACCGACGACGTCGAAACTTTGAGGAACGTATTTTGGGCGGATGGGAAGAGCAGAGCAGCTTGCGAGGACTTCGGGGACGTTGTGTCGTTCGACGCGACTTATGTGTCCAACTGGTATAAGATGTCATTCGCTCCTTTCATTGGAGTTAACAATCACGATATCCATCCACCTGCTCGGTATCGTTGTTGGCTGAAGAAGAAGCCGATAACTTCATATGGTTGTTTGAGACGTGGTTGAAGTGCATGTCAGGGAAAGCACCAACCGCGATCGTAACATATCATTGCCAATCCATAGGTCATATTTAATAATTCTATTCTACTTTTTTTATATGCACTTAAGTTTTCCACGTAATTGACATTTTGTAACAAGTTAAATGTTTGACGTGTAGGCAAGGCTATCACAAAGGTATTTCCAAATGCGCGACACAGATGGTGCATATGGCACGTGATGAAGAATGCGAAGAAACATCTATGCAACAAACCAGAGGGGAATGATATTCTTCGAGGGATCAGATATACACTTTACGATTCTCTTGATATCGAGGAATTCGAAGAAAAATGGAAACAGTGGGTTGACACGTACGGCCTACACAACTCCAACTGGTGGAATGACATGTACGATAAAAGGCATAGATGGGTCCCCGTATACTTTAAGGACGAGTTTTGGGCAGGAATGTCAAGCACTCAAAGAAGTTAGGGAATGAACTACTTCTTCAAAGGATTCGTGAATGTCAACACCACACTCAAACAATTTGTTGATCAATTCAGATTTGCTCTAGCAAAGAGAGTCAGAGAAGAGGACAAAGAAACATTCCGTTCAAAGGATAAACCAGTCCAATGTACATCGGACTTTTTTTATGAGCATGTATTCCAGCAACGAGACACTTCAAACAAGTTTGTTGAGCTTCAAAACGAGGTGAAAAGTCTGATTTATGTTGTGAACGCCGAGAAGACACATGACGACGAGAGGACATGCACTTACGAGGTGATTCTTAGGAGGCCACCATCGAAAGAAATCACAACTCGACGATCCAGGTTTACCGTCATAGTAGATAGGGAGACCCTAGAAATGAAGTGTGACTGCAAGAAGTTTGAGTTCAAGGGAATATTGTGCTGCCACATACTGCGTGTTTTTGGCGAGGAGGGACTGGATTACGTTCCGGAAAGGTACATTCTCGACCGGTGGAGGAAGGACTTGCCGAGAAAACATCTAATAATTAAAGTTTCGTACTATGAACTGCACCGGTCCAAAACAAAAGAGGTTATCCGATTTGAAAAATTGCAAAGTGCATTCGAGCCTGTTTCGACGCTGGCCATGATGGACGAGAAAATGTTCAAACAGATGATCACGGCTCTTTCAGAGTTGACTAAGAAGGCACCATCCATTATAGGGGACCGTAATGGGATCGTGTCCCAGTGCGTAAACAAGATCGGTAGAACATACGGTAGGAGGCCTGCCGAGGAGGGAACTTCTCGAACGGGTGCCAATGACAACACCAACGACTCTATCCATGTGAGCGACCCCGTCGATAAAAGGGGTAGAGGTAGGAGACAGTCAAGGAGAGCAGGTTATCACAATGAACAGCCCCGTAGCAGAAGGAGAACACAACAAACGCCTCTGACCTCCAGTGTTCCACCATGCTTCCAAATGCCACCTGGCGCCATTGTTCACCCAGGGTTCCAAATGACACCTGGCTTTCGGTATCAAATGCCGCAAGAATCTAACGCTCCAAATGGGTTCCAAATGTACCCCCAGGTAATGTAATAGAACCCTTTTATTTTACAAAGTAATGATTATCAAAAAATTCACATTACAAATAATTTTTCACCTATAATTATGCAGGTCTTGTTCTACAACCCCGTAACTATTCCTCCTACTCATTTTACGCCGGTAAGATTATTATTTGATATAACCGCATTCTGTCAATGATGTATGTCAAGTGCATTAAACCTAACAATATTTATACACGCAGGGTCATGATCAAACACATCATTCCAAACAAACAAAATGAACATGAAGATGATGAAGATGAAGATGATGGGCTTAGTTTGTAGATTAGGGAAATGGGTTTATATATGCTAATAATTTGTAGTTCATTATGAAAGTCATGTAACATATGGATTTATGCAACATTTTATTGTTTATTTCAATTTCATTTTCAATCAATGGAAAGGATGAATCCATGCTGAGCATACTACTTCTATTTAACAATATTCTACTAATGACAAATAAATAAATGTTAGTAAGAATACAAATTGAATAATATATCAGTGACTTGAAATGTTAGTAAGAATACGAATTGGGACAAAAAAAATTGTTACTAAGAATACAGATTTGGACAAAAAAAATGTCAGAAATTTTAGTAACAATAGAGATTGGGAGATTGAGACAAAAATAAATACAAATTGATTGAATAATAAATAAGATTACAACTTGCTTCTTTCCAGCATACAGATTTTATGAAAGTTGTACATTTCAATTATACAAATATAAGTAATACTAGCCAGAAAAAACTCCATATATCTGTAAGGCACAACCTTCAATCCATGGATTCTCCATCTCAAATTAGGCATCACATCAACTAGACAACTCCACTACAAGGTTTTGAACACACATAAAAAAACTAGTAATACCTAACATTTGCTAAACAGATTTGCATCCAAATATCATATTTGCTAAACAGATTTGAAAAAAAAAATACATTAACTCTATCTACTTTATTTGCTATACAGATTTGCATCCAAATAGTTAAACTGATTATATTATTGTCCTGACTATTGTAAAAGGGGACCATATACCCAGAATCAACAAGATTTCAAGGATTAAAATAGCCCTAGTCTATCTTAAAATTTCAAAAATAACATCACAAACAATTTTTTTTTTTTTTGTCAAAACATAACACCAGAGTTTGTAATGAAATATCGAAAATGCCTGTTCAAATCCCTCCAACACCCTCCCAACTTAACCCTAAAAAAACATAAAACATGCAAATTCAGACATGACCCTTCTTTTCCCACAACAAAATCAATTATGCCTTAATTACTTTTCACCATGCAGATTTATGATCAAAATTTAAATCAAAGAAATCCCCTTATAAATACTACTACCTCTTCTACATTTACCATCTCATACAAACGCATCTCTTCTTCCATTATCTTTCAAACACATTCTTTTGCCCAAATCAAATGGATTCTCCTAACTCAACCATGAAACTTCCAGCCACCCAAACCACCGAAAATGACAATGTTCATTGTTCGGTTGTATATTTTTGTGGTTTTAAGTTAAGGTTGTCGGTCCACAGGGATGGGTGTTAGGTTTGATTTAGGTAATTGGTTTGTGTAAAGGGGTTTTTCTCAATGCGGAAAGCGATAAATTATGTAAAGAAAGCATTTAAATCTAACCTATACATGATAATAATAAAGAAAGCAATTAAAAGAAAGCAATAAAGAAAGCACTTAAAGATGAAAGCGATTAAAATGCATGAATGAAGACAATGAATGAACAACGAAATTGGGAACGAGAAATTATACCTTTGATGACTAATCTTTAATAAGCCTTCAATCTACACTTGAATTTCCCCCGAACAAACAAGAAATTGTGGTTTGGATTACCAAGAATCCCCCAAATTCTCACTAGTAAGTAGAATTGGAGTTCCTTGACCCTCCTCCCCACTAAAAATGGAGTTGATTGTGGCTAACACTATAAAGCTTGGAAAACAAGTCAACAATGGAGATTAGAGAGGAGAGAGAGAGAGAGAGAGAGAGAAAGCTTGTAAAACTTCAATGGAAACTTGCTTGAATTGAGAAAGCTTGAGAAAGTTTGAATACAAATGCTAGAAATCAATGAAAGCTTGAAGAACAATGAAGAACAATTGAAAACTTGAAGAACAATTAAGAGAGATTAAAGCAAATAAAGGAAAGCAATTAAATCTAATTCTACTCCTAAACTACCTAGGCTAATTGATAATTTGGATTAATACAAGTGGGTATTTATAGAAGAAGGAAAAATACAACCCCAAAACCCTAGAACAATCGCAGCACGCGCGTCTGCAGACAGTGTGGCTCGGGCGAGCAGAAATTTGGCTCGGGCGAGCAAGCGTTCTGGCTGGTGTTTTGTTGCTCGGAACCCTTGCTCGGGCGGCGAGAAATTTGGCTCGGGCGAGCAAGCGTTAAGCGATTTCCTGCCGACTTCAAACACGCATAACTTCTTCATCCGAACTCCGTTTTAGGCCCGTAAGATATCGATGGAAAGCTCTCGGTGTGTACTTTAAGCTCCCAAAATTTCAGAGCCATCGGAGTTGTAACGAAGGAGTTATGACCCAAAGGGTGAAGGCACACGTATTTCAAACCTTTAAGTTTGTACCGTTCCCCTGTTTGCGCCAATCTTGATATGGAATTTCCGACTTCGGTTTCGCCTCGGCTCTCGGCTCGGGTTGACTTGGTTTGACTCGGATCTCGGCTCGGGTTGACTTGGTTTGACTCGGGTCTCGGCTCGGGTTGACTTGGTTTGACTCGGGAAATAGCTCGGGATTCCCTAAAAACCTTCAATTAAGCCCAAACTTCTTCTAACTCCTTATTTTCCTACAAAACACCAAATCATTATATCTAATATATAAATAGGGGTTAAAACAAGCAAATATACCCTATAAAAGAGAAGAAATTCGGCTCGAAACGAGGCCGAACACCACTCCAACACAAGGGTTTGCTCGCCCCGAGCAAACTAAAAACGAAGAAAAGGACTAAAAAGAAAAACTAAAAACCTAACTCACTTTCGCAGGAATCGCGGATGCATTTAGCATGCATCAAGCCCTTTAAACCGGCCGGGTGGACGAGGTAGGTCTCGTGAGGGTTTATAGCAACTATACCCACAAAAGCCCGAGAAAAAGAAAAAGGGGAGAGAAAAAGAAGTGAAAACCTAAAAACGAAACGAAACAAAAGCAGAGAAGATATTCCCGTCCCCAATCATGCACCTAGTTCCCCATTCCGCCTCAACAATCAATTGGAAGAAGTAAGTATAAACAAATTGAGACATGAAGGTTGGAAAACTGCCAATCTTTAAGATTTTGAACCAAAACACTTCCTGATGAGCAAAACACCTCGTGCATATGTCCAAGTGGGCTCTAGTCGGTCCTTCCTGTCCTAAACCAGACAATCAGAGTTAGAGTTGTGCTCATGCTCAAGCTCGGGATTATCTATCCTACTTCACTCTTGGTTTTTCTTTTAACCTCTCTTTTCTTTCTTTTTCTTACTTTGCTCTCTTTTCTTTTTTTACTTTTCTCTTTCTTACCATTATTTTGCTCAACTCTTTTTTTTCCTTTTTCTTGCTTCGCTCTTTTCTTTCTTTTTCAAAACCTACGCTCTTTTATTTCCACTCAATCCGTTTTGTGTCTTTTAGAGCGTTTGTGTCGGGTTTTGCGGGATTTAAGCACCGACCTTCGCAAAGGGTTACCCTCCCTGCTGGGTTTCTCCATACGTGAGTCATTGCACTTAAGGGGCATAGGGTGCCGATCCACCCAAACCAACCCATGACGGTAGGCCCGACAATAATTATTTAATGCATTAATTAAGAGCTTAAGCAATTGAACAACTAAAACCGTCTAACTTAGGTAAGAATTCACAGTCAAAGCGTGTAAGAATTGAGGATTCCGCTTTCCCATTCCATGTAAAGGTCTAATAGAGATAATTCATGGCAAAAATCCTTCCTAAGGCCCATCATTATTCATACCGGCCGCTTCCAACTGATTAAATCAGCCGATTAGACAACTATCTACACACTGTGAATGGAAACATCCTCAAAAAGAAAAACAACTTTTGGGTCTTTCACAACATTTATCCCCTTTTTATTTTCTTTCACACACAAAATATTTTTAGATTTTTGGACACAAACTAAGAAAAACAAAAACAAAAGACTCAAAAAACTAGGTGATGTACCCATGACAAATGGAAAATAGCACCCCCACTCCAACACAAGACATCACAATGTCTCCATCATGAGAAGGGTGTCACAAGTAAGGTAGAAAACCAAGAAAAGCATATATACAAAACACTTATCACATAAAAAGCGGTGGCAACCCGAGCCCACACGGCTCCAACAACAATATAATCCCAACATTCACATTCAAGGGGTTCGCCACCCAAAAAGAAAACCAAGCATGCAACATGGATCATCGATATATTCACATAAAGAGAGTGGAAAGAGATTACCTCGAGGTCTTCAATCAAGCATGTTCAATCCACGATCCAAGGAACATCACACCAAGGTTAGAAATAAACAAGAAAAGCATACTATGTGTGATGGTTCACATGCAAGATCAAAAGGAAAAACAAACTATACAAGACACTAAGGACTAATGAACTAAGAAAACAAACTAAAATATTTACAAAACGACTCTTTTTTTTTCTTAGACTCGAAAACTGGAATGCAAACTACCCTCCCACTCCCACACAAAGAGGTTGCCGTATACTCAAATGGAAACGGAAGTAGGTAAGCAAGCACCCCAAAATAAAAGAAAATGAGACACACAAAAATAAAATAAAAGAAGAAAAGAAAACCGACTCACTAAATATACACAAAAGGTGAGGAAGGATATTACCTCGAAGGCATCTTATCAATAAGCTTATTCCTTCTCACCTCACGATATCGGGCACCAAGTCAGAACCATTCAACGCCCGGAGTAACAAATCATGCATCCTCTCATGCATCTCAGAATGGTGGTGGTAAGAGCACACTCGCAATAGCACATAAACAAACATAAGTGCCCTTAACAATTTATCAAATACCTTAGAAAAGTCATAGAAATGATGAAATGCATGAATATACAAGACTTTCCTAGGCATAGTGAAAGAAGATATGACAAAAGGGTCCTCCCGTTGACTCGCAAATGGAAATTGAGTATACAAATCAACGGAAGGAGGCAATACAACACTTTCATGGACATGCTCATGAGAAGACTTGGATGCAAACAATGGTTCAAACTCAATTTCCATGCAATTTTCATCAATCACAAATTCCAAATCTCCACTCTCATCCGAATAATCATTATAATCGTCAATAGGTGATAAGGAAAACAGAGGGTTAGACCACATCACAACACTCCCAATATCACACACAACCACATCTTCATCTTCATCAATATCAGACTCACTAGAAGAACTATCAACATCAAAAGACAAAGGTGCATCATCCAAAGCAACATCAAAAGTGAAAGTAGAAGGTCCAGGGTCATAACTCATCGTGAATGACTCATAAAGCATGTTATCATCAAAAGCATCATTGTCAACAACCAAGTTCAAACAATCATGATCATTCCCCAAAGAATTATGCTCATCATCACAGGTATGCACATCAATGGACTCACATACAAGGGTAGCTAATGCCCCACTAATGCAATGATCCTCAATGAAAGTGAACAAATCGTTATCAAGCACACATTCAATCACAACAGATTCAATTTCACTCTCAACAAGACTATGCTCAATTACATCATGGCATTCACTAAACTCAATCTTTTCTTCACATAAAGGCATGGACAGCGGTGTGGACAATGGTTCATCATCAAGCATGTAATCATCAAGTTCTTCATCATCACACACAGAATCAACCAGTTCCTCATGCTCACTAGGTGGGGCTAGAGCTAAGGAATCACTAAGTAGTCCAAGGCATGGTCGGTTATAATAGTCATCATCCTCATCATACACAGAAAAATCAACTTGCATTTCAGGACTAAAAGATGATGAATGACCTACTTGACATTCGAATCAACCATTTGTGAAGACGGAGTTTCTACCCTATGATTACTCATGGACAAATTCACGCATATACTCATTCATGTTCACACATAATTTTTCTACTTAGCCTCGAAGGAGGCCACGTAGCTGCAAACAAGAAATTGAACTATGATACGGCGAATCACACAAGGAACAAACGGAAGTAGACTCATCGGCACTTTGGGAAAGTTCATGATTTTCCACATATTCCCATTATAAGAGTGATCATCAACATACACGGGGTATTCACATGATTGTTCAGTTTCGGTCCCAAAGGGTGGTGCATAAGGAGGATGGAAGCTAGGACTAACATTTTGTTGTTCAAACTCATAGGAATCCCTAGACAACCATTCAAGTAACTCCCATGCTGGTTCTTCTCCTAAACTGGAAAACCCGTAATATTCTAAAAGGTTTTGGGTCTCATAATTCACACCCTCATTCACAATTCCCAAAAGATCTAAAGTATCATAGAAGACACCATATAATTCACATTGAGCACGATAATCATGTAATCTAGCAAAATACCTCCAAAATATTTCATGCTCAAATTGAGGGAATTGGGGACTATCCATAACTCTCTTTTTTCTATTTTTCTAATTTTCTATTTTTTTTCTTTTCTTTTCTCACTTTTTTTTTCGATATTCAATTTTTTTTTTCGCTACATTTTTTCTAGCATAATCAAGAAAGCAATAAACTATGTACACACAAACCAATAGCCTAATCTACCAAATAACGTCATCCCCGGCAACGGCGCCATTGTTCGGTTGTATATTTTTGTGGTTTTAAGTTAAGGTTGTCGGTCCACAGGGATGGGTGTTAGGTTTGATTTAGGTAATTGGTTTGTGTAAAGGGGTTTTTCTCAATGCGGAAAGCGATAAATTATGTAAAGAAAGCATTTAAATCTAACCTATACATGATAATAATAAATAAAGCAATTAAAAGAAAGCAATAAAGAAAGCACTTAAAGATGAAAGCGATTAAAATGCATGAATGAAGACAATGAATGAACAACGAAATTGGGAACGAGAAATTATACCTTTGATGACTAATCTTCAATAAGCCTTCAATCTACACTTGAATTTCCCCCGAACAAACAAGAAATTGTGGTTTGGATTACCAAGAATCCCCTAAATTCTCACTAGTAAGTAGAATTGGAGTTCCTTGACCCTCCTCCCCACTAAAAATGGAGTTGATTGTGGCTAACACTATAAAGCTTGGAAAACAAGTCAACAATGGAGATTAGAGAGGAGAGAGAGAGAGAGAGAAAGCTTGTAAAACTTCAATGGAAACTTGCTTGAATTGAGAAAGCTTGAGAAAGTTTGAATACAAATGCTAGAAATCAATGAAAGCTTGAAGAACAATGAAGAACAATTGAAAACTTGAAGAACAATTAAGAGAGATTAAAGCAAATAAAGGAAAGCAATTAAATCTAATTCTACTCCTAAACTACCTAGGCTAATTGATAATTTGGATTAATACAAGTGGGTATTTATAGAAGAAGGAAAAATACAACCCCAAAACCCTAGAACAATCGCAGCAGACGCGTCTGCGACAGTGTGGCTCGGCGAGAAATTTGGCTCGGCGAGCAAGCGTTAGCTGGTGTTTTTGTTGCTCGAACCCTTGCTCGGGCGGCGAAATTTGGCTCGGGCGAGCAAGCGTTCTGGGCAGTTTTCCCTGCCGACTTCAAACACGCATAACTTCTTCATCCGAACTCCGTTTTAGGCCCGTAAGATATCGATGGAAAGCTCTCGGTGTGTACTTTAAGCTCCAAAAATTTCAGAGCCATCGGAGTTGTAACGAAGGAGTTATGACCCAAATGGTGAAGGCACACGTATTTCAAACCTTTAAGTTTGTACTGTTCCCCTGTTTGCGCCAATCTTGATATGGAATTTCCGACTTCGGTTTCGCCTCGGCTCTCGGCTTGGGTTGACTTGGTTTGACTCGGATCTCGGCTCGGGTTGACTTGGTTTGACTCGGGTCTCGGCTCGGGTTGACTTGGTTTGACTCGGGAAATAGCTCGGGATTCCCTAAAAACCTTCAATTAAGCCCAAACTTCTTCTAACTCCTTATTTTCCTACAAAACACCAAATCATTATATCTAATATATAAATAGGGGTTAAAACAAGCAAATATACCCTATAAAAGAGAAGAAATTCGGCTCGAAACGAGGCCGAACATTCATCTTACACCTCCTCCGTCTCTAGCTACAGTCAAACAAGAAACACCGGATCCATCACCAAACCCATCGCCCAAACCATCTCCTAGCACACCCAAAACAGCTAGGAGAAAACTTACCCCAAGAACTCTAAATGCAGAGGCCCAACCTTACGAAGTGAAATACGAAAGTCTAAAGGCTGAAATTCAAGAGATGTTCGCACAATTATCTCAAAATGACTATGGGGTGACGCTCAAGAACTTCATTTGGAGTGGGAAGGGATTGGTCGAGCTGGACATTATACTGAAAGCAACCCAGTCAACTCCTGGGAGGTGGGGCATTGCAAAGCAACTCCACCCCTTTAATTCCCAGGAAGTAATCTGGGCAGGAAGCGGAAGACCCCTGAAGCATCCTCCCCAATTCCAGAAGGCACCCCCATAATCGACATTGATTAGTCCTCCCATCAAATGTTTGTGTTGGCTTAGCTCCTTCAAACTTCGGCAATGTTTTTTTCTTTTTTTTTTTATTTTTTGGTGTTTATGTTGCCCTTTCTTTTGTTACTTCGGCAGTTAATCAATGAAGTGAACTTCTTTTGTTACTATTTTTTAATTGCTTTCATTGCCTTTAGTTGCTTTCATTCAGCTATATCCAAAAAAAATTCTAAACCGAGAAAATAAAAGGAAAAAATACATCTTAACCAAGAAAACCCCAAATCAACACAAGAAACCGTAAAAATTTGAACAAAATAAATCTGAACCCAGAAAACCCCAAATCAACGCAAGAAACCATAAAAATTTGAACTAAATAAATCTGAACCCAGAAAACCCCAAATCAAAGCAAGAAACCGTAAAAATTTAACAAAAACGAAGGAACTTGAACCAAGAAAAGAGTAGGAATAAAAAAAAACAAGACAAAACCCCTAAACAATTGAAGAGAAACGAATCAACTTATCTGAATCGTTGAATAAAATTTCCGTCTTCATTGATGGTGGTGGTGAAGGAATATGTCGTCGGATACGCCATCTTCTACTTCTCCGACGTCTATGGTTCCGCCGTCATCTACATCTCCGACTTCTTTTTATGGTACTGGTGGGTGGTGGTGAGTGGGTAGGGTCTCGATGGGATGGGGTGATTGGGAGCCGTCGTCGATGTCTACGGTTTCGTCGCCGTCGATGGATGTGGGGGGCGAGGCGGTTTCTTTTGGCTGCGGAGATGGAAAGGAAGGAGAATGATGAAGGAGCTCCATGCGGGTTTTGGGAAATGTAGGCGGCTGTATGGGAAATAGGAGAGGGGGACATTATTTATGAGGAGGGAGGGTATAATGATATATGGCCAGCATGGAGTTCCAGCTTGTAATGCCATGTCATACTATATTATGACCTGGCAGGTGGGTTTTTGACCCAATGGGTCAGTTAAGATTTTGGTTAAACCAGATTAACACTAGAAGAGTTAGAATAAATTTGTAGTCCCTTGTCCTTGATACGATTTTCTTCCTCAATTTTCAAGTGCCCAACCAAGTCTTCTAGGGTCAGATCAGTTTCCTTGTGCATCAACTGGTTTCGGTACTCTTTCCAAGAAGAAGATAGCTTTTCAATCAGAACAATAGCAAGGGTGACATCACAGATTTTCAGTCCTTCAGAGGTAATTGCAGAACACAAATTTTCATACTCATGAATCTGATCTATAAAAGGCTTATCATCACCAACTTGAAAATTTAACCATTTACTCGCATCATATCTCTTAGACCCAGCATCATCATTCCCATATTTATTTTTGAGCGCAGACCAAATCTCATAAGCAGAATCAAACTTAATGTAAATATCAAGCAAGGCATTATTCATGTAATGAAGCAACATTCCTTTACAGGTTCGATCATCTCTAGCATACTTGTCATCATAATCAAACACAACTTCAGCATCAGTAGCAGGAGGTAATTTCTTCTTCTCTTCTAGGGTATAGGCAACATCAATTTGTTCGAGATAAAACTTAATCCTAACAGACCAACGTTTGTAATTCTTTCCATCCAAAGGTTCCAATTTAGACATGTCAGGAACAGTAAACTTGTTGGTTGTCATGGCTAAAGCCATAAATCACTTTCACATTGTTGTAAAGATAGCAAATAGTCACAACAGGAAAGATCTTACTTGAAAAGAATAACGAAGGAAAGGACACCGTGGCGTGGATAACCCACTGTCCTGAAAGTGATTTCGCCTAAGCACCGATGCAAACTCTCCAATGGCGGCCACTCCCCAAGATACACGGTCTGGTTAATTTTGTGCATTCTCCATTAACCAGTTGGAGTGAACGAGTAATTGCCCAAAAATATTTTAAGAGAAGTAGAGAAAGAGATGAATAAAATCAGAGAGAATTTTTTTCTGTGTTTAACAAGTAAGAAGAGAAGCACTTAAATAGAAGAGAGGAGGGAAACAAGAGAGCAAGCCTTGAAAATAGCAGTGTTGAAGACTGCATAATCAGCCTTGAGACCCAAATAATTTGTCTCAAGCTTCAAGGGCGTCGTAAACAGGCGCATTAAATAAAACAGTCGAAATCCGAGACATAAATTAAAAACTGTTTAAAATGTGACCAACCCGAACCCAAGCCCGGACCGACCGAACGACGACGGCGACGGCGCGCGCGCACGCGTGGACCACCAGGTCCACTCTTGTCTCTATTAGTTCAAATAGCTTTGGAGAACTCTACTATTTAAAGTAGAACATTTCTCCCCTTTTCTTCCTATGTGGGACACCAACTTGTTCTCAACAAGAAAACCAAAACTTAAACTTTGAGACCTAAAATCCAACACTGTCATCCTGGTCACGGGCATTACCCTTGAGGTAGTGACCGTGACCTCTCTTGAGCTCCCTAGGCTGACTCCTTGGTCACAGGGGCTACCCTCAGGGGTAACGACCTTGAACTTTGTGGGGACTTAGGCTTTTGAGCTTTTGCCTTAGGTTCTCTTTGCCTTGCTTTCGTAGCTTCGGGCTGACTTCTCGGCACCGGGGTAGCTTCCTTGGCGTCCCAAGATGGAGTCTTAATGCATTCGAACTTTGATTTTCCTCGATTCTATCCTGAATTAACCTATAAAATTAACAAAAAACAAACTAAGACCGTTTATTAAAGGGAAAAACGAGCTTGATCTTAAGTGAAAATGTGAGATTAGTGAAAATGTGAGATTTAGGCTCAAAAAAGCCTAAACAATAAGTTAGGAAAAATAGTAAGGCAAATAAAATACGTAAGGTAGGTAAGATTTAAGGAAAATATGGTAGAGAAGATAATGTAGAATTTGATAGGTAATAGAAAATAGGCAAGATAAGTAAAATTAGGTTAGATAAGTGAGATTCTACTTACCTTGTAAAATAACAGGGCCTTAAGAGTTATTAAACCTAGTAAAATTTTCCATTTAGGGGACTTGTAATTTAATCAGGACATTTGAATCGAAATAATAAAAACTTTGGAGATATTAGTTGGTAATAGTATGAATAATTTTCTTCGATGAGAGTAGTATGAATTTTTGAAATATTTGGTGTTAGCACTACATCACGAAGTTCGTGAGGCCGAAACTGGATTTGATGATGTGGAGGATGATGATTGCTCGTAAAGCCTTTGTCACAAGTTTTTTTTTCTTTGCGTAGAATGAGAAAGTTTTTTTTTTTTTTTTTTGTCAATATGCCCCATATATATTGTTTAATACATAAAGATTAATGTCAAACCAATTTCTTAAGTCAATAGTCCATATCACCTAACTATGTTGCTAGCCTATGCAAAAAAAAAAAAAAAAAAAACTTGTGACAGAGGATTAAGGATCAAGAACGATCCTCCACATCGTTATTGAATTGAGTTTCTGTCTCATGGACTCGGTGGTGTACTGCTAACAACAAATATCTCAAAAGTTCATTCTATTCTCATCCAAAAAAATTATTCATACTATTGTTATCGAATAACCCCAAAGTTCATACTATTCTTATCCAAGATATTATTCAAGAAACTCATATATTGTATGAATGGGGTGTTTGGTAAGTGACTTATCAAATGCTTTATTGAGAAAAATGACATAATTGGATGATTTGACCAAGTTAAATTGACATAAATATGTGTTTGATAAACAATATATTCAGTTGGCTAACTGAGTCCAATAGACTTATTTTCAATATGTTGAAATGAAAGGCATATTGAATTGACTGCTTGTAAAAGTTACTCCCTCTATTCCATATTAATTGTCATTTAGGCCCTGTTCTTTTTTGCCACATCGCACCGCAGTTTGCCACAACCCACCACAAAATACCATTCTACCATAATTTACCACAACCCACCATAAATTACTTTTTCCAATTACTTTTTTCACAATTACCAGTACAATATTTATATATACTACCTTCGTCCCAAAATGTTTGTCATTTGACTAACTTTTGACCGTTGATTACTCACAAATTATGATGAATTACAATAAGAAATTGTCGCCATTGTAATCTTTACTAATGTATCTTTCTAATGATGGTAATTTCATATCGTAACTCATTGTAAATTATGAGTAATCAGTAATCAAAATTTAGTAAAAGGACAAACATTTTGGGACGGAGTTAGTATATTTCAACTCACTTTTTCACAATTACTAATACAATATTTATCATCAAATAACAATACAATATTTCAACTCACTTTTTCCAATTACTTTTTCACAATTACCAATACAATATTTATATATATATACAAAAAACCCACCACAAACATACCAATAATCCGCCACAATTACACCACAACCCGCCACAATTTCACCACACCATACCGCGCCGTACCACATAAAAGAACAGGGCCTTAGTTGATTACAGTATCTAAGGTCACTCTTTAATTGATAATTTCCTAAATGATAATTTATTAACACTTATAATATTAATGTTTTAGGATGATATTTTTCATGATAAATATAATGATAGTAATTTTATATAATAAGTCATTGTATATATTAAAAAATTTATGGTCAAAATTTATAATATTTGACTGCACAATTTCCAAAAATGATAATTAATATGAAACGGAAGGAGTACTATTTAACCCAAAATTCACCAAAATTATATACATATCATCATAAAAATAATTGATACACATTATTTTGAAAAAGGTAAAGATATAAATGAGATTTGAATAAATATTTTTTGAGAAACAAATAACTTTATCTAACATAAGTTTTAAAGCAAAACTTCTTTTTTTTTCCGATTATTAAGAGTCAAAAGGCATAAAAGTGCATAGACAACAGCGAACAACAAACAAAACAGTAGAACAATCACCTCAAAAAAGAAAAAAGTTACAACCAAACAATTAAATATAATTAAAACAACAAGTACTTTTGCGACCGCCACAACCGAAATAAATCTTTACTTTTTAAACATAATACAAGGTCAATAATTTCAGTTTTGTGGGTCCTTTATCGAATCTTCCTCTTTGCCAAAGCAAAAAAGGAAAACCATGAAGGTGAAGACGTGAGGTGTAAATATAAAATAGAAAATATTAATTAGTTTGGTTGGTCGGCAATAATTTTGAGAAAGTTGTGCAGGGTGTGATCGTCAGCTGTCCCCAAAATCTAGAATCGGTGCTGCTTTAGATAGTTCATACTTGAGTCCAGAATCAGAATCATCAGAGTGTCAAAATCAGAATCATCAGAGTTTGAGTCCACCGCTAATCATCTCGTCTCCGCCGACGACATTCCGTATTTGTCTTCTAATTTTGATTCATTCACTTTCTGATTATTATTAGTTGTTGCTGCTCTTGGATTCACGCCAAAACCTGCTCATACCACTCTAATTATTCTCCAATTACACTACAGGTTAATAACTCTGGTTCTGCTTCTTTTTTTTGTTTTTCTGAATTCTCTTCCATGCTTCATCTCAATTATGTCTTTTAACTCCTATGGATACTTGAACTGAAACCCTTGGTGCTCCCAGTTGATGAATGATGATATCGTATTTTCTTTTTTCATTTTTCTTGATCCAGGATTGATAACATAGTCGCACGGATGACAACTTGTAATACCATGGGAACTTTAGTTGAGACCATTCGTGTTCAATTTCGCATCAATTACAGTTGAATTAGACGATTAAACATATGGCAGTGATGATACTTGTTTTACCCTAAGAGGCTAAGACATTGTTTAAGTGTGTTGCTTTTCGTGAAATTAGTTATCAATTACAAATGACACTCCACTCTAATCGAACTTAATCCCATCTGTTAGGCATAATTTAGGCACCCTTTTTGTAAATTTAAAAGAATTATGGATAAAAATATGATTTTTTATGTAGTATTATAGTTATAAAAGTCAATCTTATCATTTGTTTTTCAATTTAATATGCAAATATATAGATTTTACATCAAGGCAAAACACTTAAGAGGTGTCTTGCTCCAAGACTCATATCATTTTCATAAACTTAATTAGAAGTAAATGGTGTTGTTCGTCTCTAAATTTGAGGATGATTAATTCAAGACTGATGTGTACCCGAAGATAATTATCATAATTATAGTACTATTGTCGCATGATATAAATTTGGGAATGTAACCAAGGATCGATCATGTGTTCATTTTAAAGCATGAAGTTTTCTCAAAGATGATTATTTTAATTTTGCTACATTACTACCTCCATCCCATGACATTTGTCTCTTTAGGCATTTGGGGAAACACCAAAAGAAAAAAAAAAAACTTATGGTGACTCCGTTAATTTTAAAAGACAAAGATAGCTGTTCTGATAAAAATGAAAGACTTAAAAACAAAAATTAATAAGGACAATTTGGTAAAGTAGCCATTAATATTTTACTGGGATTATAAAGCGGCAAATATAGCAGGAAAACAAAAGTTAGAATGGCAAATATTATGGGATGGAGCTACTGTTGCTGTCAATTTTTCATTTTCACACCATATTTAATCCTAACTCCGCTTAGTTCAATTCCTACATCCGTATGTGATACTCGCCATCTACGGTAGCTGTGGTTGGTGACACAAATTTTCTTCTTATTTTCGTGGTTGTTTACTTGTTTGTCAGCAGTTTTGTTGACCCTGTTTGATAAACACAGTGCTGACTATAACTGGTATTCAAATGCATGCAGGGGAACAATGTCATGACATTTTTATTATTGAATTTTATTCAAGCTACAAGTGACAATTTGGCGGTGTTAATTGTACTCTGGTGGTGGTTGCTATAAATGAATGTTGTCCCAGTTATTTTGACGGATAAAGGAACAGGTGAAGCAAATCAGAAACATAGGCGAGAAAAGGAAGAAATCAAGAGATGGTGACTGGGACAATTTTTCACTGCAGAAAAAATTCATGGCCTCCTGAAGAGTATGTCACTAGGGCCACCTTACAGTTGGTAGGTCCTGTTGTCTTCTTTAGGTTTCTTTTCTTGCCTGCTTGATGCAGATGGGAGTGATTATCTGATAACTTCTCTTTTTTGTTCCCTTCTTTGTTTCTTGTGTTTCTGTTTTTGGTTGTATGCTTTATTTGACAAGCTGGGATTAATAGTACTATTTTGCACAGTTGGATTATGACAGTGCTGCTCCTCCACGGCACGCTTGGAGGAGACGGCTAAACAGTCATGCTAACGTTCTAAAGGAGTTTAGTATCACATTTATGGAAGCGATTAAGATGGTAATTGTTGCTGATTTTGATTCCTTTACTCTGCGTAATTTTTCTGTCCAAAGGAATATGATGTTGGTTTCCTGAATTTTCTTTCTTAACTAGATTTTGGATCTTATATGTTGCTGTATTAATCTGCTCTTCATCTCTTTCTTAGGTTCGGCTTGGCATCCGTTTGTGGTCGTATGTTAGGGAGGAGGCCTCGCATGGAAGGGTACTTTGTTGCTTAAGTTTATAGCACTGGGTTATCCATGCGTTTGTCAAAAATGCTCGTTTATCTATAACAGCTCTGTTCTTCTTTGCAGAAAGCTCCAATTGACCCTTTTACTAAAGAAAGTACAAAGCCCTCAGCATCTCAAGGAGTACCTCTGGGAGGAATGGGGTACCTTTCAACATTGATCTTAGGAAATCATCTGATGAAGTTGTGCTTTTTGCATGCCTCTGTATTTGCTCTATTGACATCCCTGTTCTGTTTTCTTGTGTTTCAGAAGTGGAAGCATATCTAGAGGTTTCAGAGGAGAGTTTAAGCACTTTCAGATTATTCCTGGTATTTGTGAGGCTTCCCCTGTCATGGCCAATCAGTTTTCTGTAAAGCTCTGCCCACATGTCCTTTTTTCCCCTGGTTATTTTGCTATCTTCCTGCTCTTTAATTTATTATTCACTAGGAGCTTACTTAATTTATTACAAGCTGGGAACACATAAACAAATTATATGATACATGTGTTGAAGTTGTAGGTAGTCTACCTACAAGCTAGTTGATATAAGGTGCTTTCGTAGCAGAAACTTTTCATACCTACAATCAGATCTAACTAGCCATATACAATTTGACCTTGGTTTGGATCTTGGCCGTAGACTGAGCTGAATTTGTGTAAGGCTGGAAACTTGGACTTTACCTGAAAGTTCACACCTTGAGCAAAATGGAAAGTTGGTAAAACAACTCTTTAAGTTGTAGAAGCTTAGGTAATGAGGTCGACGGGATAATTGAGTTTGTCATTGGTGTGATCAAGGCTCTTGCGGAGTAGATTATGGATCAGTCCTGGGAGCCTTGTTATGCTAGCTGTGTTGTTCTGATGACCTTGGATGCAATATATATTACATGAACCCCAAGTTGATACTCCAGGACATTTGTAAGTGAACAATTACACTATTAAGAGTGAACAACTCGATATCTGCAAGAGAACGATGACACTATTTGGAGCAAAAAATCCTGGAGCGTGTAATAAATTGCACCTTGTATGTTCCAAGGTTAGTTTCCCGGATGAATTCCTTAGTCCTTAGCTTGGTCTTCTATGGAAGAACAACCATCTAAGTAGTGTTGAGGTGAGAAAGTTGCTCTGTGAGATACTTGTAAAGGAAGTCATTGGTGACGTTGGAGGATAGCTCCTCTACTAGGCATGGGAACCTTACCCTCAACATCTTCATTAACCCCTTTCGCCATATGGTCATCATCATCACCTCTTACATCTCTATGTTGGTCTCCCTCATCATGTTGGCCTTCCTTAGCTTCCTCATCATCGGTCACATAATTCCTCTCATCATCATAAGAAAAGTTGTCCTCATCCCCGATGATGGTCTTTCTCTAGGCTTGGCAAATAGAACAGTGTAATACCATGGTCATTTGTGCAAACACAGTTCCTATCTCCATGTAGATACAATGACTTATACCTATCCTAGTGATGAGGAGCAGTGCTTCCCAAGTGGAGAAAAGATTCTTAAGCCAGGCCCCTGGACTATAGTGGAGGTGGTACCACCACAACAAATGTGTGACTTGAGGCTTACTAGTAGGGCATCAATGTGGGAGAGAATAAGTTGTTCAGTGTGTTGACAGCAGTAGATGTGAGTTTGGTCCAAAGGAGAAACATCTCATTGAGCTTCATATTACCTGGTGTTTCACTTCTGAAATAGATCATGTTTGCTCGAAGGTGTTGAATACAGTGAAAAATCAGGATTAGAAAGGTTAGTGGCTTTAGTTTTGCTTGGGGTAGCTTCTCAAATTTGCAAGTGAGTTTATTCGACAACATATCTTTAGCATGAAATTTCTTATGAGACGCGACACAACGACCGTCGTGGGGAAGCCTCAAATATTCATTGAAATTTGCCATATAATGTCAAATGTTCGATGATCGGTCAAAGAGGTGAAAAATAATGTACATCGTACTAGGCTATTGTTACACTTACCATTCCAATCAAAATCTTTAGTGAACTTAAAAACTCCCAAGAGAATCTCTTATACATTCCCTAATCTCACAAGCACTACTTCATTAATTAAGAAGGTTGGAATCTTTCAATCATATGATTTACATCCTCTTAAAGCCCCACTTTTTGTAAAATGGGTATATCAATGTGTTTCATGAGCCAAATGTCCTTAACGGAAATGACGTTATATATTTACTTATGGTCGTCATCAACGAAGTGCAATTTATACTTGTTAACTTGATTAGGGAGTGTAGGTTGATTACCTCAAGCCTCTTGGACTTGTTAGAGGTGGTTGTATATGTTCTCAAAGTGCTTTGGATCTTTGATGGAGGTGTTTTCTTAGTATTTCCACTGCTTTCTTGGCGTTTCTTACCATGATGTTCTATCTCAACAATGCAAAATCAAATAAGCAAACACCAAGAAACACCAATCTAGTCCTTACTCAAATCTAGTTCAACCACTATACCTAAGTTAGCTTAACTATGGAGAAATGTTGCAAATAGTGCTTTAAGAACAACCAAGAGCACCAATAAACACCACAGGGAGCTAGGAATGAACGCTCTCTCAAACCAAATTTCAAACCCTAGAAATTGGGGAAATTTGACGGAGGATTGATGATGAAAGTGGAAGGTAGGATGAAGTAATGGAAAAGGTGGTGGTTGCTTTCCTGGCCAGAGTTTGCCCTAAAATGTCATGGCTATGATGGTTTATATAGGTGATTTTTGTGAGTAGTATGAATGGTGGTGGTAATGGATTATGTGGTGGGTTGTGGTGAAGAGAGAATAGGGTAGTGGGTGAGGATTGGGTCAGGAGGTGGTGTTTAAAGCACGATGATGTGGTGGCTATGGGTTGTCAAAGAATATCGAGATTCAAGAGAGTAGAGTTGTGGGGGAAAGAGGGGCACGAGCGTGCTAGGTCTATTTTACTTGTTGTACGGTTTGACATCTTACCATGTGGGCCTACAAATTTTTTGATATCTATTTGTAGAATGACATGACATGGGGTGCCATCTCGAAGTAAGAAAAATGATACGCTATGAGCACGTGGATGAACTGTTAGCCCCCTTTTTACCAATTGAGCACAAGGATGGTATTGTCTTAAGTGACAGCCTAAGTCGTGCTCCATTGTATTCCAACAATTGGAGTTTTGTTTCAAACACTCCAACCAACAAGTTCACCCTTTTCATACATTTCATGAACATAATCATCACATTACCAATACATCTTGTACCTCAACCCATTTCTTGTTTTTTTCCGTTTAGCTCTTTTTTGCCTTTTTTCCCTAAAAGCAGTAAACTTTTTACAACCTAAGGTTGCCTCTCAGGAAGCACTTGTTTTGGATCCCTTGCTTGATGTTGCCTCTTGATGCAAGTAGGTTGAATTTTATACGATAGGGATCCTGGATACCATGTACCTTTGTAGTGTAATCCTCCATTATACCATGGTTGGAAACATAAGAAAGTGGGCTCCCCTTAAGCAGCTCAACCCTTTTATATGTGGCAACAAAAGAAACTTGAGCAGAAGTAGGTGAGGTTTTGGCTAAAACAAAGAAATCCATCCTTTGCCGCCAACACAGGAAAGGATATACTACCCTTGACACATGAATGAAAGCCCTTGATATGGCGAGGATTCCGAGGAAAGGTCTCCCTAGATGACAGGGACTTGGAAACTCATCAATATCCATAGCCATATATTACTTGGAATGACAAACATTCCCTCTTAAACTTGGATTGCCTCTAAAATACTCACTGACCATCCTATGGACTGATAAACTAATTTGACAGTCATCTTGGTGTGCTTCTGGTCATGAAAGTGAGGCGTCTTGCTAGGGATAGAGGAATCAAGCTAACAGCCAAACCTATGCCACAATGAGACCACCTAAGATGAAATTTCCTATTAAGCACGGGGAGTTTGAGCATGGTTACTGGGCACATTCCCAGCATGCCAAGATTGGAATGTGCTGGTCGTTTTTTTTTTTTTAATTTATTTATTTATTTTATTTTTTTTATAACAACAGTATAAGTAGCATTTCCAGTGATCGTTTTCATCAAAGAGGAAGAACAAAATTAGGGATTAGGAAAGAGACTTTGGGCGTTAATCTCCAATAAGAGGTTGCCTACAACAAAAGAGTTGCATCTGGAGTGAGAAAAGGTTTCGAACAACTATGGATACTTTTTGTGTTCGAGGAAAGTTGTGGTAATTAGCTGCTTAGAGTAGCCATGAATGTCAAATTCAAGTTTGAAAAGCACAATTGCAATTGGGGGCATGGCTGACTTAAAGGTCATGCATCTTTACATCATCTGGGCAGTCGCCTTCTTCTTCCCCCTCCCCCCCCCCCCCCCCCCCGGCGGACAGTCGCTCTCTCTCGCCCCTCTTAGAAGCAGCGCCACATATTGTAGTTAAGGTTTTGGTTTCTAACTCTCAACCTTTCGATACAACTTATGAAATAGATTTTCTGTTATTTTATACTGCAATTGGGGGAATGAGCTAACATTGAGCTAAATTGCAAACTTGTTCAAACTTTAGATATTTCTTTGGTGTGAAATTAAATAAAAGGAATTATTTCTCAAAAGCATTTCAACTCCTATGAAGAAGGTATTCAGTTTTAATATAGCATATATTTGATGAATTATGATATCCTGAAATTAGTTTAAAATGATGGGGAGAATAACGTAGTAAAAATGAAATTTTAAATTTTGTAGGTTGCAATCCTAAATAAGGAACATCCCAAATTACACAACTTTCCCGTCTTTGGGAGGTGATGACCCCCCATTCCCCATCCATGTTCCACAATCCGGGCTTTCCTATAGGGTAAGTTAAGATGATTTCTCAATATGAGATTGTAAGTTTGAGAGAAGGGATTATATTGAGGTCTACGGTTGTGCCCTCGATAGGCATTCACTTGTTTCAGAGGTGTAGAGAAACTTTGACCATGGACACTTAGAATGTGAACCTCCACAATTCTCATAAACATAACTCATCTCCATGATCACCATGGTTCTAGATGAGGTGATACTCTTGGAGGTTGCGGATTTGAACTTCTTAGATTGATGAGTAAGAGCATCTACCTTTCTAGTTAAGAGTGTAACCACTTCAATAGAACACCTGCCCTTTTGTTCATTTGGCCTCCCAAATATATGAATTGGATTCTGTCTCCTAAAGTACTACATCTGTAGGACAATTCATGAAAGTGCCACTACATGCGGTGTCAGTGGATTGCCTCACCGAATCAAGTAACCCGTCTGTATAAAGTTTTTATGAGTCATCAATCTTGGAAACCATAATGTGGACACTCCGTTTGCATTCATTCCCCTAGTTGTTTCTTATTTCTATTAGGTTTAATGTTAGGAAGGGTTGTTTACTTACCTACAAATAAGGGTTTTGCTAGCCTTTGTAAGCTACTCTACATTGATTATTAAATATTAAGAATTATTTCTGATTACACTTGCTAATCTTTTCACGAATTGACCATCCCTGTGTGTGCGCGCGCATGTGTGTGTGTGTGTGTGTTGTGGGGGGGGGGGGGGGCATGGGCGTGGGCGTGTGTGTGTGCGTGCGTACGCATTATGCATGTGTTGTATGCGTTCATGTATGCCAATATTGGAACAGTTAATTCTCCACCATTTGATTGCTAATGGGCAATAACACCTTTGGTATCTGCAGATTTTTGTATCTCGTGATGGAGGAAATAAAACTTACGCATCTGTCTTGGCTCCAGGGCAGCATGAAGGGTTAGGGTAAGTTTATCATCAATGTCTTTTTGTTAAAAGTTAATATTTGTTCTTGCATTTGATATTTGAATTGCCTAGGGGTAGCAGTAGCATTGCCAAAAAAAAAAAAAAAGTTTTCCTTGTGTTGCTGGTTCTAGCCTACTGTTTCCTTTCTCAATTGAATGAGAACCATTTTTGGGGGGTTTATCAATAATTGAACATGGGGGCTTTCTTAAGGGGTTTATGAGGTCATCATTTCGTTTTAGAAGCATTGGCATTTTTTCATTGAGTTCCCCATTTCCTCTGCCTCTGCCTCTCACTAGAATTTGCTTATTCAAGCGTGTATCATACAGTTTCCTACTTTCTTAAATTCTTTAGAAGTTTACAATTGTAGAATTTCAGATCTTAATCCAATAATATTTAGAAGACATTATTCTGTAATAATTGATGAAACAATCATGTAATGACTATTATCCAAATCTTTATTAAGCATCTATTTATTTTATAAGGATTGTTGTACTTTGGGGATATTGGACAGTCATGCACTGCTATTTTTTTGGACTCTAATACACTGTAATATGGGTGGGGGTGGGTGACGCTTGTGCACTGGGAACGATTTCGAGTGACAATGACTCATCAGAGATTCTCCGTGTCAACCGGAGGAAAATCATTTGGCAAGTTTTTTGAAATTTTAACTGACTATGACGAGTTAAAGTTTCAAAAAACTTGCAAATAATTTTCCTCCGGTTGACATGGAGGATCTCTGATGAGTCATTGTCACCCGAACTCGTTCTTAGAGCACATGCGTCACCTACCCCCACATTACAGTGTATTAGAGTCCAAAAAATAGCACAGTGCATGATTGTCTAATATCCCCAAAGTATAGTATATTATAGTCCAATAATCTATTTAGTAATGATGTGTAGAACTCTTGCAAAAAGTGTGCCTTGCAACCGTGACGTGTGCCATGCTGCCTTTGTCACCTTACCTTTTACCTCTGCTTCAATGACCCGTTGCACCTCAATGTGGTTCGAACCTCTTAAAAGTAGTTCCATGAGAAACTATATAGATGTGGAGGATGCTCATGTTGTCATGCACGTAGAATTCATGAGAGAGGAAAATGGTGTCAGAATATCATTGAAGGGGCGGGTCCCTTTGTAGATTTTTGCAACACAAATTTGAGCTTCAATGCTTTCTTTTCAATATTCTTAATTTTATTGGCTGATGACATTGATGCAGTAAAGCCCTATTAGCTACTGCTGCTTAAGGAGTATGCTTTAAATTTTAATTACTTGGTAACTCTACATTGGATATCATAAGCTATTGGCTTTTGCATTTTGACATTGCCTATGAGCTTTATTTTGGATCATATGAAGCAATACATATTATGCTAAGTTGGTATTGAGAAGATTTACTGGGACCTCCTTTGTGTTTTGCTCTTTTTGTTGCTTTGTGTTGGTGAACTATGAAGACTCAGGTTTCTGCTAGGATGAACCAAGGTGGCACTTCTTTACCAAACAAACAAAGGATAACAAACTCCATTGTAGTCTTACTAACGCGAGGTCTGGAGGGATCTAGATATAGGCAATCTCCTCTCATGCACGGGAGTGCATGAACAGGCTGACATTTCATTACCCTTGTTATTAAATTTGCGGATGGAGATCTTCCACATTAGTGTATGGGATTATTTTTATTTTGAGTTATAACTAATGGTATATTTGTCCCCTCTCTGCATGTTACAGAGAATATCAATTGATTAAAGAGCTAGTGGCGAATTCTTAAATGGACTTGTATTTGCAAATATAACTATTTTCAACTAGCTACTTTTTTTTAGTAGTTTTTCTTATAATGTGTGGAAAAGTCAGAGTGAGAAAGAAGTAAAACCAATTTAATAATAATATTT
Organism: Portulaca oleracea; assembly: GCA_029582165.1. Taxonomy (NCBI): domain Eukaryota; kingdom Viridiplantae; phylum Streptophyta; class Magnoliopsida; order Caryophyllales; family Portulacaceae; genus Portulaca; species Portulaca oleracea. Next base: position 1,009,577 of record CM055875.1, read on the forward strand.
CACAAATTTTCATACAATACAATACTCAACTAAACCATTTTATTGGTTTTCTAAATTTTGGCTAAAGAGTTGAGCAATATGGGATGAGGTAGTAATTCTTAATTGCATTAGAGGCAATATATGCTTTCAAGTTTATTCACTATAGTGCCTTAGCCAATCATAGTCATCATCAGGTCAAGTATGCTGAAGTGGCTTAAAAATAATCAAAACACAGCCGGCTCTTTATGAGAGATAATATCACTTTTAATACTAGTATAAATAACTTAGAAATGATAGATAACTAGGCAAGCAGTGGGGAGACTTGCAACTTTAACTGAGGCTAGCCAATCAATTTCATGCTACCTTTTTGCCTTCTCTAATGAATTATTCACCAAGCTGCCGGAGTAAAGCTTCCAAGGTAAGCAAATCCTTGTTCCATGTTGACTTGGACATTCAAACGCAGTGTGGAGGGAAATCTTGGCGCTGAAACACAAATATGATCATTTAGGCTTAAACGAACAGTTATAGCACCTGATTTTGGCCTAAGTAATGCAGCTACCTCCACCTAACTTAGGGATCATTTCTTTGCATGGAAGGGATTCTTGGGATGTTAACTAACACCCCAAGTGAAGAAAGTGACGCTAAATAGGGTGCTGGTACCTGAAACAGGAAATATACTCAAACCGGGCAGAATGTAGCTCATTCTGCATAGAGTACGGCTTTGGTATTATAGGCCATAATGTATATGATGCTATTATGTAAAAGTTGTGTTACCCAGACTCGGCCATACTTGTCCAAGTGTCAAGAGTCTGACACAGGTGTCGTTCGGATGCAGACTAATTTTGTCCATGTTGGTAAAAGATGGAGTGTTAAGTGTCTGTACCCATGTTCGAATGTCAAGTGTCCGACATGGGTATATGAGGCAAAATGAAGAATCCAGGTAACATAGTGTTAAAGACTTAAAGTAGACATCCAACAAAGTAGGGCACGGCCTCCAAGGCTTCCAGGAACAGCTTCAAACAGGTTGCTCAAAACTGAGCAAACTTCTGAGCTTTAAGTTGAGAACAAGGCATGATATAAACATTGTTCCCCTTGGTCTGCATCATCACCTGTGGTCAATCATTTCAACAAAGATTGTCCTTGGTTATGACGCTCTAAGTTAAATGAAAATATTGTTACTTCCTCTTTGATATCATGAATAGAATTAGCACTACAACAGTCTTATGACCAAAGCTTGGAGCTTTTGTAGAGTAGTATTTTTCTGGTAGACATGAGATCTTATAGAGCCATAGTATTACCTCAATGCGTTCATCTACTTATGCAGGAAATCTTGTGATCAGGGCATATCTTCATGGGGTTGGAACTTAAGTGGCCAGCATTCATCATATCATGCTGTATTTCCGAGGGCCTGGACTATATATGATGGTAGTTTCATATATTTTCTTTCTGCCTTAGCACCTGTCAATGTTTCCCTACTGACAGTTGTATAACTTTTTGTTGTAGGTGAACCTGATCCTGAACTGAAGATCTCTTGTCGTCAAATATCACCCTTTATACCACATAACTATGAGGACAGCAGCCTGCCTACTACTGTTTTTGTTTACACGGTAGATGCTAACAGATGGCATTCAAAGTTTTGTGGTGTTGAAAATATCTGAGTGATGGATAACTCTACTAAAATCATGTTGGATTGTTGGAATGCATATTTGGTGCAAGGCAGTTGAAGTTTTTTTGAAACCCCTGCATTTTTTTTTGTTGTAGTTGGTGAACACTGGAAGGGAGAGGGCCAAAGTCAGCCTCCTTTTTACTTGGGCTGTAAGTTTTCTTAGTCTCAGCTTTATCAAGCATCTTTGTGACAGCTGACACTTCAAATTTTTTATGAACTAACTTGCAGAACTCTATTGGAGGTCTCTCTCATCTGTCTGGAGATCACGTGAATGAGCCCTTCATGTGAGTAGTCGTCATCTCGTCTTACTTGTATGTATGACTGAGGAGTGAACTTAAATTGATGTTTTACTCGGTCTTACTATGTCTTCTTTTTTTCTTTTTTTTTTTCTAGAGGAAAGGATGGCATTTCTGGTGTTCTGCTGCATCACAAGTAAGTGATGAATATGGAATTCATCCTAGCTATTTGTGGCCAATTGTTCTCAGAGTTCCCTTTAGGGTCAGCGAGCACTGAGCAGGGACCAATTGAAAGTAGAATGCTGCAATGTGTCAGTAAAATGGAGTTTATTGGGTTTTCTATGGAATCTTTGAAAGGAACATCTCTGTCTATTGGCTAAGGGCCAAATGCAATATGTCATTGAAGTGTGCTCCTTAGTCAGTTTTCTGCTGCAATGACGTTTAGTGTTTCATTTGGTGATGCACTTGAATTTTCTTTATCCCTAACTTCTTTAAATGATTTATTGTCCTTAACTATTATTAGTATTTATTAATTAAAAATCCAGTTATAAATATAGTGCTACATAAAGCTTGGAAACCAATGCATGGCATGTCATGCTCTACTTAAATTGCGGTGAAATAGGTGTTCTTGTTGCAATGAGGGGCATCTGCAAGTGCTAAGTTATCAGTCTTCAGGGTTTTCCTATTATCTCGCTGAAAACTAGTGACTGCAGTGAAGGCTGAAAATTTAGCACCTAGCCTCGTGCTAGATCTTCTATGATACATAATATTCTTGATGTGTTCCTGGTTTATTTTACAGTACCGTTGTAGTTGGCTCTGATGCTAGATTAATTTCATGTAAATCTGGTGTAATGTTTCTTGTTTAATGTTACAGAAACAATTACATGAATCCTCTCTCACCTATAACCTAAATATTCAAACATTCATGGCTAATGTAAGGGGTTCATAGTCTGGAGTATCAATGTTAATGCTACATAACATGAATGTATGTAACCTAAGGTATAGAAAAGCTGTGAACCAAGAAAACTTTTTTCTAGTTATTATGTCTATTTTGTTTTTTGTCCCCATCTTACTATGCAGAAAGATTGGATAGAGAAATGTTGAGTTCTATAATTAATAGTATCGAACATCTAGCAAGTTAAACGTTTAGTGTTCTCGTTTTTTTTTTTTTTTGGGGCACAAAGAAAGGACAAAAACTAGACAAAAATGAAAAGTGAAACACTCGCTGTCGCACCCCATTGTTTGCGCATGCTTGTGCAGATCTACTTCCTGAGTAGTGCATGTTCCTAAAACCAGGGTATATCTTGCCTTCTACACTGTATGTCTGCATCTCTCAGTAGGTCATAATATGTGGCTTTTATCCCACTTACTTTGAGTTACTGGTGATTATTGTAATCTTTTACCTTTTCCTGTTTCTTCTTCCCTTGCTCCCTCATTCTGTATATGTGGTTCTGTGTTTTATTATTTGGAGATTAGCTGCTACCATGATACATTATAATTGTCTGCAATTGTTGTTCTGAGTAGTGAGAATTCCGATGGCATAATGCAGGACTGCTAAGGACAATCCACCAGTAACTTTTGCTGTTGCCGCTAGTGAAACACAGAATGTAAATGTGACTGTCCTGCCATGCTTTGGTTTGGAAGAGGGAAGTTCTGTTACAGCAAAAGATGTCTGGACAAAAATGGCACAGGTACAAGATTGTTTTTCTCCAGTTCTTTTGAATTGACAGATGAATGTCATTAACCAGAGCCATACGGAGGAAACTGAAACTTACACTTGTAAAATAGCAAGTCTTAATTGACAGCATGGAAGTTGTATTCATGAAAGATAATGGTTAATTATGTTTCATATGCCAAAGAATCATCCTTGCTCAATGGCACCATTATCTTTTGAGGGATTTTTGCAATCGGTTTCTATGCACATTAGTTACTAAATTTATGACCAAATCCACTAGGTCTAACAGTAATGCATGGATGCCCTTTGAGAATCTGTGCATCCATATGATAAGAGTTTCTATTTGCAGGGGGAGTAGGTCTCCTGTATAGAGAAACATTTTGTAAATATATGAAAGCTGTCTAATAGAAAATTAGTTCTGTGAAATTTCAAAACGGAGCCCCGGTCATTAACCTTGACAATAATTTAGTTGTCATTTATGGGAAAGGTTGGGAAGGTGCAGAAGGTGACTACGGTTTTTATGGATCTGGCCAAGTCAAGGCCAAGAAGCAATGCAATCTCTGCATAGTTGAGGTTTACAAAGTCTTGTTTTCTTCTGTAGTGGTTGCGATTCACATATGTAAAGACCAGTTTGTGCGTATTGGCCCATATATTTAGTGCCATGTTCATACCTGGCTTGTTTATTTCATCTGATCATTATTCCTTGCTCATTCAGTGTACGTTTTACTTGATATCTTTAATTTAGTTCCTCTATTTTGATAATTTGACTTATGTTCGAATATCTTATTGTTTTGATATGATTAAGTAAACATGAGTACCATTGCCTGTTTGTGTATGTTAAAAAGTTTTTATGCCATGATGGCCATGAGCTTATGGTGAATGTGGCGGTGATTTGTACCCTATGTCCCCATGGCATCTCTTAATAGGGTCACTGTAGCTAATTATTATAATTATTAGTATTATTGTTAAAAACTTCTAAATTTTTGGTAGATAATTTTCTTGAGTGGTTCTATTTGTCCACTTTCCTCTGTTTCTCATTTTGGTTGATTTGAAGGATGGACAATTTGACCGGGGCAATTTTAATGCTGGACGAAGCATGCCATCTTTACCTGGGGAAGCACTTTGTGCTGCGGTTTCGGCTGCTACATGGGTGGAACCTCATGGGAAGTGTACTATTGCATTTGGCGTTGCATGGTCTTCCCCTAAAGTAAAATTTCTTAAAGGGAGCTCTTACTACAGGTAAAGAAGTTCTGGTTATGTACTTACATTGTAGGCCGGTTTTCTTACTATGTGTAACTGTTGATTCACTTACTTTCTAGATTTATCAGTCTTCCCCTAAAGTAAAATTTCATGCATTATTTGGCTTTATTCCTTGGGAAGTGATGCTGGACTATATGATAGCTTTCCCTCAGACTTTATTTTGAATATTGTGTTTTCTTTACCACCCTGTGATGTTGCAGGCGATATACAAAGTATTTTGGTACTTCTGAAAGGGCAGCCGAGGAATTGGTACATTATGCTCTCACAAGTATGTACCCTGAATGAAATATCTTATTTTTATGACAATGACAATCAGTTTCATAAAACAATGAGTGCTACTGAACAAGATTGTCACAGGATTCAATGACTGGCTTATGTAGTACCAGTGATGATTCTAAGGTGATTGTTCCATTTTGTAATTGTCGCAGACTATAAGCGATGGGAGGAGGACATAGAAAGATGGCAAGAACCAGTTCTTAAGGATGACAGGTTGCCAGAATGGTCAGTTATAGTAAGCGTTGATAGTTGCTTCTTGCTTTGTCAGCTTGACATGGTTTTGCGAAAGCGACTTTGTGAATTAACATGGCTTACTGTTGTTTTTGCGGCATTTGTGATGTGGATGACAAAAAAAAAAAAAAAAAAAACTATTGAGTATGAGCAGTTCAATAATTTTTACAGATTAATATAGGTTTTGGATATAATGTTATTTTCAGATTTGAACTTTTAGGGTAAACAATGGTAGTGTATGTTAATTGTTAAGGTATATTGCTTTTATTATTTTGCAGGAAAGCAGTGTTAAGCTGTAAGATTCGACATATTATCTTGCATATAGTTTCTTAGGCTAGAAGTTGCTAAATATGTTATTTTTTTTCCTGGAGTTATTTCAGATTTGACTGTAAAAATAAACTTGATTTAAGCTTTGTTGGAGAGGTTCTATAGTTCATCATCTTTGGTGGGATATCACCAGAAACTTAACATCCTCTTACACTGTTATGCCTACATAATGATTTGTTTTCTTCATGCAGGTACAAATTTACGTTGTTCAATGAGCTGTACTTTCTGGTGGCAGGTGGCACTGTTTGGATAGGTCCTTATCCACCCTTACTTTTTATATGAATATTTTCTTCGTATTACATCAGACTTGTGGCAGTGGGATTGTTTCCAGGTTTATGTTTTCTTATGTCATTTCAGTTAAAGTTGTACTAAATGTTTGCATCTCTTGTTACAGACTCTTCCTTGATAGTTGAGAATTCAACAAATAATAGAAAGCGTCCGCAAAGAGATGAGAGGATCGGTGTTACGACAGTAAAAGTAGACTTAAATGGGGTTGTAATTGACCATAAAAGTGAATACCTTGGCGATGCTGATGCTGGGCTAGGAGACAATGAGAAAAGAAATGCCTTCAAAGAAGAATCAGTCAGTTCAGCTTGTTCAAGTCAACATAAACGTTTGACACAAACCCAGGATGATGATGTGGGTAGGTTTCTCTATTTGGAAGGGGTGGAGTACATTATGTGGTGCACGTATGATGTGCACTTCTATGCATCTTTTGCGCTTCTTGACTTGTTTCCCAAAATTGAACTAAGTATCCAACGTGAATTTGCGAAAGCAGTCTTATGTGAGGATGGTAGGAAAGTAAGATTCCTAGCAGAGGGAAATTGGGGGATTCGAAAGGTGAGAGGAGCTGTTCCACATGATCTTGGAACACATGACCCTTGGAATGAAATGAATGCATACAACATTCATGATACCAGCAAATGGAAGGATTTGAACCCCAAGTTTGTGCTCCAGGTCTATCGTGATTTTGCTGCAACAGGTGATATGTCTTTTGGGATTGATGTGTGGCCTTCTGTTCGTGCTGCCATGGAATATATGGAGCAATTTGACAGGGACAATGATGGCCTCATTGAGAATGATGGATTCCCAGATCAAACATATGATACTTGGACAGTGCATGGCGTCAGTGCTTATTGTGGCTGTTTATGGCTTGCTTCCCTTCAAGCTGCAGCGGCTATGGCCTTTCAATTAGGTGACAAGGATTTTGGTGAAAAATGCAAAAGAAACTTTTTGAAGGCCAAACATGCCTTTGAAGCTAAGCTGTGGAATGGATCTTATTTCAACTATGATAGTGGATCTAGCAGCAACAGTAAATCTATTCATTCAGATCAACTTGCTGGACAATGGTATACAGGATCCTCAGGCTTGCCTAATCTTTTTGATGACTACAAAATCCGGAGTTCTCTGCAGAAAATCTTTGATTATAATGTCATGAAAGTTAAAGGAGGTCGGATGGGTGCTGTTAATGGAATGCTCCCCAATGGGAAGGTGGATGAAACTTGCATGCAATCACGGGAAATCTGGACTGGTGTTACGTATGGTCTGGCTGCTACAATGATTCTTACTGGAATGGAGGAGCAGGCATTCACAACTGCGGAAGGAATTTTCCTTGCTGGCTGGTCTGAAGATGGATACGGGTAAGGCTTGTGTAGTTACTTATGGATGCTCAATTTTTTTATATCCAGAGTCTTCGTTTGACCCCATAGTTTTCATTTTAGATCATTCCTGGGACCCCCACACTCGGGATAAATTTGGTCTGATGTGATGAGGACAGCAGCTATTTCAGTTATTCTTTTCTTAGAGCAACTTCACATAATGTTCTGTCTGGTGTGCGGTCTTTGAGGGAAGTTACATGTCATGATTGCAATCATACTGCTACTCGGTGGTATTGATTACCATATTTACAAAGATGTCAATGTGTGGAATTCTCGTGGCATGAGATGGCACTTCCTGTTGGCTGCCATTGTTCATTGCCATATTAGATGGTAGGCATTCAGGTTGATTGCAGTCGCACTTATTCTGGAAGGCAGGCTCAAGAAATGAAAAAAATACTAAGATGTTAAACTAAACTAGCTATTGAAATTCATAGTTGTCAATTTTATGCCTCAAGGGCATATGAGATTACAATTTTCTTTCTCCTTTTGCCTTTTCTCTTCAAGTTTCCCCGTCACCATGATAATGATCTCACATCGCATAAGTTATTTGTGTATTAGAGTAGAGGAATGATCAAGGTTGACTAGATATTCTGGCACAGGTAGACTCAATAATGGTTTAGGAGAAGGTGAAGCATTAGTCTTCTCAACAATATTCTTATGGTGTCATTTCTCAGTCCAATCTCACCCGGCCCAACCGGTTGGTGGGAAAGAGGGGGTAGGGGGTGGAGTGAGGAATTGAACATGGGATGCTTATAGAGCTGACTGAGGAATTTGGTCCAATTTCACTATTTTTTTCCGGGAAAATGTATTGTTGGACATGCTATTTTTCCTTCTTCAGCAATGTAAAAATCAACTTGATGTGCTAATGTTCAAAATCCAATGATGTCCCTGGCTGAGAAGAACTTGGGGGCATCTTATGACCGAATCTGGAGCACTTACAGATTTTAACCAAACACTAGCAATGTCACAAGATTGTTAATTAGTTCACTGTTTAATGTGAGTGTCTTGGCGTTGATACTGAACATCTATTCTTTGATTTGAATTCGCCTAATTCTAGCCGGTCATGCCTTTTAGTAAAATCTGCTGCTAGATACTGTACAGCATGACAGGTTTGTTTTTTTTGTTGGTGTATTGCTGTCCTGGAGTTTAAGTCTGGTGCAACTTCTTTGGGGGAAAAATGTTAGTAATGATTTTCATTTTTGCCGCTTTCTGCAGATATTCGTTCCAAACACCAGAAGCATGGACAATAGATGGCCATTTCCGATCTCTAATATACATGAGGCCATTGGCAATTTGGGGAATGCAATGGGCATTGACCATGCCTAGGGCAGTAGTTGAGCCTCCTAAGATTAACACAATGGATAGGATTGATCTGTCTCCTTTTAGTTCGAGATCCTCTCACCCTGAAAATGGTGTCAAAAAAGTTGCAACAAAGTCGAAGTGTTTTGGGAACTCAGTCTTTCACTGTGCGTGTTGAATGAACCACAGTGAGTATGATAAATCATTTTGTTGATCTGTACATTGTCGGAATTCAGTTGTATCTTTTCAAAAAGCTGTTGTTCTATGTACTGAGCCTTCCGTGGTGCCAAGATGACAACCTGTGGAAGAAAATGGCTCATGAAATAATTGGCGCTCTCTCATCATCATGACCGACAATTGGTTCAAGGTCAGGAAGATGTGCCGATATCTTGGTCCTGTCCAAAAATGTCTTCCTGAATGGATTTTGCTCATCAATCTTCTTTTCAATTGTACATTAGTTACTGCCTTGAGCCTGGGATGTTGGTTTTGGATCACAGACTCAAAACTGTTTGATTTGAATGTCAGATTTGAAGGGGAAGATTTGGAAGCCTGGGATATTAAGGCCTGAGTGGTGCTCTTTTTGCTTTTCTTTTCCCCATTTTTTCAGGGTCAATTAAGATGACCATCAAGAAGAGGAAACATAGAAATAGAATGCAAAGTACCAAAGTATATACTCTTGAAGATGAGCTTGTAGCATGTATGATAATTTTCGCAAAATGGAAATTATGGGAAATATGATAATTCCCACCGTTTGAACCATGCCATTGTCCATAATTAATCTTAACCATTGGTTTTATTTGCTTTCTGAATTCTAGTAGTTATATTTCATTAGTTAAAATTTTATTTTGTGAGTTTTGTTTTGTTTGCTCGTATATTCCAACTAAAGTAGAAAAATAGAAAAATAGGTGAACCCCAACATGACGCTGCATTTTCCCAGAAAAAAAATAAATAAACACTAATGATGTTAGCGAACAAATAAATTTAAAATTGTTTATTATTGATGAGAAATTGACAAAAATATATTTATGATTTTGTTTAAAAGTAATTATATTTCCCAGAAAATAACTAAAGCGTTGTTAGTCGTTTGATCGAAGAACCGTCAGTCGTCTATTGGTGAATGATGAACAAGATCAAAATCACTATATTTTATTATGTGCCCTAGGATCACATGCACCAAGAACAAACGTATCTCCTGATTTATTCACCATGATTTATTCACCCCACATTTTATTCATTATATATGTTTATGATTTTTGTATTGATTGAGTCTAATCATAAAATTAAAATTGTTCGTTCATGATTTTGTTTTTAAAAGTCCAATGAATGAACAATGTTGATGGTGTTGGTCAACAATGAATAACACTAATGATGTTAGTGAACAAATAAAATTCTCCGTAGATATTATATCACCGAGTAAATTACACTTACCTTATCTGATAATAATTTTTGCACATCCGACATTTGTGAAATAATTTTCACTTTATCTGACATTCCATAATTCTATTTCATAATCCCTAGCCAAACACATTTCTTTTATGAGATAATTACATTTACCCTACCTGACATATGTGGTAATAATTTTTGCACACCCGACATTTGAGAAATAATTTTCACCCTACCTGACATTTAGTGAAAATTATTTGTCAAATATCGGGTGTGCAAAAATTATTACCACATATGTCAGGTAGGGTAAATGTAATTATCTCTTTCTTTTGTGATTGGTTTTTTGATTCCATTCCAATTTTTCACCAAACAATTTGAATTTTGGGTTCTAATTTAATACCCAACTTCCTAGAGTTTTAATTACATACCCATTTCATTCTTATTGTCTCTCCAAACATACAATTTATTAGGTTCACCTGGAGCAAGTGCTTCAAATTCTACAATTATTCACCCGTATATACTATTAGATTGCTCCGAGAGTGTATCTAATATATATTGCTCCAAAGAGGCCCTAATTGTAATCAGGAGTCGGAGTTGGGTTAGGTTTGGGAATTTGACGTAAAGGTATTTGGCTTTTGGGTTGTCCCATTACTCCATTTGCAATGGAGTGGTAGAGGCAGCTACTGCTACTGCATGACACCCATATGAGTATGAATACGAGTATGAGCAGAGGAAGAGCGTGCGACATGAGCAACGGTGAACCCGAGCATGAGAAAGAAGAAGAAGAAGAAGAAGAAGAAGAAGAAATGAGAGTTAAGGTGGGTTGTTATGGCGGCCTTGTTAAGCTGGTGAGTGATCCTTGTGAGGAGATTATGCTTTTATGGGGTCTTCAACAACCCATCCATTCTAACCCAAACGCCTTCGTCAACCAATCCTCTCTCTCTCTCAATCTCGATGCTTCCGGACATTCTTTCTCCATTCTCCAGTCACCCTCTTCTCTCATCACTCCTGGAGTCACTGGATCCGTCATGTGGGACAGCGGTGTCGTTTTGGCCAAGTTCTTAGAGCATGCTGTCGATTCAGGCCTTATCTTTCTTCATGGCAAAAAGCTCCTTGAGTTGGGTTCTGGCTGCGGATTGGTTGGGTATTCATCCCCAAACTCCTCTCTATCTACTCCATTTCTTGTTTGTTTTGATTACTAACTTTCTCACTCATAATTGTTGTGGTCCAAGCTGTATTGCAGCTGTTCTAGGAGCTCATGCTACTTTGACCGATCTTCCTGATAGGCTTAGGCTTCTCAAAAAGAATGTCGATACCAATTTAACCACCGACATCCACGGTTCTGCTATTGTCACTGAGCTTACTTGGGGAGATCAACCTGATCCCGAACTGCTTCATCCTTTGCCTGATTATGGTAACCAATTTTCACCTTTATTCATGATTTTCCCAAGTTTCATGCAATTTACATTGTCCATGTCTCAATATCACATACCGCTTAGGCATTAGTGAAATTTTCTTGTTTGATCAAGGGATGACAGTTAGACTTAGAAGTCCGTAAGAACACAAGGGCGGAGCCTTCTAATTGAGCTTTGTTGGATTAGGGATGGCCCGGATGGCAATTAAATTGAGGGGAGTCAATGGTTCTTTCTTTTGACAATTCGGAAAGAAGACATCCATGTGGCTTTCCCTAGCGTTCTATTGTATGCAAACTCAACATGGGGCAACAATACATCCGAGCTCCTCTTATTCTGCTTGATGGGAATCCTTAGTAAAGTGCCTAGGGTTCTGTTGGTCCCATGTGTTTGATCATCTACATGCAGGTAGTGTTGAACTAGAGCTGAATGCCTAAGTTTCTCCACAAGGTGAGCTAGAAATGACTCAGAAAATTCAAGTCAAGTGCCATACTCTTTGAAATTACATGTAGTTTGACAACTTCCTTGAAATACAAGTTAGCGACATTTGAAGTATCAAGATAGTTGATGGAGATCAACTACACAAACATGATCAAGAATCATTTAACAACTTGGTGGCACCTACAATGATCAACGACGACCTTGCCACAATCCAAGAATGCCCAGTGCACTCCTAGAATTAGTCAAAGAATGATCCGGTGTAATGTCTACACTCTTCATTTGCATATCTTGCGGTTGAGTTATAACCATGTTCTAATTTTTGGTGTAGCTTTTAGTTCACTGAGTTAGCTATCTAAAATAATGCTTCAAACCCCTGAGTTCATTTGATAGCTCAATCTGGCCAAACATCAAAAGAGTGTAGAATTGCAAAAGTCGACTGGAAGGTACCCTTCATTTTGCGGAAACTATTTTTCGGCTCCCATGTTATAAAAATACATTTTAAGTTACCCTATAATTTAAGTTAACAATTGTTAGGTGGTAAATTCGGTGATTTAAGCATGTTTCTGATGAGGTTACGTGGACTATTTGGACGCGCATCATTTTTTGAGCATTGATGTCTGTCGACAATAGACATTTTCAAGCAATTAGCCCCCAAAACCTCGCCAAAAGCATGTTCAAGTCACTGAATTTGTCACTTAACAATTGTTAACTTGAATTAGAGGGTACCTTAAAATGTATTCTAGAAACATGGGGGCCTAAAAATAGTTTCCACAAAATGAAGGGTACCTTCCAATCTTGTTTTGGTAGAATTGAGCCCATTTTGAGTACTTGGGTGAAGTGAGCTGTGTGTCTACTTGCTTGCTATTGTACCAACTGCAATTTCTGCTCAATTTTAACTTGGGAAACAACATTGTGATCCTACTGAAGAGCTCAGGTCAGTTGGATTGAAATAAAGTAGAGGAAAGGTTTCTAATTGGAGAAAAAGGTGGCCCTTTTTTACTTTTTGAGCTACTTGGCTGTATGCCTACTGTTTTGAGCAACTTGGCTGCTTGATCAGCCTTTTGACATCATGTTTGTGTTTGCCCTGTGTTTTAGAGTTGCTATTGTAACATCTTGGGGAGATTAGAGCTTAGCCAAGCTGAATCAAACTGTACAGGATAAATGAAAGTGAGGGCCTGTTTTCCTATATAAGGGCTTCCTCAGGTATTTTATGGACGCACTTGAGATAAATGAAAGTATTCAGCTTGGTTGTGAGTCCTTATAACACTCTTTAAATCCCCTTAGGCTGTATCCTGAATCCGGTAGGTTTTAGTGGTGATACTTAGGGTCTCCTTTAGGTTTATTGGTGTTTTTGTATGTAATCCACCTTAGGGGGGCTCCTTGTTGGTGTCTCTTATCAATGTTAGGTAACCTATTCTATTTGTCAAATTTGAAACTCCTTACTTGCAGAATCACTAAGTTGATTTAGGTTCTGACAAATTTCATTGACATAGCTAGAATTTAGAAAGAAGGTATGTCTTCATCAATTTCAATTGCAGCATGTCACAAAATTGTACCAAGTGCCCCAACTTGCATGAAACATTTGTCTTACATTCCATAGTGCAAATTGGCTTAATCCTCTCAGGTTTGACTAGTTAGAGAGTCCTACTCTTTTGTTGCCTTGTTATAGCAAGGCCCCAAGCTAAGATGACAAATTCATTTATTTCGACCTATAAATTCAAATTGAATAACAAAATCAATTTACGTCCAAGTGACTGTGAATTGCTGTCTGATTTGGCTCAGTCCTACCATGGTTGATTGTTTAAGGTCTGTTCTGGCCTTTAGGGTTGAGTCTTAGCTAGGCCCTGACCCTAGTGCCAACTGTCTTCTTTTTGAGTTTCTTAACTTGTCTAGGGGATTGTTTGAGTGGGAGTTTTCTTGCTTTGAATAACATTTATATGGGCTTTTATGAACTTCGATCTCTTTTTTCCATAGTCATACATACATCAAGTGGCTACCCTCTTGTTCTTGCATCCCACTATGACCTAAACACAACCTCATGCAAAAAAAGGAAAAATTAAAAAACCAAGTCCATAAAGAATCTTAGTAAGATATTTAGTAGGCCTTCTGCTCAGCAACATGCTAGAGCCAATATTTAGGTGAGCTCAACTGCAAAGGCTCATGAGGTGAAAGACAAGGTGAGCTCAGGAGCACACAACCAGAAAACTCGCAAGAATCAGGAGGGGAGACCTCTGAAATGGAAGCCAATCCCTTTGGAAGATTAGAAAGTGGCTGAATTTGTTGATCCTGCTTGCTAATTTTGAGGTTGCTTTTGTTTGTGATGTTGACATTTTTTGGCATCATACTGGTGGCCAGCCAATCGATGTTCCACATGATGCTGCATGTAAGTCTATAGCTCCTACCAAAGCACGAGCCACTTCAAATAGGTCATTGCTCTTGCCCGAAATATGTGTGCGGCCTATTTGTCACAAATGCAGTTGTTCGGGACAATTGCTTGAGAGACATGGTCCGAACCCGGTGGGAAGGAGAAACAGGAAAGGTGGGGTTCCTTTTTTTCCCTGTGGTTGAGTCACTTGGGTAGTGCCTCTGGAATCCTGTAATTCTCGATAGCTGTGCCTACACTTCCTTGCTGACTCCAAACGCTTTTGCGGCTTCCAACTGTTTGATTGGGCCCAAGGTATGATTAAAAGGAAGGAGAAGTTTTAGTTTTCCTGCAGATGTGATGTTTTATGAGCTTTAGGGTGAAGGCTAAGCTCAAGGAGAGAATCTTACCTACTTTCTACCTTTTAAAACAACTACTTTTGATAATCTTCACTGAGGAATCAGGAAATCTTACCTACTTTGTACCTCAGATGTGATACCTAAGGAGGAAATGCAAAGCTTTTTTTAGGTATTTGGTAGGACTAGAGCCGAATTATAATGTTGTTGAGCATCATCTAGGGGGGCTTTACTACTCCTAGCCCATCTAAACCCTCGCTTTGCATAACCTCTTGAGCATACCAAGCCTTTAACTCCACCGAACAAACCCCATTCAATCTCAATGCCACTAGAACATGTTAGTAAGTGTCAAGGACTTGGCCATATTGTCTTAGAGGGGCGAAACTGTATGGTAGTCACCTTGTTTGAGTTTGAATCAATTCAAGAAGAGGAGGTTGATCATAGCCATTAGACATGTGTCTGATGATGGGCTTTTGAAGGACTAGCTCAAGAGGTAGAGTAATGATATTCGTTTGTGATAAGGGGAACCTTAAGCAGGGTCAAGAATACCCAAGATGAACATAGGAGATCGTTGATGGTGAGAGTTGAATAAATGTTGTTTCCTAAGCTATGGGGCACAAAGTAATGCCAAAGCTTCGCTTTACCCAAACCCTTGCAACATACAGTGGCTTAATCATCTTTTTCCAGAGGAAACACCATCCTTGTTACCCTAAAATGTTTTTACTCCGGATAAGAAGCAAAAATCCAGTTTGGGCCTGTGTGATTTGTTCTGGTGGAATCCAGAAGTTGAAATGTTGATTGCAACTTTGATGGAAAGATGAAAGCACAAAACAACCTTTAGGAAATAATTTGCTATGAGCCTA